>JARFJB010001795.1:3262500-3355000 GCA_036346205.1 Vesta saturnalis
TTATTTAACCAGTTCCTGAGTTGAAAATATTAATTCGTTTTTCGGGATACCTACTAATATTGTTCGGTAATTACGCGACCTAACATAGAGCTGGCGCAATATGGAGAAATCTTCACGATTCTGTAGAATTATCTGTTAGCTTGTTAAATACAACAGTGAAGAGCCATCTGCGTGTTTTGGACAGTACCAAAGTCAACGTCTCGTGGGAATTTGTAAAGAATGCAGAAACTGAGTTTAGAGCAGTTACAGACTTTCACTTGAAAACTTAACCCAAACCGAAATTCAAACAAAGCTGGATTCTACACTATAGGAATCCGCAACTTCGTTTTCAATGGTTAAGTATTGAGTTGCCAAACTTAAACGTGATGGTATAAAAACTGATTAAGCCCATAGTAGACATCCAAACGCTACTACTGTCTTAGATATGATTAAAAAAGTCCACCATATCTTACTGGAGCGCTATCGAAAAAACGCGAGATAGCATAGTTGGTAAATTAAAAGGCAGTGTTCACAGAATTTTTACTGAAGAAATAGTCGGTTCTGTGGTTGCTCGCCAAAAATAAATCGTTTATCGCGACCTTTTGGTGATTCATTTCAGTCAAAAAATTATATTATCCAGCAACGAACAATAGAAACGTTATGATGAACGGAACAGTTATTTACTTTCTGGTTTTTAAATTGTAGTCATTCGTTGTTTAAATTTAACGCCTTCGACTAGTGAGTTCTAGATTAGCCACCATGATATTGCGTTCTCTCAACTTTTATGCTTCTATTTTCTTTTCTAATTTAGTTAATTTCCAATTTCCACTGATCATTTTCAAGTCTGCCGCTACCATCTACTTCGTGTAATGCATATCGAACTGACCTCTTCTGCTTTTGTGTTGGGTTTACATATTGCTTGTTTTCCTGTTGATTTGTCCACTTTTATTTGATTTTGATTTCAATCAACTGGAAAGCAAGCAGAATAAATAAATCAGAGAAGGTCAGTTCGGTACGCATTACACGCAGATCGAGGATTTGAAAATGACCGGTGAAACATCGTCTAAACTCCAAAAGTTGTTTTAAGAACAAGTGCAGTATTGACACGTGAGAAGGAACCATGAAAAAATGCATTGTACATAATAACACTCGTGGAAATCTTAAAATCAATAATATATATATATATATATATATATATATATATATATATATATATATATACATATATATATAGCCAACTTGCAACAAACATAGCATTAATATTCTACTAAATTTTAGTAAATTTGCATGATACATACTCAGTCTGGCACCGAATAAATCAGGATTCGATTTCTAACTAAAGATAAACAAACTTGTTGGTTACACAAACTCATGCAATATTAGTTCTGAGTATGAATGTTTCTCATTAGTAGAAGATTATTAATCTTGAGAACACCTCCACGCTTTAGTGTTTGTAAGCATATACAGTTAACAACCGTGTAGTTTATTCACTCAATCCCAATTTTACTTTGAGTGATATCGAGAATTACCAAATCGATAAACTTAATTAGCTTTTTTGTTCATATAGAACAGTATTATCAGAAGTCTAGCCACAACGATTCAATAACTT
Source organism: Vesta saturnalis (assembly GCA_036346205.1). Lineage (NCBI taxonomy): Eukaryota > Metazoa > Arthropoda > Insecta > Coleoptera > Lampyridae > Vesta > Vesta saturnalis. Next base: position 3,264,089 of record JARFJB010001795.1, read on the forward strand.
TGCAACTATATTTATGTGAATAAAGATACCCACATTGTTAAACAACTATTAATCAGTACATTTCAACGCTTACTACATTCCGTTTCCATTAATCTTTTAATTGGCAAGCCGCAAGAATACAGTACAGTCCACTAGTATAAAACTTTGTTCATAAAAATTCAGTCAGAAGTATTATTTTGATTAGAATTGGAATGGTTATCCTGCATAACATTGTGGTAACCGAACAAATAGCTAAAAATAAAGGAAGAAAGTTCAGAACTAAAATAATGTCGCTTGTGTTAATACCATATTTCTAACTTGTAAAATTAAATTTGTTACCAGTTCGCACATTATGGCCAATATTAGGTTGGTTATTGAAACTATCCCTTAAGTAACTATTATTTATTTTAATAAAATAATTTTATCTAATACTTTTAGGAAGTACTACGATCAATGATTTTATATTAGCATTCTTTCGAAATGGAGTAACCCTTGATAACACATGCGCCAAGTAGGATGTTTAATTATTCGTAGATACCAGTTGTGATTTTTATTTTACGTACTAACATGGATTCGTAACAGATCTACAAGTAAACATAAAAAGCTTATTTAATTTATTTAAATACTTTATAACATTTTGTACTAAACAAGCGGTGCTACAACTCTAGCCCCCTTTTCCGGTCACTTCCAGGCGCTCACTCATACCCGCTCATAGCGATAAACCATTCCTGATATAAGCTGTACTTGTCGTATTTAAGAGAGAATTATTAGAACCTGGGAACCCGAGAAACAATCCGACTACTTGAATAGTTAATCACAACTCATTTTCTTATTAATTGGAAGGGGATTCTATTTTATAACTGAACATAGCACAAAAACCCTCCAACCTTCCCTTACGAAAACAGGTCATGATCAGACTAATAATATAATCTAAAAGAACCATCTGACCAAAACAACGAAATAAGAGTAGTGAAACAACTCCATAATATTCAACCTATAATGGAACGTACAATAAACTTTCCACGAGATTATACCACAATCCATTAGAGCATATTATCCGAAGTACTATTCGAAGCATCGGTTATTATTTCACGTTTGAAAGAGCTGAAAACAAAACGTAAAAAAAGAACAAAATGACACTCAAAAGATATTTCATTTAAAAAACCTACTACCACCCTCTATCTGAGGAATGTGGAAACTCAAACAATTTTTGTAGTTAGCATAATATAATCTACATCACAAATTTATTTAGCTAGTCCAACAAATTATTCATGCTGATATTTCGTATGTTCCCATGACTCAAAAGGAGCTAGAAACAATCTAGAACGTTGGGACTAGAGTTAAATCAACATCGGAAGACGTCAAGCTGGGCAAAAAAAGTGACGTCAGAGTGTAAAGCTCAACAAAAAAATATACGTTTGAAAAAATAAAAGTTTAGGTTATGTTACTTCGCGTTTGTTGTCCAAGAATACAATTTTAGATGTAAAATCATTGAAATAATCATAAAGTAAAATCATATTTTATTGTCATAGTTACAAAATCTAGTTTTTTTAAAATACATTTGCCAATAACAATTAATCTCCTGATTTTTGGCCAGATTTAAATATTAGCAGAGCATTATTTATAAAGCCCATTTCACCACCTAAAATAATGATAAATAGCAACATATTTACATTATAAAATTAAATAAACATACCAGCATGTACGATTATAAGGCGATTTCCTTTTCCAATAGGAGATTTAAGACCTGTTTGTCCCATCTGTCCACGAATATGGTGTCGTATGAGACGAATGTATGTATGTTTCATCTAAAATTTACATAAGATTATGCAGTAGAATGTATAGTTTATAATCTTCAAAACTAACCTGTGTATATAATTGGTCGTCCTGCTTTCCGATAATTAGTGATCGAACGTATATATGCACAACGCAAAGAACGTATTTCATGTCGTTCTATTATAATCTTACGATGATCAGATGTTTTTTTCCACCTACATAAAACCCAAGATAAGATATGATTCAAAATTAATCAATAAACTTACCTGAAGCCCATTTTTAAAAGTAAACTTCTAAATGACGTTTTCTTTCCCGAATATCCAATTGTTTCGTCATCTTTAATGAGGTTATAAATTCCTTCGAATATTACAAAATAAAACGTTGTTATCCAACTGCTTTTTACCTGAATTGATACTTTTAAAGTATTTGTAATTGTTCCACACAATCTTGCGAGCATCTTCAGATAACACATGGCGTTTTCTTGCTTGAGGTGCTTGAGCGTTATGAGATGTACTTGCGTCGCACATTATATAAAGAACTAGATTTGATTACATTAATATAACATGAAATTAATAATTAAAGTAACTTACTTATAAATTCAATACAGGCAGCGGATAGTTTTAAAAAAACTGTTTTGTAGAATAAGTAATAAACAAATTTGATACGCCGGAAAAACAAAGAGGTTATAAACAAAAGTTGGCAAACGATCAGCTGGAAAGTAACGTTTTTAGAGCGCACAGTACTAATATCTGTGTCATTTTCCAATCATTACTGCATCTTTATCTAGTTTAAAAATGCGTTTCTGCGCTGCTGCCTTCCGATATTGACCTTACTCTACCTACATAAATTAATGATGTGCATCGATTTCTTCGTGGAATTGCTTATAATTACATATGCACTGGAATAAATGAGTACCGTAAGTTTTCAAATGAAATGTATCTAAAGAGTTATGATTTATTTCTATCAATATTAACGATCAACGTCAATCTGTAATGTATGTTGCCTACACCATGAATGATTAAGGGTACTAACAAAAAAACTTATAAAAAATTTAACACTAAAGACTTAACTTAAATTATATTTATTAAAAAATCGAAGCAATTAATTTTTTCTGTGCGCTAGGAGAATTAAAAAACTACGAAATACAAATTTCAGTACGGAGCTTATAACAGGCATGACGTCTGGCTGTATATATATTTTTTGGTTGTTTATGGTGAAAATAGTATTTTATGTATCAAGGCAATAAAGTGGGTTTTTAAGACAAATGTAAAGATAATTAAAAATTATTATTAATTTTATTAAATACATAAACAAAAAGTTTACATCAGTTCCATATACATAAAGACAAAATTTACATCGATTGGGGCTTGTATCTCGATGGCGCAGATGGTCAGCGCGGTACTCTAGCAAAGTACAGGTCGTAGGTTCAAATCCTACTCGTCTTACATTTAAAGTAAAATGAGGAGGTGCGCCATCATGCATAAACCAAAGGTAACAACGAAGGAGTAAAGGCAAATCTTCCAATAAAATAGGTAAATTTTGTATTAAAAGTTCAAGTACCTCTCTCCATTGAGCTGATGTGGCAGTACAAAAGGACCAATAATAAAAGTCTCTACAATTCCAGCCCAGATATTTCTTCGAAATTGATGCTGATAATGAGATACTCTCGTTTCATGATGATTTTCAACAGCATAAACCTATTCATTATGAACATTGAAAATACCGCATCTAGTAAAAGTAGCTTCGTCCGTGAACAAATTTTTTTTACTAAAATTTGGATTTTCGGTTCTTCTGTGAATATTAATTCGACAGAAACGTTGATCAGGTTCCGTGGGAAATATGCCTTGAACTTTTCGAATATGAGAGGGTGCAATAATTGTTCTTGAAAAACTCTATGAACTGATAATTTCGAGATTTCCAATTGCAATCGTACATATCGTGTGCTGGTCTTTGGATTTATTTCAACAGCATCCAAAACCTCTTCTTCTATTTCCACCGTTCTTATGGTTCGTCTGCGTCTAGAATTAGTGAAACTGTGAGCCATAATTATGGATATTTATCAACGGAAAAGCGACAGAAAAAACTAACGTTTGATAAATAAATTCAACCGTCGATATGGTAACAAAATGCAAAGGCAACTAAAGTTCACCTAAGTAAAAGCGCTTGCGCAAATGTGCAATGCATTAGAAAATATTTTTTCCTGGCTAATTCAAATTAATTAAAACTAATTGCTGTTGCGGAAAAAAATAGGATAGCCAAATAAGTTATTTTGATACTTGCGGATAATTTGCATGCATCATGAGCTTTAGATGCATTTCTCTCGGAAACCGGTGCTCTTAGGGAAATCAAGAAGGTACACATTTTTAAGCAGAAAGCTATTATTCCACACTAAAAGAGCCTACAGTGCAGCACAAAAAAGTTTGCAGCGGTTTAAACATGTCCTAATGGTCGCTTGTAGCGCCCTCTAGCAAATACACCGAAATCGATGATAAATTTGAATTTCTCACCCAACGAAACCCCATATAAGAAATTTTATAAAATTAGCTCAAAGTAGTCGAAAAATATAAAAATGTGATTTATTTTTTGAACTTTGACACCTTGTAGCTTCGTTATTATCAACGTTTGGACTAAGGCAAGCTTAGTTAAATCGACTAATTTTTACGTAAGTAACCTTCTTGTACTTTTGGCTATGCAATTTAGGGACACCCTGTGTATGTGTTTTTCACGAAATCTTAGTAAGTCTCATTTTATATAAGAATAGTTTCTTATCTAAATACCATTTCTGGTGCCTTAATTAGCTTGAAATTTCATATCTAGTAGTTTTTCAGTCTTTCATGCGTGTAAGAAGTTTCAAATTGGTAGCGCCATTTTTAAGATTACACGGCCCAAAAGTTGATACTGATCTATGATTCTGCCATAATAGCCGTATGGCAAATTTCATAACTCCAGCTGAAACGGTCAGACCGCTATCGTGTTTACATACAGACACGCACAGACAGCATGCCAAAAATGGTCAAACAGCATGCAAGGGCACTCGAAACATGAAGATCCGTCAAAATCTCGAGGTCGAATTTTTTCATGATCGCAATACCTTCCTTTTACTATTACTTCGTATACGGATGTAAAAATAGAAAAACCTATGTTTTCAATGATAAATTAGATCATTTTAAATTTTAATGTTTTTTGATGTCTTAGTTTATAACACGTGAAATGAGTAATTTGTTTTTAACCCTTTCGCTCCCAATGGGTAATATATCTCCCATGAAAGTTCCAAAAAATCCCAGAGACCAAGTCTGCAATATAATTTAGGAATACCGTTGTCCCACTGGTAATCGTCTATAAGTGCAGAAATCCCCCACCATAAAATTTTCCCACGCATAAATAGGAGTCATAACTTGTTTATTTGCCTGCAAGTATGCACGTTTCTGGCCATTTCTTGCGATTTTTTTAGTGTTTTGTAGTTGTGTGAGAAATATAAGCGGTATAACATGACGGGGTAAGTTTGTAAATGTGTAGTTCACAATATAAGATTGTTTTTCCCACCGAATAACTACAAAATATTATTTTGTTTACATGTGGGACATATTAGTCCCAGTGGTATTCCTAAATGGGATATAGATGTCCCACTGGTATTTATTATTCAGAGTGGAAAATTCTTTCTTCACGTGACTTGCAGTCGATTGCTGAGCACATACTTGATTCAGAGAGTGAACAGGAGAAACCGTTTCAAGACAGCGGCTCAGAATATGTTCAATCGGCGACAGATTCATCATCTGATGAAGAAAATACAAAAACGAAACCCGCAAACAAATACCGGAGAATAAAGAAAACTCAAACAAGCGTAAATTTCAAGAAGCCTTTAGTGCTCATTCGGAATCAGAATCGTCTTCCACTGAATCTGTTTTGTAAAATGAAGCTGAAAGCACTACGGTACAAGTTTCGGTTCAAAATTTAGATGAATGGATCCAGATCAATGAAACATTCATACCTAGAAAAGCAATTCCAACTACAAAGCGGTGTAATATTTTGATTGACATAGATCGATCCGCATCCCCACTTGATGTATTTTTGAAAATTGTTTCAAAAAGTCTTTTTACGTGGATTTCTGATAAAACCAACGAACGGCTGGGCATATTGATGGAACAGAAAAACCTCTCAATTCCCCTTGCAGACCCGTACGAAATTATGATCGTAATCGGATGTTATTTTGTTATGTCATATAATAAAGTCCCAGCAATCCATCACTATTGGTCTACCCACTCTTCTTTGGACAACAAAATGATCAAACACGCAATATCGAGAAATCGATTCCAGCTGCTGTCGTCCAAAATGTACTTCAATGGGCCGCAAAAACCCGAGGGTGCCTCTAAAACTTATTACCTAGAAGAAGTCCTAGCGTGTTTGATACATACTTTCAATCGAGGAAGAAGTGATAGTACACATCAAAGTATTGATGAGGCCATGGCCAAATTCAAAGGTCGCAGTTCCTTGAAGCAATATCTTCCTCTAAAACCGATAAAGAGGGGCATAAAACTGTGGGTAATATGTGATTCAAATAGTGGATATACATACGATATCAACATATACTCCGGCAAAGATGACCGAAGGGATAAAGATATCACTCTCGGGGAACATGTAGTATTGCAGCTTGCCAGGTCAATTAGAGAGACTAATATTAGCTTATGCTTTGATATATTCTTCACCTCAATAAAACTTATAAATCACCTTCCGTTTGCATCAGTTGGAACTGCTATAGCAACTAGGAAAAACATTCTCAAATTTGAAGTAAATAAAAAGCGCGAGAGAGGTGACGCACAATTTTTGGGTAATCAGCAAGGTAGCTGTGCTGTTTCCTGAAAAGACAGTAAAGATGTTACCTTGTTATATAACTGTCATGGTGGCAATATGGCCGTAGCCGAGAGAACTGGAAAAGATGGAAATAAGGTTCAAATTCCTTGCCCAGAAATGGTAGCTTTCTAGAATAAGTTTATGGGGGGCGTTGATTTATCCGATCAACTCGTTGGTTTATATGATATGGACAGAAAAACAACCAAATGGTGGAAGCGGGTATTTTCTAGACTATTCATGACAACTGCTGTAAATTCCTGGATTGTATACAAAGAGCTTCAAACCAGAGAAAAGAAGAAAATGGCTCTTTTAGATTTCCTTGTACCTCTTCCCGAAAGTCTAATTTCATATGGGAGGGATCATGCAAAGGTTGTGCGTAGAAGACAATATGGTAGACATTCTTCTACATCAAGACTTCTGAACAAAGGTGACCATTTACCTATCGAGGGTCACACAAGAAGGCGCTGCCATAATTGTACTAAGAAGAAAAAAGAAACGAGAACCAAAACCATATGTATTGCTTGTGATTTGCCGTTATGTAAGAACTGTTTTGCTTCGTTTCACACATAAGAACGTTTAGGTCAAAATTATGAATGAGTAAATGTAAATACACTTACAAAAATAAATTTTGCCTTGTTTTCACGTTATTGCTTCATTCTTAAATGAAAACCGGTGGGACTTATTTATCCCATTACTCATACCAGAGGGACACATATGTCCCACCACCCCCCTCCCTCTACCCCTAATGATTTTTTTTTTAATTGCGTTTATTCTACTCTTTATATTCTCCACAAATAAATAATGGTAAAGAAAATATCAAAACGAACAAAAAATAAATTGGTAGCTACTTTATACATTTTACCGAACATTAAAATTTTTATTATAATACATTGTGATTAAATTTAATATGTTAATTAATGAATTTACATTGATGTATTCAACATTTTTTTATGATTCATAGTAATAAGTTTAATTTCAATACACTTTGACACGATCTCAATTTTAATTACTTGTAATAATCGGTACTAAAATTTTTAAGTATCATTTTATTACTAACGTATTTATAATATTACGAAATCATTCATAAATTTTGCGGTAATCAAAACAATTCGATTATTAGTTACTATGAATTAATTACTTTGTTTACATTATAAGTATGTGTTTACAAGCCATTTTGCATTTTTACTACGATCATAAGATAGGTTAATACGGAACTAATAACATATATTTGGAAAAACCTAATCGGCGGTGTTCGTTTATTATTGGGGATAAAAACGCAAGTCTAAATCCACGTATATAATTCCGAATTGTTGACTATTTTCTGCGCATTGCTATATGATATATAGATTCAATTCGTCGCAACAAACAGAATTTTTCTGATAAGTACATATCAGCAATTCCCAACGAATTTCGTCTTTGTGTAGCTTTACGATTAAGTTCACCAGATCGCATATTTGATTTGATTTATTCAATTTTTGGAATTGTCGTACCGCCACACATAGATATATGGTGTAGATAAAGTTGTATTTCATAAATAATATAGAAATGCCCCTAAGATCAAGGGAATATAAAAGACAGATGCGATATTACGGAATTATGGGATGTGCAGACACACAGACACACAGACACACACACACACAGACAGACACACAGACACACAGACACACAGATACACAGATACACAGACACACAGACACATTTGTACATAATGTCATTATCATTAGATCAAACAAATTTCAATAATGAAATATCAATTAACAACAAAATTACACAAGCAAATGGTTAAATTTCAAATATAATCGACGCAGTTAAAAATAAAGAGTACAGAATTATCTATCAAAAACATTTTCCCAGCTAACACAAAACCGAAACGACAAGTGTGCGCTCGTTGAGTATGGGCGTGTATACGTTACGCTTTGAAGAATCAATAATTTTTAAATAATTTAAAGTATTAATTTACTTTAAATTATTGCCATAACCAACTATATATAAATACTTTATTAAAATCTTTTACTTTTCAAAAATAATAATAAACATTTGCGTGTGAATTGTGGCAAATTCGAAGTATTAACCACTTAAGTAGTGCATGGAGACGAGAGTAAATTGAGCATTTACCATAGACTACTTAATATTGGTGCTCCGATTTTCTGAGTTTGATAAGGGCTGCCGGTCACTATTCCTTTATTCCTTCTGTACTAGCCAACACGCTCTATCCAAACGTGGCGTTTTAGCGGCTATACCCTTAAAATCACGATTTCTAACGCCAAAATCAAGACTAATAGCAAGATCTGCAGGACATAAAATCCTGCCGCATTCGGATGCCTGAAAGGCCAGGACCCAAGCGACCTCGGTCATTCGAAAGTACCAACATTCGCAACATACGTGGTATCGGTCGTATCTTAATACTGTTCACCTACGCAACCTATGTTGTAAGGGGATGTCCACTTTGGAAAACAATAAATTTGACGTGATTTGGATCAAACAATTGTGGGTTGCAATTTGTAGAATTCTACTATTGTTTATATAGGTCTCCATCTAGCACTAATCCCGCAAGTTATAGTGCTGCACCCTGTGAGCTCATACAAATGATTTCCAAACCCACTAGAATCCCGGACAACCCTAACCGTACTCCATCCACATCTCCTGGACCTATTCTTGACATCTAACCCACTTGTCTATAAAACAAGAGTTTTTTCCCCACTTGGTCAATCAGTTCACAGCCTAATAGAAATAACTTCCTATGTACCAAATCTCACTGTTATTCAAAAAACAAATAGAACTATGTGGTGTTTTAAGTCAGCTAACTGGAGCGAACTGTGAGATTTTTTTGCAACCTTCCCCTGGCGTGATTATTGCTCTAAATGGTCTTCTTCTTCAAACATAGCTCTTTCAATAACTGAAGTTATCTTGATGGATGTGGAGTGACACTTTCCCAAAAAACATATCCGGGTAGGTTATGCCCCCCTCCATGTTTAAAAGGACTTGCACTGCCCCATTGGAATAGTTCGAAAAGCATCATCACCATGGTAAAAAAAGATATATGACAAAAGTAAATGCAAAGAATTAGACTGATGCCCTTTGGGTAGTCGTAAACTTTGGTCATTAGTTAAAGCCATCAGTAAAAACTTTCGTACATCTTCCTTTCCTCCCATGACGTCTCGTGACGGATATGTAGTAGCTGATCCTGCTGACCAAGCCGACCTCTTTGTTGATTACTTTGCATCAAATTCAAGTTCCAATGATACTGGTAAAATTGTGTCATCGCCCAAATCCCAAACACCTAGAATCAATTATCAATAAACGTGACTGAAACAAGGCCCACTGGCCCTGGCGGTATTTCAGCTATGGTCCTTAGAAAATGCTCCCCCGCGCTAGTACCTGTATTGACCAAACTCTTTTCGCTGTTCTTGTCATCTGAAGAGTTTTTCTCGTTGAGGAAGTTGGAAAATGTCCAACCTATTACTAAAAAGTTCCATAAAACCGATCCCTCAAACTATCAACCAATACTCAATAGCTATTTCTTCCATTATATCTAAAATCATGCAAAAAGCCATCAACCCCAACTACTTTCGTTCCTCGAGTCCAATAAACTCCTCAACGAGGATCAGTATGGATTCAGACAGAGTCGTTCAACGGGTGCTATTTTTTCAGATGTCACCCAACTTTGGAATAACACATTAGAGAGGTCCGGTGAAACAGTCGTAGTAGCTCTAGATATTTCAAAGGCCTTTGACTCGGTTTGGCATAAGCGCCAACTTGTCAAGTTCACCTCGATCCATTGGTTTGTGCCGACACCACCTTACATTGTAATTCTTCTCATTTTTCCCACAACAATAAGTCTAGTCAGAGCGTTAAAGTGAAAATGGTAGCCTCAATGAACAGAGACTTAGAACGTATCCTTGAATGGGGAAGGAATAACCTACTCGCGTTCAACGCCGACAAAACCTAGTGTTGCTTTGTGTGCGGCACGAAATACCAATTATTTTCTGCTGTATATATGAATGGCTTAGATCTCAAGTTTTCAAACTCTATTTCTATGTTGGGGATGTCCGTATCATCGAACTTTCATGGGTTGACCAACTTTTGACAACCATCAAAACAGCTGACCGTAAATTAGGCATTCCATACAGATCTATACAGTACTTCACATCTCTTTTACTGTATAAGGCTCAAATACGACCTCCTCTGGAATACAATTCCCACCTCTGGGTCAGTGCTTCCCAATACGCCCTTGATATGGTAAACCGCGCCCAAAAAAAGAGCTATAAGACTTATTGATGACCCGCCTCTAACTTCTGACCTACAATACCTTGAGCATACAAGAATATTGTCGGTTCCTTTCTTGTTCTATCGCTATTACAATGACTAGTGTCACACCACAATTACGCACTAAAAATACCATCTTGTCACAATAAACGGGCAAAATTTACTTTTTTCTACACGGCGACCAAATTATGGAATGCACTACCTAGTTCCTGTTTTCCTCCAAAATTTGATTTAAACAAATTTAATTGTTTTAATTCCTGAGTGCTTTAACAGATTAGGCAAATCTTAGCCTATTAAGGAATACTATTAGTAAAAAAAAAAAACATAAATGCGTATCAATTTCATATTTTGGAAAAATATATAATAAGTAACTTACATATTACACAAAAGGAGAAGAAGCACAGAGTACCTTTCAAAACTAATACCAATGTTCTTAAATGATTATGTAATTCCCAAAGATTCGACTAACAAAATTTTGAAGTCAGATATTTATAGATTGAACTGCACATCGTGTAATTCTGTTTATATTGGACAAACAGTTAGGAACTTTGATATCAGGTATAAAGAACATATTAGATGTTAAATATCAACACAGAGACAATCCAAATTATCCCCAACATTTAATAGTAAATAATCAATTTACAAAACAACTCACCTTTAACAGATATTTTAAATAAAGAATTATAATTTACATCAAGTTTGCTGTTTTCTTTTATCTTAATGATTTCTTACCATAACTACTTGTTTGTTATTTTACTTACTCATTTTCTCTTGATAATGATACATATTGTATTGAAACGCGGAGCGAAATAAATAACTATGTACAAGAAATTGTGGAGTTATATTGTATTTTAAACATTAGTGCTCCTAATTAAAAGAGCAATTATGGAAATCAGAACTTTCATTCAGTAGCAATTTCAGCGATCGTTGGTAAAACAACTGTCTACAACAAATGCTTAACATATGAAAACGCATATAATTAAGCCAGCTATAATAATTGCATGTTTTAAAAAGCTTACGAGTGAATGTTATATTTTTTGAGTAGCGAATAATTACATCTCAAAAAAGATGTCATGTAATTTCCTTTCATATTTCGAAATTATTTGAATGAAAATTTTACCCCTGTCAAAGTACGAAACCTTCGTCAATATACATATACACTTTCTATTATTATCATGCTTTGATTACTCTTTCACGAAATTCTTAAGCAATATGTTGTCTAATAAAACAAGCATGTTTACTATGCAATTGTAGTATGTTTACAATAGCAATTTTGGAATGTTCCAAATAAAGGTCGTCTAATAATAGCTACATCAAAGGCCCGAATGTCGCGTTTATGTACACATTCCTCTTATGTCGTTCGATGCCCTGTCCGAAAATAATTATCTATAAGCATATAAATTTTATATTTAGAACTGAGAGCATTATTATTATAATCGGTTCATCTAAACTCCTTCAATCTCCCAACATACAAAAAATTGCGTTTAAATTTTTCATACACCGAATTGTTTAACTTTATATCTGTTACCACTTTTATTATTAGTACGTAACGCAAGCCTAGACAAATAATCATTGTTTTTCAAATTTTTTTTTTTTTTTGGAAAAGAGCTTATATAAAAATTTTAAAATTATCAAAGTAACTTAACTTCCAAACCATGAGAATTGCAAAATCTTTACGTTTCAACAGCAATTGCAGTTGTGATCGTTAGTAAATAATTGTCAAACCAATTTAATAAAATATCTAACACTGCTATATTATTTTCATGTATGTAATTGAATGTGATTTTGTATTATTTTTAATAAAAACAATAAAAAGACTTACTAAATCATACATGTATAATCCATAAAGTCCAGAAAAGATAATCATTAAGTCCACCCTCTGACAGAGAAAGATGAAAGTGCTCTCCAATCCAGCAATAAGAATTTAAAAATGTCGTTATAATTTAAAACCTTCTTTATTTGTAGTTGTGTCAAACAGTTTCTAAGACCATTCGGACGTAATTTTTAAATAGGTTTGAAATGGAGTAATCGGAAAAGATTGAGTCACCGTATAACTGACCTTTTACTAATTGACCTTGGTAGGAAGAAGTATAATAAACTGTATATTAATAACAAAAGAGAATGTCATATCAGAGTATTGAACACGTAAAATAAACAAAACGGTAATGCCAGTTGGCTTTCCTCAATCATTAACTGTAAACGCAAATTCATGTAACGCAACAAAAAATAAACAGCTACATTGTCCCTTGATATGCTTAGCGACAAAAACATTACGATAGGTCATGTCTGTGAGATCCTATATAACCATAAAGTACAAATCTAACTCAATCATAATCAGCCAACTACGCGAAAGTTCTAAATATAATCGCAATTTTACATTAAGCTTAAGTTTAATCAACATTTCTGAATTAGAGGGATAAGCAAAATAGACAGATAGAAAAAATTCCCTTTATGCACAATAATCCACAGATGATCCGTTTAAAGATGAAATGCTGCTAGTACGAGGTTTCATTTCTATTAGAACTCGCACTTTTTTAATTTTCTTTCCTTTAAACTTAAATTCAGTAATTTAGTACTTCTACTTAATTACAAATAAGATGGTTTTTCACCTTTTATAAAATCGTAGCGCGACTGGTATCTATCCAAACTACGAGTAATATGTTTAGCGAAAATGCAAGTTTTTAGTGCACCCCAAACTTAGTTTTTAAACGTGATTTTTCATACCCCAATATACGGTATCACCATAGCTAGTGAAACGGTAGATAAGCTTACAACTTGGTCATGATGCGCTTTCCATTAGCTTCCCTTCGGAAAATTTCCTGGCCTGCAACTAAAGCAAACCAAACAATTACAACAAATGCACTTTATGATCCAATTCGAACACCTTACAGTACGATAAATTTTACAATAAAAATTTTTAAAAACGTATCATCCCGATAACAGAAAGTTTCTTCAAATCACGAATAAAAACAATTTTCCACAATCCCATCTCAATAAAAGGAATTTTTCGATAATCAAAGCATATCTTGATAGATTTGGTGCTACGGCACTGTCATTAAGACCTTTCAATTTTGTTGAAACTCAAGTTTATATAAACAAGGAAATTCAATGTTTTTATTTAAATGCAACATTACCAACCTTCTACTTCCCCGTAACATTATGAACCTAACGTTCAATTACTGCGGCGGGGATTTATACAAAACGTTTAGCATATCCGGCTGGTTTTAGGTGTCTTCAATTTTGTTGTAACTCCTTATCAACATCTAAAGGTAGCCCGTGTATACGTGTGTCCGTGTGCTTGTGTGTCTGTGTATCCGTGTGTACGTGTGTCCGTATATCCATGTGTCCGTATGTAAGGTTTTCGTGTGTCCCAGTCTTTGTGTACATTCGTACGTCCGTGTAATTGTAAGTCCGTGAGTACGTGGGTCCTTGTGTTGTGTCCGTGGGTCCGTATGTCCGTGTGCCCATAGACCGGGTAGCCATATGGCCGTGTGCTTGTGGGTCCGTGTGTCTGTGGTCTGTGTGCCTGTGTGTTCGTGTGCCTGTGTGTTTCTAGCCACGATAACTTGAAATGCATCGGATCTTACTGAAACTCAGTAGTTAGTGCTATCACCAAAATACCTTCGTTCTATGAAACTTTGATTAAAACAGGTTTATAAATAAAAGTACTGTATATAATGCGCGGCGGTATGTTCTTCGGATATCTCAATTTTGAATTTTAACCTTTTACATACTTATAACAAACAAAATACGTGTTTCAACGTGTCAACCGTTTATGTGTTCCAGATCTTTCAAGCTTTACACACCTGTTGAAATATGTAGTAGTTAATTATTAATTCATCATTTATCACAAAATATTTAGCAAATGTATAATATTGCATACATAAACCGTAAAGTCCCAAGTGCATTACTATTCTCTATTCCTAAGAAATACAATTGCATTGCTTTACATTGTGTAATTACCACTAAAGAACTGAATTACGCTTGTAAATAAAAAATTACATTTAAATGTATGCACATTTATGATTTTCAGACGGATTAGGGAAATATAAGCAAAAGCTAACACTGTACTTAGTACATTTCAAACAGAATTAAAACAAAATTAAAAACAGCGCGTCTCGGACTGACTAACGCTACTTTGTAAGATGTTCTATAAGGGTGGTATAAAAAGACGTCTCTGTTACCTTTGTGTTGTATTCGTACTCTTTAGCAACACATCAAGACACCAGCATAAGAAAGCCATGTGCTGGACACATTAGATTTCTTTAGTTCCTTATGGGCGTGCCCGTAAGCGTATGCGTGTGCATGTGCGTACGCGTGCGTGTGTGTGTGCGTGTTAGCGTGCGTGTGCGGTGAGTGTGCGTGTGCGTATGCGTGTGCGTGTGCGTCTACGAGTGCGTGTGCGTGTGCGCGTGCGTGTGCGTGTGCGTGTACGTGTGCGTGTGCGTGTGCGCTTGCGTGTGAGTGTGCGTGTGCGTGTGCGTGTGCATGTGCGTGTGAATGTGCGTGTGCGTGGCGTGTGCATGCGTGGGCGTGTGCGTGTGCTGTGCGTGTGCGTGTGAGCGTGCGAGTGCGTAGTGTGCGTGTGCTGTGCATGAGCGTGTGCGTGATCGTGTGCGTGTCCGTGTGCGTGTGCGTGTGCGTGTGCGTGTGCGTGTGCGTGTGCGTGTGTGTGCGTGTGCGGTGTGCTGTGCGTGCGTGTGCGTGCTGCGTGTGCGCGTGCGTGTGCGTGTGCGTGTGCGTGGCGTGTGCGCGTGCGTGTGCTGTTGCGTGTGTGCTGCGTGTGCGTGTCGTGTGCTGTGCGTGTGCGTGTGCGTGTGCGTGTGCGTGTGCGTGTGTCGTGTGCGTGTGCTTGTGCGTGTTCGTGTGCGTGATCGTGTGCGTGTGCGTGTGCGTGTGCGTGTGCGTGTGCGTGTGCGTGTGTGCGTGTGCGTGTAGCTGTTGTGCGTGTTCGTGTGCTTGTGATGCGTGTGTGACGTGTGTTGCGTAGTGCTGGTGCTTCTGTATTCGTATGCGTGTGCGTGTGTAGTGTGCATGTGTACGTGTATTCAGTGTAGCGTGAGTGTCTGTGTGTGTGTGTGCTGTGTATGCTGTATGTGCATGTGTATGTATGTATGATGTGTATGTTATGTGTACGTGAGTGTATGCGTATGTCGCTAGTGTGCATGATGTATGTGTATGTGTATGTGTATGGTGTAGCTGTATGTGTATGTGCATGTATGTGTACGTGCTCATGTCGTAGACTGTACGTGATGAGTTGTTTGTGTAGTGTATGGTGTGTACGTGCTGTGATGTATGGTCATGTGTATGTGTATGTGTATGTGTATGTGATGTGATGTATGTGTAGTGTATGTTGTACGTGTATGTGTAGTGTAGTGTAGTGTATGTATGGTATGTGTATGTGTAGTGTAGTGTATGTGTATGTGTATGTAGTAGTGTAGTGTAGTAGTGTACTGTATGTGTAGTGTATGTGATGTGACGTGTAGTGTAGTAGTATCGTGTACGTGTACTGACCGTGTACGTGTCGTAGTGTGTGTACGTGACGTGTACTGCGTACGTACGTGTACGTGTACGTGTACGTGACGTGTACGTGTACGTACGTACGTGACTGTACTGTACGTGTAGTGTACGTGTGTACGTGTACGTGTATGTAGTGTTGTGTAGTGTAGTGTAGTGTGTACGTGTATGTGTAGTACGTGTACGTGTACGTGTAGTTACGTGTACGTGTACGTGTACGTGTACGTTGTACTGTGATCGTGTACGTGTAGTGTGTGTAGTGTACGTGTATCGTGTATGTGTACGTGTATCGTGTATCGTATGTGTACGTGTACGTGTACGTGTACGTGTGTCGTGTACGTGTACGTGTACGTGTACGTACGTGTACGTGTAGCGTGTCGTGTCGTGTACGTGGTGACGTGTGCGTGTACGTGTGTGTACGTCGTGTACGTGTACGTGTACGTGTACGTGTACGTGTATCGTGTACGTGTGACGTGTGCGTGTACGTGCTATCGTGTACGTGTGACGTGTGCGTGTACGTGTAGTGTACGTGTAGTGTACGTGTACGTGTACGTGTACGTGTACGTGTACGTGTACTGTGTACGTGTACGTGTACGTGTGCGTGTATGTGTACGTGTACGTGTACGTGTATGTGTACGTGATGTACGTGTATGCGTGTACGTGTACGTGTAGTACGTGTACGTGTACGTGTACTGTGTGCGTGTATGCGTCTGCGTGTGCGTATGTGCGTGTCCGTGTGCGTGAGCGTGTGCGTGTGCTGTGCGTGATGCTATGTGCATGTGTGCGTGAACGTGTAGTATGCCGCTACGTGTGCATGTGCGTATCGTATTGTATGCGTGTCGTGTGTATGTGCATGTGACGTGCAAACATTCATCTGTACGCGTGAGTGTGCGTGATGCGTACGTGTATGCAGTGTACGTACTGTAGTGTGATGTGTATGTGTATGTGTATGCACGTGTACGTGTACGTGTACGTGTAGTGTACGTGTACGTGTACGTGTACGGTGTGAACCGTGACGTGTACGTGTACGTGTCGGTGAACGTGTACGTGTACGGTACGTGTACTGTACGTGTACGTGTACGTGTACGTGTACGTTCGTGTACGTGTACGTGTACGTGTACGTGTGCGTGTACGTGTGTACGTGTACGTGTACGTGTACGTGTACGTGTACGTGTACGTGTACGTGTGCGTGTCCGTGTGCGTGAGCGTGTGCGTGTGCGTGTGCTTGTGCATGTGGGTGTGCGTGAACGTGTGAGTATGCCGCTACGTGTGCATGTGCGTATTCGTATTAGTATGCGTGTGCGTGTGTATGTGCATGTGTACGTGCAAACATTCATCTGTACGCGTGAGTGTGTGTGAGCGTGTGTGCGTGCGTATGTATGCATGTGTATGTGTATGTGTATGTGTATGTGTATGTGTATGTGTATGTACGTGTACGTGTACGTGTACGTGTACGTGTACGTGTACGTGTACGTGTACGTGTACGTGTAGGTGAACCGTGTACGTGTACGTGTACGTGTCGGTGTACGTGTACGTGTACGAGTACGTGTACTTGTACGTGTACGTGTACGTGTACGTGTACGTGTACGTGTACGTGTACGTGTACGTGTACGTGTACGTGTACGTGTACGTGTACGTGTACGTACGTGTACGTGTACGTGTACTTGTACGTGTACGTGTGTGCTTATGCGTCTGCGTGTGCGTGTGCGTGTCCGTGTGCGTGTGCGTGTGCGTGTGCGTGTCGTGTGCGTGTGCGTGTGCGTGTGCGTGAGCGTGTGCGTGTGCTTGTGCGTGTTCGTGTGCGTGATCGTGTGCGTGTGCGTGTGCGTGTCGTGTGCGTGTGCGTGTGCGTGTGCGTGTGCGTGTGCGTGTGCGTGTGCGTGTGCGTGTGCGTGGTGTGTGTGTGCGTGTGCGTGTGCGTGTGCTTGTACATGCGTGTGTGTGAACGTGTGCGTATGCCGCTACGTGTGCATGTGCGCATTCGTATTCGTATGCGTGTGCGTGTGTATGTGCATGTGTACGTGCATACATTCAACTGTACGCGTGAGTGTGTGTGTGTGCGTGTGTGCGTGCGTATGTATGCATGTGTATGTGCATGTGTATGTGTATGTGTATGTGTATGTGTATGTATATGTGTACGTGTATGTGTATGTGTATGTGTATGCGTATGTGTATGGGTATGTGTATGTGTATGTGTATGTGTATGTGTATGTGTATGTGTATGTGTATGTGTATGTGTATGTGTATGTGTATGTGTATGAGTATGTGTATGTGTATGTGTATGTGTATGTGTATGTGTAGTAGTACGTGTAGTGTGTGTGTATACGTTTGCGTATATGTATGTACGTGTATGTATGTGTATGTGTATGTATGTGTGTATGTGTATATGTACGTGTATGTGTATGTGTGTGTGTATGTCGTATTGTATGTATGTGTATGTATATGATGTGATATATGATGTATTGATGTGTATGTGTATGTGTGTATGTGTATGATGTATGTGTATGTATATGTGTACGTGTACGTGTACGTGACGTGTACGTGTACGTGTACGTGTACGTGACGTGTAACGTGTACGTGTACGTAGTACGTGCACGTGTACGTGTACGTGTGCGTGTACGTGTACGTGTGACGGTACGTGTACGTGTACGTGTACGTGTACGTGTACGTGTACGTGTACGTGTACGAGTACGTGTACGTGTACGTGTACGTGTACGTGTACGTGTACGTGTACGTGTACGTGTACGTGTACGTGTACGTGTACGTGTACGTGTCGTGTACGTGGTACGTGTCGTGTACGTGTCGTGTACGTGTACGTGTCGTGTACGTGTCGTGTACGTGTACGTGTACGTGTTCGTGTACGTGTACGTGTACGTGTACGTGTACGTGTACGTGTGTGCGTATGCGTCTGCGTGTGCGTGTGCGTGTCCGTGTGCGTGAGCGTGTGCGTGTGCGTGTGCGTGTGCTTGTGCATGTGGGTGTGCGTGAACGTGTGAGTATGCCGCTACGTGTGCATGTGCGTATTCGTATTAGTATGCGTGTGCGTGTGTATGTGCGTGTACGTGCAAACATTCATCTGTACGCGTGTGTGTGTGAGCGTGTGTCGTGCGTATGATGATGTGTATGTGTATGTGTATGTGTATGTGTATGTGTACTTGTACGTGTACGTGTACGTGTACGTGTAGTGTACGTGTACGTCGGTGTACGTGTACGTGTACGTCGTACGTTGTACGTGTCGTGTACGTACGTACGTGTCGCGTGTGTCTGCGTGTACGTGTGCGTGTCCGTGTGTCGTGTGTGCTCGTGCAGTGGGTGTGCTGAACGTGTGCGTATGTGTGTGCATGTGCGTATTGTATGTAGCTGTGTGTATGCATGTGCACGTATGTACGTAGTGGTGTGGTGGTGTATGTAGTATGTGTATGTGCATGTGTATGTGTACGTGTACGTGTATGTACGTATGTACGTGTACGTGTACGTATCGTAGCGTGTACGTGTACGTGTACGTGACGTGTACGTGTACGTGTACGTCGTGACGTGTACGTGTACGTGTACGTGTACGTGTACGTGTACGTGTACGTGTACGACGTGTACGTGTGCGTACGCACGTGCACGTGCACGACGTGTACGACGTGTACGTACGTGCACGTCGTGTACGTGTGACGTTCGTGCACGCGTGACGTGCACGTGTACGCGTACGTGTACGTGTATGCGTGTACGACGACGTGTACGACGTGTACGTGCACGTACGTGACGTGTACGTACTGTACGTGTGCACGTGTACGTGACGTGACGTGTGACGTACGTACGTGTACGTGTACGTGCACGTACGTGTACGTGGCAGTGTACGTGTACGCACGTGTACGTGTACGTGTACGCACGTGTAGCGTAGTGTACGTGTACGTGTACGTGTACGCACGTGTACGTGTATGCGTACGTCGTGACGTACGTGCGTACGTGACGTGTGCGTGTGACGTGTCACGTCGTGACGTGACGTGTACGTCGTACGTGCACGTGTACGTGTACGTGCACGACGTATGTGGTACGTGCGTGAACGTGTACGTACGTGCACGTGCTACGTGTGCATGTCGCACGTGACGTGTGCACGTGCATGTACGTGTACGTGACGTGACGTACGTGACGTGTATGTGCATGTACGTGCAAACATGTCATCGTGTACGCGTGTACGTGTACGTGTGACGTACGTACGTCGTGTGCGTACGTGTACGTGCACGTGTACGTGTACGTAGTGTACTGGAGTGTACGTGTATGTGTACTGTGTACGTGTACGTGTACGTGTACGTACGTGACGTGTACGTGTACGTGTACGTGTACGTGTACGTGTACGTGTACGTGTACGTGTCGTGTACGTGTACGTGTACGTGTACGTGTGCGTGACGTGTACGTGTACGTGTACGTGTACGTGGTACGTGTACGTGTCGTGACGTGTACGTGCAGCGTGTACGTGTAGCGTCGTACGTGTACGTGTGCACGTGTACGTGTACGTGTGACGTGTACGTGACGTGTACGTGTGACGTGTACGTGTACGTGTACGTGTACGCTGTACGTGTACGTGTACGTGTGTGACGTACTGCGTGTACGTGTACGCGTGTCCGTGTACGTGTCGTGTACGTTCGTGTGCGTGTGTCGTGTCGTGTGCGTGTGACGTGTGCGTGTGCGTGTGCGTGCTGTGCATGTCTGCGGTGTGCGTGAACGTGTGCGTATGCCGCTGCGTGTGCATATGCGTATTCGTATTCGTATGCGTGTGCGTGTGTATGTGCATGTGTAAGTGCAAACATTCATCTGTACGCGTGAGTGTGTGTGTGTGTGTGTGTGTGCGTGTGTGCGTGCGTATGTATGCATGTGTATGTGTATGTGTATGTGTATGTGTATGTGTATGTGTATGTGTACGTGTACGTGTACGTGTACGTGTACGTGTACGTGTACGTGTACGTGTACGTGTACGTGTACGTGTACGTGTACGTGAACGTGTACGTGTACTTGTACGTGTACGTGTGTGCGTATGCGTCTGCGTGTAAGTGTGCGTGTCCGTGTGCGTGTGCGTGTGCTCGTGCATGTGGGTGTGCCTGAACGTGTGCGTATGCCGCTACGTGTGCATGTGCGTATTCGCATTCGTATGCGTGTGCGTGTGTATGTGCATGTGTACGTGCAAACATTCATCTGTACGCGTGAGTGTGTATATGCGTGTGTGCGTGCGTACGTATGCATGTGTATGTATATGTGTATGTGTACTTGTACGTGTACGTGTACGTGTACGTGTACGTGTACGTGTAGGTGTACGTGTACGTCTACGTGTTCGTGTACGTGTACGTGTACATGTCGGTGTACGTGTACGTGTACGAGTACGTGTACGATGCGTGACGTGTACGTGACGTGCGTGTACGTGACGTGCGTACGTGTAGACGTGTACGTGTACGTGTACGTCGTGTACGTGTACGTGTGTGTACGTAGTGCGTGTACGTGCGGTACGTGTACGTGTACGTGTACGTGTAGCGTGTGACGTGTGTCGTGACGTGTGCGGTACGTGCGTGACGTGTGACGTGTACGTGTACGTACGTGACGTGTACGTACGTGTACGTGTCGTGACGTGTACGTGTACGTGTACGTGTACGTGTCGTACGTGTGTACGTGACTGTGCGACGTGTACGGTACGTGTACGTGTACGTGAGACGTGTACGTGTACGTGTACGCGTACGTGACGTGCGTCACGTATGCGACGTGTGTGACGTGTACGTGTACGTACGTGTGCGTGTACGTGTACGTGTCGTAGCGTGACGTGACGTGTACGTGGACGTGTACGTGTCGGTCGTACGTGTACGCGGTACGTGTACGTAGTCGTGCGTGTACGTGTACGTGTACGTCGTACGTGTCGTGTACGGTGCACGCGTACGCGTGCGTACGTGTACGACGTGTACGTGTGACGGTACGTGCAGTGCGTGTACGTGACGTGTACGTGTCGTAGCGTACGTACGTGCACGTGTACGTGTGCGTACTGACGTGTACGTGACGTGACGTGTACGTGTACGTGTACGTGTACGCACGTACGTAGTGTACGTGTGCGTGTGCGTACGTGCACGTGACGTGTCACGTGTACGTACGTGACGTGTACGTGTACGTGCACGCTGTACGTGCTGCGTGTACGTGTACGTACGTGCGTACGTGTACGTGTCTGTACGTGCGTGTGACGTGTACGGTACGTGTCGTGCACGTCACGTGCACGTGTACGGTGGTACGTGTACGTGCGTACGTGTCGACGTGCGTATGACGCTGTCGTGTACGTGTACGTGTACTGTACGTGTACGTACGTGTCGTGTGCACGTACGTGTACGTGTACGTCGTACTGTACGTGTACGTGTACGTGTACGTGTACGTACGTGTACGTGCTACGTGTCGTGTACGTGTGACGTGTACGTGTACGTGTACGTGTACGTGTACGTACGTGTCGTGTACGGTACGTGTGCGTGTACGTGTACGTGTGTACGTGTACGTGTGCGTGTACGTGTACGTGCGTGTACGTGTACGGTACGTGTACGTCGTACGCGTACGTGTACTGTACGTGACGTGTACGTGTACGTGTACGTGTACGTGTACGTGTACGTGTGCGTGACGTGTACGTGTACGTGTACGTGTACGTGTACGTGTACGTGTCGTGTACGCACGTGTAGCGTGTACGTGTACGTGTGCGTACGTGTACGTGTACGTGTCGTGTACGTGTACGTGTACGTGTAGTGCGTGTACGGTAGCGTGTACGTGTACGTCGTACGCGTACGTCGTGTACGTGTACGTACGTGACGTGTACGTGTACGTGTACGTGTGACGTGTACGTACGTACGTGTACGTGTACGTGTACGTGTACGTGTGACGTGACGTACGTGACGTGTGACGTGTAGCGTACGTGACGTGTACGTGTACGTGTGCGTCGTGACGTGCGTGACGTGTAGCGTACGGTACGTGTACGTGTACGTGTACTGCGTACGTGACGTGTACGTGTACGTGTACGTGTACGTAGCGTGACGTGCGCGTACGTGTACGTGTAGCGGTGACGTGTACGTGACGTGTACGTGTACGGTACGTGTACGTACGTGTACGTGTACGTGTACGTGTACGTGTCGTGTACGTGTCGTACGTGTGCGTGTACGTGTCACGTACGTGCACGTGTACGTGTCGTACGTGTACGTGTACGTGTACGTGTACGTACGTGTACGTGACGTGTACGTCGTACGTGACGTGTACGTGTACGTGTACGTGTACGTGCGTGTACGTGTACGTGTACGTGTACGTGACGTCGTACGTGTACGTACGTAGTAGCGTGTACGGTACGTGTACGTACGTGACGTGTACGTACGTGTACGTGTGACGTGTACGTGTACGTGTCGTACGTGTACGTAGTACGTGACGACGTGTACGTGACGTGTACGTGTACGTGTACGTGTGACGTGTACGTGTACGTGCGTGTACGTACGTGTACGTGTGCGTACGTGCGTGACGTGTGCACGTGTGCGTGTACGTGTACGTGTGACGTGTACGTGTACGTGTCGTCGTACGTGTACGTCGTGTACGTGTACGTGTACGTGTACGGTACGTACGCGTACGTGTACGCGTGTGCGTCGTACGTACGCGTGCGTCGTACGTAGTCGTGTACGTGTGCGTACGTGTACGTGTACGTGTCGTGTACGTGTACGTGTACGTGTACGTGTACGTGTACGTGTACGTGTACGTGTACGTGTACGTGTACGTGTGTGCGTGCGTGCGTGCGTGCGTGCGTGTGTGCTTGTGTGCGTGCGTGCGTGCGTGCGTGGGTGTGTGTGTGTGGCTGTGACCACAACAACATACAAATATCTTGGTACTATCAAATTCTTGCTAAAATTGGTTTACAAATAAAGGTACTCTATAGAAGGCGCATGGTTGCTTTATTTTTTTCGCGGATTTCAACGTTTTCGTATTCCCTGTGTCGAAAAACGTCGATTTCGCGAAAAAAAATTTTCGTCTGTCTGTGTGTAGCTCCGAAACTATTTGATCGATTTTAATGAGATTTGACATGAGCCCCTATATATGAAAGTTATGTATAAAACTGGCTTTTCGTAAAAATCAATTAATGGGGAGGGGGGCTAAGTGAGGGTGGTTTTTTGGGGGTGTATTTTCAAAACCAGAGCCAGAAAGTCCATCTTTAGTGAAAAGTTAGTAACCCTTATTCCCGATCGAACAAATGTTTTTAAAAAATGTTAAATTCAAAACGGCGGCCAAAATGCGATTGTAGTACATTTCGGCGCTTGCGCTGTCACTAAGAAACCATATAAGCTACTTGCAATTTGAAAATCCCAAATTCGTAAATACAAGTACATGCTTTCGGTTTGTAAATATTTTTGAAACACAAAATGTTGCCCTTAATTACGAGTTTAAGATTGCCTTTTTTTTCAATATTGATTTTCTCAAAAACGGCTCTGGTCATTTTTTTTAAATTTACGTATTTAATAGTCACATATAACGAAAATATAATGAAATTTCTCAAACTTATCCAGGACCGAGGTTAGAAAATCTTAAACTTGAAAATTTCAATCCCTCACAACCATGCTTCTAATAAAAATAAAATATTGGAATTGAGCGATTACATAGTAGACATATATAGCTGCTAAACTACTATACTGAAATATTTTTAGCGCTTCCAGTTTTGCCGAAAATAACAAAAAAAAATTTTTTTAATTTTTTAATATTGTATATTACAATGTAAGTCGAATAAGAAAAAAATAATTTGTGTAGGTAAGAGTAGCTTATTATATTGGAAGTTATAGTGACTGGCCTATCAAGATATAGCTTTTAAATTTACTAATTTTAGTCACATATAACAAAAATATAATGAGCTTTATGAAATTTCTATCTTATCCAGGGCGGGAGTTAGGAATTTTAAAGTTTAAATGCTTCAATCCCTTATAGCTATGTTTCTAAAAAAAATGACATCTTGAAATGAAGAGATTACGTAGTAGAATATACATAGCTACTAAACTCCTATATTGGATTATTTTTAGCGCTTCCGGTTTTGCCGAAAATAAGAAACAAAATTATCATTTTAATTTTTTTTAATATTTTATATCAAAGTTTCAAAAACAAATCTAAAGTATTTTAAAGTTAATTTCTCATGCTATCCAAATATGTAAAAATATACAAAGATTTGCAAAATATAGGGCAAATAAGAAAAAATAATTTTGTAGGTAAGTATATCTTATTATATTGCAAGTTATACGGAATTAGCAATTGCTGCGGGCAACAGTTAGTTTCCTTATACGAAAACTGTTGTGCCGAAGTACATCGGCCAGATTTTTTATTTATGCACACCTCTAAATTCATCCAAACATCACGCACAATTGAATCCTAATAATCGCATAAACGATCCACTACAGTTCAATATTTTACTCAACTAATAATAAATTTAATAGTTATATCAGGCTCAAAACTTTACTTATATGCTTTCTTTGTCTCGATCATAATAATATCGTCGACAAATCCTTAATTCGCTAACACATTTATTACTTTCCTAATAATAATAATGTCTTTATTGGGTTCAAAGAGTAGAAGTGAAATTAAATGTAACAATAATAATAAATTTAAAAGAGAGAATAATAAAAAATAAACAAATAAAACAAAGATGTGCCCTTATGCACAAAGACGAAGTTCACAAAGAAAAAACGAAAGTTCCATCTGTGCGCTCTACCACTTAACCCTGAACTGCATATGTATTCGGAGTAGGTTAACCGTACAACACTAAAATAAAGCATCGGAAAAGTAACAAGCGAAAACCAATATTCAAAGTGTTGTTGAGATTATAATGTACATTAAAAATTGATCAAAATAATAGTAATTTATTAACTGCAATCTTAAATTTGGCTAATGATAATGATTTTATATCCGGCTGTATATGGGCCAAATGTTGTAACTGAATGACCGTTTAAAGAATTAAGATTGTGAAAGAGAATCGAAATTATATCTTTGCGCCGGATGTTAATATTGTGGATATCCGTTCGGAAAGTAATTTTATTGTAGATACGCGGGTGTCTTTTAATTGCACTCAAACTTCAAAACACATGTAAATTGCGTATTTAGGCAACTCTAATTACGTACGATACGTGACGACAGTCCTACGAAAAAAAAAAGCTTTTAAAATTTGCCTGTAACTTATCTCTGGAAGAAACATAATCACCGTTAATGCCCTTGGATCCACAAAAACGCCTTTCTGTTTTCTCCAGCGAACGTTTCCCCACCATAGTTGCTTTCTGGGTTGCCGTTTATGCTCTAACGTTGAAAGTATATTTATCTAATTGGTATTGTGTACATCTATAAGCATTACAACTTTCTAGTATAAAATTTAAATTTAAAGTGAGATCTGTATTGTAATGTTGGATAAAATAATAAAGGCTTAAGCAGACAGTTTTCATTAAAAAAAGTATGTTTTATGCTCATTTCATGTTTAAGCAACATGCAGCAGCAAAAGCTTATTTAACGAAAATGTAAAGCTATAAAAATTATGCTTTATTCCAGAATTCTTTTAAGATGATAACTATTATAACTTAAGCGCGAGACTAGCTATATTGTGTACGTTGTATTAACATTATAACAACAGTTATTGTCTATTAAGATTAAGAGGGTAAGTTTGTAACTTGAATTTTCCTTAGGAAATTGCATTAAGGAAAACAACGTTTACGTTCTAAAATAAACGCGTTGAAGGTAAACTAGAATAAGATGCATAAATTCTGAACAATTTTATTAGCGATGTGTTCAAGAGAGCCTTTATAATAACAACACTTAACTAAAGCAGCTGTATAAACTAGTTTCAAAATTGAAATGAAACCACAAGTAGTTATGTAAATTTCTATAATATATTAAAATGCAAAGTGACCCTTTGATCAAAGTTAATAAGTGAAAATGTAGATAACCGTTGGTGGGTAAAGAGGTGCCGTAAATTTCTTTGAAAATTTAAAGTAAATATTTGTAGTAAAACTTAGATTCTGAGTTATACTCTGTATTCCTTAAAGAATTCAAGTAAAAGCAACTATGTGTTTAATTGAATTCCTTTCACTCTTTAATTCCTTTTTGTTTTTTTATTACATCTGATCCAATTCACGCTTAAGACATAATGCTGTTAAATAGACTATAAAGAGATTTGGATCCTTTCAGCTTTACCATATTTAATTAAAGCTCAAGTTCACGTATTTTGGAAACGATTGGAGTATCATTACACGCGATCATTTTTCTCTATCAATAAAGATTTAAGAGAATGGAATATGTCTTTGAAAAAATTGAAACAAATCCTTTATAGCAATTTTTTATTTATTATTTTCCTAAAAATTGTTTCTTCGAAACAGGGTAAAAATTAGCTTTTATACACTTTGTCACGTGGTCGTGATTTTATTGATTATTGGCCGTTAGTTCCGAAATTATGAATTATTTAGTAGTATCGGACTTCTGTAATATAGTATAAGTTCATGCAATTAAATTTGATAACGCATATTTTTTTTAGGAAGCTAGAGTGTAACGTTTTTTTTTCTTTTACGTGTTTGGAAAGTATTCGAAATTCTTACAAATGGTAATCGCCTTTAGAAAACGAAATTTTTGGTTTGTTTATCAAGTTTAGTTGGAATTTTGAATTAATATTTGTTTTATGATTAGCACCGAGAGTCACTAAAATCCCTTTTACTAAGTTTGTCGTGAATTAAGCGGTTTCTTTGTAAACAATAGTTGTTCGTATTTTGTAAATTTTGTCAATCACAATAAGCAGTATCGTTGAAATTGCGCAGTTGGAAATTACATATATTAAAATTGTTACTTTGTATTCAAATACAGTATAGAAAGCATATGTCGCAGTTTTTAAGAATGTTTTAGGCGACAGGTTGATGGGAGTTTTCGATAAAATTTTTGGTATTAAACAAAGGGTTTCGCTTTTAGGCACTAGACGTTAACGGCTAGCGTCGTAATGAAATCATCAATTTACAGGATATTGACTACATTGACTGCACCCGCTTGTTACGAAGTGTTTTCTTGGTGGTGCTTTCGAGTTTAGTTCGCTTTTGGCGCAATTAAAGTAATAAGTTGTTGATTGGTTAATTAAAAAATGAGGAAGATGATAGGGAAGGTGTGTGAAACTGAATGATGTTGAAGTCAGTCTTGTACGAGATTTAGTAGAAGGCTCACATTTTTTGTGCATTGTTTATTGTTTCGCAATGTACGCGAAAGGGGTTGGTGTAGGAGGAGTGAACGAGTTATATCATACCGTGAAGGTGTACCGAACGCTACCGTAGGAGGTTTCTCCGCTTCCACTGGTTGGGATCTTAGAGAAGTTTCAACACACCGACGGTTTATTTTATTGTTGTGTTAATTTTTGTCAATAGTGACAATTTTCGGTCATAGAAGTAATTGGCTTTAGTGTTTTTTTCGAAGTGCTAAACCTTTATTCTGTTGAACAGTTTGACGCATTTTGGTTATGAAGATTAATGTTAACGAGTTCCTAGTTGAAGGAGTAGTTTCGCGTACATCGCACAGCTCAAACAAATAAAGTACAAACTTGCTGTATATAGTGCCGCTTTGATAAAGTTTAGAGTAAATAGATTAACGATAAGGAACGCTTGTACGGATGAATATTTGTGCATTTACGTTAAATCAGATGAAAAATTAGTTTTAGTTGAATTAACTGTCGTAATTTAGTTCGAGTGATTACAAATACGTAGTTGTCGTTTGTGGGATACTATCTGGAGAGCATTCCGTAGAAATTCCGAGAAGCCCTACCGATTCAGCACCTGGTGGACCAGTTGCATGACCTATTTTATCGTAATCCAGAGGGGGGAGAGATTTCTATGCCGTCTATTGTTGATCGTAGTGTCAGGTAAGGCAGTATCTTACATTTTATTCGATGTTGATAACAATAAAGTGCATTTCTTACTTTTTTAATGTTGTGAGGGGGATCAAGATGCTTGCTTTCGTATAAACTGTCGTATAAAAGCCTTTCAGGCCTTTTAGCCTACCTGTTCATCCACACGATGTCCTTTGTTAATTTTCTGACTTTTATTTGTTTAATTTTGTGCATTGAAAGTTTATTTCACGAAGATATGTCAAAATTGATACTTTCGATAACTTGGGGATCTGATATGCTAAAAGCTGTTTTTTTTTATGTGAACTGCAAAATTTAATGTCTTGTACTACCGTACCAAAATTTTGAAATGTATATATGTCATAATATAGGACCATTGTTAATGTTTATAATTGTTCTATTAATAGATATGAATCTATTTTGACTTCGTGCTCTGTTACTGCGGTTTGCGGTCGTAAAGTAATATTTCGAGATTAGATTTTTTTTACTCGCATCTAAGATTTTTAGTGTTTGAATTATTTGATGAGAAATTCCGAGTTAAGTAATTTTATAGAGACAACCTCCATTTATCCTTCATTTACATTGTAATCAATTTTATTGAAGCTATGCAAGTTTTTTAAATTAACCTTTTGAAGTTTCATTAAGCTTTAACGTAATAACTAATGAGAATTTCTCGATTTGAACGATTGCTATTTTGATTTTGGTAATAAGATACTTTAAAAGAGATTTTAAATTATAAAGTAACGTAATTATAAAGCAATCCGGTCGTTGAATGATCAGTTGTTTGCTTTTGCATACGATAGTTTTGCGAGTATTCGCAATGTCTGAATTTCTTTATATAGGAATCAACTGATCAGCTGTCAATTACCTGGATTCTCCAAAAGATAAAACAGTTTGTTTATTTGTTTGAGAATGAGCTGTTTTCGAATTTAGGAATTACAACCACAATTTCGACGTTTATTAAATTTTAGGTCTTTGTAAATTTTTGGTCACATTTATTTTAGTTGTGGGAGTATTTTTTGTTTTAAATTAAATAATTAATTACCGTATTGATAAGTTTTTTTGGACATTTGAGACAATAATTTTGACGTTGAAGTTTATCGAAATGTTTAATGAGTTTTTAGTCTTATTATCGCAATTTTTCGGCTTTTATATGAAGCTTAAGATTTTACTGAGGTTTGGATGAACTTTTCGTAAATATTTTTAAAGTAGAATTTTAGTATGAGTGAACATCATGGTTTCCTGTTAGGCCATTATACGATCTAGTTCAAGACGACTTCGCGCTATAAATGTATCTAACAGGTGGTTGCCTTTTGACATTTTCACCTGATTTGTACGTTTTTGGAGTTGTGACGGGTGACCTGTTGCAGCATTAACTAAGAACCCCGCCCACACCACTTAGCTATGCCGTGTCGACACATTGTGACAGCATTTAAAATTTAAAGTCTGCATACAGTGTTACACAATTCACTAATAAACAAAGCCTATTTCAATAAAGTCAAAGCTTAACATCTGTTCGCATAAGCCAGAATCTCAAACCGTTTACTCGCAGAAAAATAAGTTCTTTTAGATTTAGAGCTACTTTTCTTTACTCACTGATCAATAAACACATTTATTACCTATTATTTACAATTTTACTTAGTTTACCTTAGACTGAACAGTTTCTGGAGATTAAAGACATTCTGATTCCTCTGGACGGGCCTCTAGAGCGATTTGATTGAAAATGCGGTTAGTATCGAGAAGAAAGTCTCATAAACTCGGGTTAATTTTAAAGGAATTACGAGACATTACAGGTTTCTTTAAAACTTTCGGAATAATAATAATATGTACTGTATTCGTCAAAATAAACGGTACCGAAATACGAAGGGCCATAGAATGGGTTGGGTGATAATCATAATAATATTACGCTCGTGTAAATATCTTTCTGAACATGGTTGTGACAAAAAAGGTATTTATAGTAGAATATCATTTCCGTTCTACAGAAGTGGACGGGGCAATGGACCAAGTTCGAAACAAGTTTTTGAAAAATATCTGGATCAATTTAATAAAGCTGTACCCAGTAAAAGCGTAATGTTAGCAATTATTGAGAAATTTCGCGCACTGGTAGTGTGTTGTGTCAGCGCAAGTGTTCTTCAGGTTATCGAAGAACAGTTTGTACCAGCGATAATGAAGAACGGATTCTTGGCCAGGTTTTGCAGTCTCCACAAAGAAGTTTTCGACGAACTCCGTATAATTTAAACATCAGTGAAACATCCACACGTAGCATGTTGAAAATCATTAGTCGTTATCCATATTGCATTCAAAGTGCACAACGGCTAAATGCTGTGGACAAACATTCTAGAAAAGTTTATTGTGGACGCGTGTTGAGCCTAGTATGCGACGATACGGATTTCTTGAAAAATGTAAAATTTTCAGACGAAACTCATGTTCGCCTAAATAGCTATGTGAATAGACAAACAACTCGATTTCTTAGATGTGAACGCCCTGACTTCATTGTACAAAAACCATTTCGCAGTACTCGAGTTACGATTTGGTGTGCTGTATAGGGGCACCGTATAATAGGTCCCTGTCTCATCGAGGACGGGAATCAACACACAGTTACTGTTAATCAAGAGCGTTACAGGCAGAACATCATCATACCTTTTGTGAGAGATTTAAAGAAATTTTTCCCGCGCACCATACAGTTGAACAGGCAATGGTTTCAACAGGATGGCCCTATAGGCCATACGGCCAGACGCTCATTCGCGAGCATTTTGGAAACAGAACAATTTCCAGCGTAATGGACTTGGATTATAATTCACATTCTCCTCACCTTACACCACCTGATGCATACATTCGAGTATGAATAAAAAATCAGTATTCCGCTCTAATGGGCTCAATTGCAGAACTACGAAAAACAATAATAACTTATTTCCAACAACTGCGTCAACCACTATTTATAAATATGTTCAATGATCTGCAAGATCGCTATGAAGCTTGTTAACGTCGTAATGGTGCTCATTTTGAACATGTAAATTACAAAAATTGTTTATTTTTGCGAATACTGTATTTGTTGATAAACAATATACATATTAATTAAATTAGAATGTTATAACAGAAAAATAAAGAGTGAGGTTCAATTACTGTATGCTGCTCTACCACCTAACCCGTTACTATACATGTTAACTAAACAATCATAACTAATTATAATTTAAGATCACTTGAAATTGTAGAAAACACATAAGTAATAAATGATGCACAAAACAAGAAGTATTACTCTAAACATGGAATGCAAACAAGTGATTACTAACAGTCTATTTTGAGTTATAGAACTGTAATAACTTGAACTATTTTTAAACATATTTTCTTACATAGATTCTAAATCGATTGGTGTATTATATAGAGGCTAAATATTTGGCAAATTAATGATTCCATGAATGTCTCGTTTGTATGCAGTGGATGAGTCAACAATGCTTTATGACGCAAGTTCAAATTATGAACATGTGTCCAATATTTAATTTTATTATGTAAATATGGAGGTTTTTATGGATTAGAACTTTGTGAAAGAGACAAATGGCGAGGTACTTCTTACGTTCCACCATATCTAACCACCGTATACTCTTTAGCTTGTGAGATACATGATCAGACCTTTTAAACCGAAGGTTAACCTAATGCAAGCGTTTTGCAAGGTTTGAAAGTTCACAATGGTTTGATTTTGAGAGCACAGAGCATAATTTTTCTCTTGAGAGTCAGTAAGTAGCGATTAGGATAAATTGATTTCAAATCAATATATCCCATTTGTATGCGTTGTGACAAACGCAATTCGTAATCCATAGTCAAACCTAAATTTTGTACTTTCTCAGCAAGTTGTACTACGTGGTTACCTGCACGAATTGACACTCTGTCATGCAAAACCGTCGAATCCTTTCGTTTCGCAAATAGTATAACTATAATTTTATTTGGATTGATACAGCAGCTATGTTGAGAACGGGCAGCTACAAGATTCTCAATGTCACAATTAACTAGTTTGCCGACAGTTAATGCAAATCGCCTCGTTCGAAGAAGTAGTAAATCTGAATATCGTCAGCATATAAATGTTAAGAACAATTTTTAAGAATAGACGGTAGATTGGACGTGTAAATAATATAAAGTAGAGGTCCTAAGATAGACCCTTGAGAAACTCCTTATAATACATCACGAAATGACGAAAATTCATCGTTACACTTAACACATTGCTGACGATCACTTAAGTAGTTTTTTATAAGTGCTACTCCATTGTGCGTTAAACTATTATAATAAAGCGTAGCTAGCAATAAATCGTGATCGATTCTACCCAACACTTTTAAGTAATCTACTAGGACCAAAATTGTAGCTCACCAACACTTATCATCAGTAATCTGGAACAGCTATGACCAGGTTTGAAACCAGACATGATCTGGTAAAATGTTAACATCGAGATGAAGTTTAGGTTAAAATTCAATAACTATTTCCAAGATTTTAGATGTAGCAGGAAGCATGATGATAGGACGAAAGTCGTTTAATACTTTTGCATTTTTGACTTTAGACAACCGTAAAACAATGGATTTTTCCATCCATTGATAAATGCCGATTAAGTTAAACAATAATTTATTATATGAGCGATAACTGGTAACAAATGAGGTACACAGTATTCAATCATATTTGTGGTAATATTATCATATCCAAATCCTTTTGATGTAATACACTTGATCATTTTAAAACTGGTGATTCCTCGATTGCTTCAAAAGCAAGATACAAAGTCATGGCGTTGCATTGCTCCTATGTTAATCAAGTAAATCTGAACTATCAATAGACGTTGAATGACTGTTCCAGATAAAAAAGTTATTTATGTGATCTGGATTACGCATACATGACAGAGTGTGCAAGTTTTGTTTTTTGTGTAGTTTTGTGTAGACTATTATATAAACTTTTAGTACTGAACTTTACCTCATAATAATACTATATATAGTTGTGAGGTTCTCTATACAGATTCCAGTATCCTAGCTGTTTTGTGACTTTTCTTTTTCTTCGGGTGTGCATGCGTGAGTGCGTGCCCGTGTGCGTGTGTGTGTTTGTGTGAGTACGTACGTGCGTGCGTGTGTGTGTGTGTGTGTGTGTGTGTGTGTGTGTGTATGTGTGTTCAAAGTGTGCAACTGACGTGCGTCTACGTCAAATGGTTGCAGGCCTGGGACTGATCTGGGCTAGACAGGGCAGCTCAAGTAACAAATGCCCTGTAAGAATTCTACTATAGTAATTCTTTTGTTAGTTTGCTCATGGTTATGTTAGTTTTTACTTATTAATAGCTTATCTTAATACTTTGCTCAATGGGTACTCCGAGTTGTGTTACATTGGGAATGTAGAAAGCGAAAATGGTGCAAAGAATTGGGGGTAGGGCAGAACCTTGCGGCACACGTACTGGGTTGGAATAGATCGAAGTGACCGATTAGTCAGGTACGAGAGTAGAAATTTGGAGAGAAGTGATTAAGGACGTTTATGTTACGGATATTTTCAAGGACAATATCCGACTGAATGCCCTGGTGGTCTCTGTAAATAGCTTAAACAAGGGATCGTGGAACGTTCGGTTGGGATTGAAGCCGAATTGGCTGTTAGGAAGGAGTTCGTTGAATTCAAGATGGCTTCTAAGTCGCCTTTCATACGGTAGCTTAAGAAAGAGATTGCTCTATAAGAGGAGGGTGAGGTAAGGTCGGAGTGCGGTTTTGGTATCATGACGGTGGAAGTCGATTTCCAGTCTGCCGGGAAGTGGGATAGTGGTAAGCTTTGTTAAAGATGTCGGTAAGTAATCTGAGGGCTCGGTGTGGCAAGTGTCTGAGTAATTTAAGACTAAGGCCGCCTTGACCTGGAGCAGAATTATGTCCTTTTTTAAGTACGCTCTGACCTGGTCGGGTGTAATGGGGGCATAAAACAAACTCCCGTTGTCCAGATAGATTTTGGAAAGGTTGAAGTTACGGAATTCTTTAAGCTGTCTCTCTAAGAGTTCTTTGAACTGAGTGTCTAATTGAATATTTCCGGTGAACGGGAAATGGATTGAAAGTGAAGAACGATGAAGTCGGATTTTCCTTGATGGGTGCAGGTTATGTTGGCCTGTGGGTCGGTCTGTCAAATGGGATTTGGGGGTTACCTTTTTCTGGTCAGTCTATTGAACTGTTTCCAGAAAAATGTTCCATTTCGGTAATCTAACTTTCGTCAGAAGTCTTTCGTGTACTTGTTTGTTTCTCTCCTCATTAAGGCGTTGAGGCAATTGTATTCCGTCCTGACCGCCGGATCCTTAGATCGCAAGAATTGGAACAGATTTGTTTTTTTTCCTTGATCCAGTTCACGATTTGCCGTGGCAAATATGGATGTTTCTCCATGGGGCTAAGGGTTCGATTGCTTCCGTAATTACGGAAGTCAGGTCTCTGATAGCTCTCTCGAGATCTTGGGTGGTTAGAAGATTGGGTGTAGATACATTGTTAAAGATGTGTTCGGAGAACATATTCTAGTCTGTATTTGAAAGATCTTTATTACTCTATATAGGGGAAGCGCTGAGGGAGGCGGACGAAATGAAGTTTTGACCAGTAGTAGTAAATAATCTAATGTGATCTGGATCCATAAACGAGGCTGTGATCTATTATAGAGGCAACTGTATGTTGTATTGGTGACTCGCAAAAGCGGCAATTGTAATAAGTCCGACCCTAGCCGATTTCATTTCCATTGCTTCTGGAGCCACAGAATTGTGTATGATGGGAATTGAAATCAGCAAAGACTACCGCGTTGGGTAGGATACAAGCGTAAATTAGGAGACATCAGAAAGAGTGTTGGGACCGGATGGGTTGTAGTAAGAATAGAAAACTATGGGAATAGGAAAGTGCACCGCTACATTAATATATTGGAGATACTGCAAGTACGTTGTTCGTTGAAAGCGGGTGGGCAGGAAGCAATTTATGATGTCCCTTTTGTGTAATGTTTGTAGGTAAAAGTTATCTGTTAAAGTTTAATGTGCATCTGTAGTAGTAAGTTTTTAAGTAGGGTTCTCTGTCGGCAAAGGAGCGGGAAAGCGTGTCGAGAATACGATTGATCCTATGACGCTAGTAGGGAAACATGCCGAATAGGATGTTTGAGATGCATTGTAGGAAGTAGTGGGATTAGGGAGGGTTGCATCGGTAGTGTTACCTAAACATGGTAATTCCCTGTGCGAGGAAGAAATCTATGGAGGTTTTGGATGTAGTGATGGGCGGATAAAGGACGTTGGGGTGCTATCGCATCAAGGCTCTCTTGGGCGCTAGGATATTCTTGTCTACGTGACGAATCACGAAGGAAAAGAAGGGAGGTCTAAGAGTGGAGTTGGAGGGACGAGGCTCGAAGATCTGAGTCATTGTAACGGTAGTATCGCCGAAATGATTAGGCAATATTTGTTAGCGGAAGCGTGGGTCTTCGCTGATGTACAGCTTTACACCCCGAGGAAAAAAGAAAATCAGAGACCCAATAAAAAAGAAAAAAACAAATATTAAAATAAAGCATTACAAATAAAAAAAAGGTTTTTATTGAACTGTTTCAGCTATGATGACAGCGATCCTACCTGTTGACAGTGACGGTGTCCTGTATGTTTCGGTGGTTCTTTTTTGTTGTTGTCCTAGCTGCTGCGGCTTGGATATAGTTCCCCTTATGTTGGACGGATCCCGCTTCTTACTATTTACTGTATGCAGTACAGTGACAGCCCTAATTTAGAAGTGGCGAATACTGCAATGCCCAGTCACTAGTTGTAGATTAGCATGAAAATACTAGTTCTTCTTTTGTAATTATTAATTTTTTAAATAATTATTACTCTTTTGGTTTTTTATGTTTTAACTTGCTCGGATACCTCTCAAATCGGCTACGATCTGAAAAGTGTCTTCGGTAACCCCGGATTTATTAAATTTCGGCGTGAGTGGGAACGGCGCTGTTTGTAAAGTCAGCATCGGTGATTGGTTTATCGAGGGCGGGGGCCAACATTGGGAACTCTGAATATTTTAACGGTTTTCTTATTTACATAAGAATGTTTAACATATGAATATGTAACATATCCTAAAATAATCGGAATACAGTATGTTATACGATTTTTCATAACAGTGATATTGATTCACGAAAGTTGATGTTAACTGGATTAAAGCGTTGTTAAAAGTTCACCTTTAAAAATTATTGCATAAATAGTTTTTTGTTAATTACTCTTAAAGTAGGCATTGTTAAAATATAAGTGAAAATTCACACTTTCTTGAACAAGTTTCCCCACAACGCTTCGATGAAATGAATATAAATTATGAAATTACATACATATGGTTATACATATATAGACTGTTTAAAATACTATAATATATTAGCTTTAAGCGTTTAAAATAAGCCGGCAGAAACTTTTTAGTTCAATAATTGTAAAGATCGTAGACCGATATCACCAACTACAACAGTTGAATGTCAAGGATTTACCACAATATTAGCTCTTCGATCAATTTTTTTTTCTTTTAATAAAATAATTTTGAATAATCGGTGACATATCTACTGATCAACTAATATGAAGGGCGATGTATAACCTTTATGGTAGCGAACAGTGTAGTTAAAAACAATAGATTTATAGGCAACGTTTCTGGTGACATTAAGTTTTTTTACGGAATTCCATTAAATTAAATGCTTTAAATGACGTATAAATTACAGGAAGTTGACCACATTTTCCTGTTAATGGTTGTGTTAATTTTATGTGATATAGAAACCAATGCAATGGATTTAATATGCATTTAAACGGGTGACTAAGTTAGCGTGTCTGTAATCCAAATGTATTAAAAATCACTGAAATCCTATAAATAATTATTCATTTGGAAAATATATTGGTATTATATGATTATTATTCAAGACACATACCTATTTACAAGTTTGGTTAAAGTATGGTATTTTGGCAGAGTAAATTTTGCAGTTTCTATTTAATATGCTCCAGAAAATCTTTTAAATCAGAGTTTTATTCGTCAGTGAAAACTTCATAAAGGTAGGTAATCGAAATAATCTTGTTAATATTAAACATTCCTTTGGTCGTTCGTACGTACGTGAATATACAGAGGTGGTATTACTAGTGTTTAACACGTTTAGTGTAATTTTAATCGTTATTGGAAAATGTTAATTGTGAATTCTAAACTTGATTTTATCAATACAAAAATATTGTAGAATTACACAAAAGATGTAAACATATTGTACGAATTAAAAAAAACATTGTTTAATAATATCTTTATAATTTTTACAGTTCTAAGCAGTACTTTACCTCTCGACAACTCCTGTTGTATAAGGCCCAAATTCGGCCTCATCTGGAATATAATTCTCACCTCTGGGTTAGTGATCCCCAATACGCTCTCGATATCGTTGATCGTATTCAAAAGAGAGCGATTAGGCTTATAAATGACCCGTCCTTAACTTCTAACATACAGTCCCTTGAGCATAGAAGGATGGTTTCAGTTCTTTCTTTGTATTATCGTTATTACAACGGCTATTGTGCTGGTGAATTACATTCTTTGATACCATCTCCGGCTATCTTTGCGAGAAACACTCGGTTCGCTCATTCACATCATGAGTATGCAGTACAAATCTCCACTTGTCGTACCAAACGGGCGCAATCCACATTTTTCTACACGGTTTCTAAGCTGTGGAACGATGTCCCTAGTTCCTGTTTTCCTTTCACTTATGATATGACAAAATTTAAGGTAGCTGTTCATAGGCATCTATTGGCAATTCATTATCCCTCTATCCATCCTCCTAAGTGTTCCTGAGTGCTTTAGCACGATAGGCCAAATTTAGCCTGTTCAGGTCCACAATCATACAAAAAAAATAATAATAATATTAAGTTAATGTTAAAGCATACTATAGCTATTAACATTTTTGCCGCCACGTGAAGCGTAAGTTGGTTTATAATTTACTCAGGGCCGTGAGCAACCAATCACTCTTCAGCCGTGAAAACCGGTGTTGGTCGTGTAAATCAGAATAAGGCTTATGAAACTTCAAAATCAAGGCTGTGTTTACCAGAAACTGCTCCTGGCGGATGGTAAATGTGAAGCAAAGCATTATTCTTATTGTTGACAAATAGCAGTGCACTGTTATTTCAATAACAGTATTTATAACAAAATTATATAATTTTCACTTAAAACAAGTTAAATTCTATAGGTAGTTTTGAAAATAAAAGTACATGTACAGAGTGAGTCAACGATGTAGTAAACTAATGCGTTATGGGTCGACTTTCCCAATAAAAAGTTTTGTCATATTATATCGCTAGTAAGTGTGTGCATTTTAAAATTATTCTTGACTATACAGAGTGCCCCAAAAATCAGGGCAACACAAAGCTAGTATTTTTAATAGAACACCCTGTATATCATTCAATTTTTTAATTCCGCGTGCAATTATAAAACTTTATTTGCATAGGTCTCGTGCACGTAAAGTTTACGGTTTTTGAAATAATGCAACTTTTATCCAAATTTACAGATATAACTTTACTATTATATGCAAATACAACAAAATGCCGTTAAATCAGATTAAAGTACGTACAAAGTTAACAATAAAGTAAAAAGAAAAATAGTAATGCAGATTAAGTTACACATAAAATAAGACAATAGTAAAATCAAATAGATGGCAATAAGGAATAAAATACAAGTTAATCTACATACAGTGCGTTCGTAAAGCAGCAAATAAATTCAATTAAAATTCGAATGGAAGATTAGGAAGAAAACGCTCAGACCTGTCGACTTTTATTTTCAATTTACAATTTTTTTTATGTGTCAAAAAAATGACGTCATCGCATTTTTTTTAAATGTCCCCTTTTTTATAGCAGAATGAGAAAGGATACATCTTTTTACGTACTACAAGGTACATACGGATGATGTTGATACAGGGTGTCCCAAGCTTGGGCCTGCGGGCGATACCTCCCTTATTTGATAGAATAAGAAAACAAAATTTTGAAGTGTAGTAGAAAGAACTGTGGAGCATATTTTACAATTATTTTAGGTTATACAAGTGTTTCATTTATACAGGGTGAACCAAACATATTTTTTTAAATAGGACAGTTTGTATGTTATTTCAAATTTGGATTGAGCTCACTTCGGCCATTCTTTCCGTATAAGATTTGTTTGTGTTATACAGGGTACTTTAGAAGATGTGGTCATTTTCGTACCTAAATGGATACCGTGTATCATTTCTAATAAGAAATATTCAAAGGACTTTTTAATAAAAGATATTTTGAAACACAGACAATTTTTTGCGGTTAGACCTTTGCAAAATGATTTCGTTAATTTTATATTAAATTTTCGAATTGAGCTCCGTTAACAATCTGAAAATAACCAAGGCGATTAACAAATGATTTTTGGACGTTGTCAATGACATCAGCGGTAATGTTTCTAATTTATTGGCGAATTCGTGCTTTTAAATCTTCTAAATTTCCCGGTCGTGTCGCGTATTCGTTACTCTTTTAAGTATCCCCACAATAGGTAATCTAGAGGATTTAAATCTGGCGATCTGACTAGCCAGCCAACTGTCCCTTTTCTACCTATCCAACGATTTGGAAAAACTTCAGCAAAATAAGCGTGAACAGGTAAAGCTTAGTATGACGGCGCTCCACGTTGTTGAAGAAAGAGGTCACGGTGGTGCATATGGGCTCTTCTAAATCCATACACAACGTTATTCGAGCGGAGATTCGGTAATTTTGAAGAAAATATCACGCACCCGTGAGAGAATTCTCGAAGAAGTAAGGACCTATAACTCTTCCCTCAACTATGCTACGCCAAACGATCAATTTTTGATGAGGGTTTTGGGTGTGATATTCCGTGAACCAATGAGGATTTTCGGTTACCCAATAACGACAATTTTGTCTGTTCATATGGCCGTTTAAAGCAAATGTTGCTTCGTCGGAAAAAATTATTCTTTTTACAAAATTGGCGTTACCATAACATAATTGTTGCATTTGTTCACAAAATTCATTTCGCCGATCAAAATCATCTTCCGACAGCTCGTGTAGTAAGCATACCTTGTAAAGATGGAACTTCTCTTTTCAACACTTTATGCACAGTAGATCGCGCCACACTAATATTATTAGTCGTGTCCGTAATGGCGGTATTAAAATTATTTTGCACTGCTAACTAAATGTTAAACTAATCTTCTTCACTTACCGACTTTCGGTCAGGTTTTCTCATATCTCGAACATGTTCAAATTCCCGAAAGTGCACCTCAACTCTGTTTACCAAGCTTTGGTTAATGGACGGTCGATCAGGGTGAGTTGGATTAAACAACGCAACCACTTCTGATTGAGTGCGCGAGTCCGAAACCAAGCATCACAGGATTTCAATTCTTTCACGTTCGCTTAATTTCCTCTTACTTCACAAAACAACGGTAAAGTAGTTACTAGGTAAACTCACGATAACAATGCTGTCGCCTATCAAATAACTAAACACAAGTTGCTAACGTGCAAATAATTAAAATAATTTTAGCAAAATGCGCAATTTAACGTTTTCTTACATTGACAATGAAATTTTCTCATTTTTAATGTTTACGGTAATTTTTATTCAATATTTCCTTATGTAACCATTGTCCATATTTATCTAATCGGGCGTAAAAAGATGTACCCTTTCTAATTTTGTAATAAAAATAATTTTTTTTTCTTAATATACCATGTATATTCACTTTTACGTAAAAATATTCTAAACTGAAAATCAAAATTGACGGGTCCGAGCGTTTTTTCCTAAACTCCCATTCGAATTTTAATTGAATTTATGCTCTACTTTATGAACGAACTGTGTAGGCAAAAGAACAAAAAACCAGCAAAGAATTTACACATACACAATTGTATCATGAACAGGAGTAGCTTGTTACCGATACATTCGCACAATTACTATAAATTGCATATATAAAGGAATCAGCTCGTAGACAGAAATTCTAAATAAGTCCACAGAATCATTACATACATCTAAAAATCATTTAAACATATCCTTACAGCGGCAACGTGAAAATAAATTAGTTCAGATAAGTAAATGACGGATTACCTACCCGTAGAAAATAACGCAAAGGGTGTAATCGGGCCTCCTCAACACGTATAATAATAATCCGGTTATTCAAACAAATATCAACCTAATATGCAGGCTTGCGAAATGGTGCATTGGCAATTAAATTAATACCATATTACTACCCTATGTTATCAAGAAACAATTCTATGCGATTTCAATAGCTTGTAATAATTAAATAATAAACTTTGCAAGGCAATTACCGATTTTTCTAACGGTTATACCAGCTTATTGAAATGCTTGTTGTGACCTTAACCCACATTTCAGTATCTACTTACGCTTGAATACAATAATCCTTTAATTTATCATTTAATCACAAACAGAAAACGTGTTAAACTAAGACGGTGTTGATTATTTATCGCTATAAATTCGTTAACTTGTCCGCTTCCTGAATTAAAACTCATAATAGAGTGCATATTTATTGATATAAATTTCTTTACACGATCACTCTATTATTATGGAAATCTTTCATTTAAACCAACACAAAAGAACAATTTCGCGCTTTTAGATTTTACTAAAACGGAAACGATAATCTGTTTATGGCCACAACGGTTTATAATTTTTATAACAAACAAATATAGCGTTCCACTAAGGTTCTCGCTACTCGATACGACCAAAATGATCTTTTAACTACCACTAACTATCCTCGAATCACCCACCGTTTTCAAAAGTTATTAAATTATAACGAAAAGAACAAGGACATTGCATTGGAATTTTCCACATTTTCTTACATTTCCAATTAAAAGGAGTGTAACAAACGGAGACCCATCTCTTGATTTTGCCGTACGTTCCAGAGTAACTATTTACCAATCGGTGACATATTACCCAATTTCGTGCCGGTTTATCCAAATAACGTAGATTCGGCCGCGTGAGGAACCCCTGTTTTTCTACTCCATGTGTTCTTTCTCCTTTTGAACCCGTAATGGGTATATTATGGACCTTAACAGCCTCAGATATCAGGTAAGTAATCAAATATGTATTACTGCTTCACCACCATCACTCAATCTTTCATTAAGTGTGTTTCTTGGTTTTCAGCCAACAAGATACTGTCCTTCGTCCTTCCTTAGGAATATTAATCGATGGTTTGAACTATCATTATAAGTAATGAAAACATTAAAATTAAACCATTCGGAAAATTATTTGGTTTTATAAAAAGGCAAGATGTGGGACATCTTCTGAAAAAGCCTAAAATTGTAACAAATGATGAACTGAAAAAGTTTGTTAATGTGGCAGATTATTATCAGTTTTTAATGTGCACGGTAGATTAATATTACTGACATTGTGTTGGTCTTCAATGTTGCGAACAGAATAAAATAATAAATAATAGTCTTCTGAATGATGAAGAGGTGAATATATATATATATATATATATATATATATATATATATATATATATATATATATATATATATATATATATATATATATATATATATATATATATATATATATATATAATCAAGGTTGCTAATCGTGGCTGATTAAGTTAAAAACAATAAGAAAAATTTAGTGGGTAGCAGCCAAGGTTGTGGGGCTAGTTTAAAATAAAGAAAAGATCCTTTGTTCAAAGGGAAGCTTTCGGTAAATTTATTACCTTTGTCAACCAATCTACAAGAAGTTATGCGTTAATAATACATATAAATTAAAATAAGATAGTAACTTAAAATAAATAAAATGAAATAAAAAAGTACAGTTCAATATCTTACATTAGTACTCTTACTTCTAAAATTAATCAAATTCTCAAACTAGATCAGAACATCATCGTAGCCCCTGAAAACCTTATGAAAGTTAACAATCTATTCACTCAGCTTAAAGATGAGAGCGCCACTTTAGATGAAACAAATATTATATATAAGATCCCTTGTAGTGATTGTAACCAATCATATATGGGCATGACTTCAAGAAATCTTAGATATAGACTTACATCGCACCGCAGTGACATAAGAGTCAGAAAAGACTCTTGCGCTTTGTCATAACACGTAAATTCCACTGGGCGCAGTCCTAACTTCGACAAGTCTTGACTTCTGAAATAAATTTATTCAAAAGAAAGTTTTTAGAAATGGCCCATATACGTTGTATAGACTATGTAATGAATAAGAGAAGTGACACTGAAAATTTAAATATAAATCATTCTAATCATAGAGTGAACTTTTAACGGATTAACGCTTAGTGGCAGAAGGGGATTTATTTTGTGTGGATTTTTCCTTTTTTGTTTAGTGTAAAAGAGTTATCATGAATAACTCTATTTAGACGTATATAAATATAAATATATATATATATATATATATATATATATATATATATATATAT
The DNA here is from genome assembly GCA_036346205.1 of Vesta saturnalis. Lineage (NCBI taxonomy): Eukaryota > Metazoa > Arthropoda > Insecta > Coleoptera > Lampyridae > Vesta > Vesta saturnalis. Next base: position 3,308,702 of record JARFJB010001795.1, read on the forward strand.
ATATATATATATATATATATATATATATATATATATATATATATATATATATATATATATATATATATATATATATATATATATATATATATATATATATATAATAGACATTCAAAAACCTAAACAATCCATTTATAACACTTAACACACAATCACATTCAACATATTAATCTACCTATCCATTGATTTCATAACCATTTTCTTTGTTTTTCTTATAACTATGACAATGATTTTTTGTCAAAGTCCAAAAATTGATTTTGACGTCTAATTCAAATTTAAATTGAAATATCTTCTTTCAATGCTGCTTAAAAGTTTTTAACTGTATCCACGATCGCAAGTTATCTTGATTTATATGTATAATTAACGCATAACTTCTTGTAGATTGGTTGACGAAGGTAACAAATTTACCGAAAGCTTCCCTTTGAACAAAGGATCTTTTCTTTACTTTAAACTAGCCCCACAACCTTGGCTGCTACCCACTACATTTTTCTTCTTGTTTTTTAACTTCGCCACGATGAACAACCTTGATTATATATATATATATATATATATATATATATATATATATATATTATATAAAATTGATCAAAATCAAAGATTACAGATAAGTATGTATGATAAATAGTGGAATAGGATAAAAAGGAAGGACATCAATTCTGATGCAAATATCTTCTAAGAACTGATGTATGGACTAATTGAAATTTGTGTTCATAAAATTAAAGTAAAAAAATCTACATATCTAAAAATTATTCTCTCAGGAACTTGAAAATATTGTTCGTGAATGAAATAAGGTCCATACCAAGTACAAGAAACATGGAGGTGTAGAATATTACAATCACTTTTGTACTTTACGTTCCAAATGTAAAGCAATGGCGGAAGACTGTTCTGCTAACCATATAAAATCATTGGAAGTCTCGTCTAAGAAGGATCCTAATAAACTTTGGAAACATATTAAAACCAAAAGAAGTGAATTAGACATTCCTAAGTTAATGCACTATAATGGGAAATCATCAGAAAATCCACGTGTCATTATCAACTTCTTTTCAGAGTGCTTTTCCTCTGCATATTCTAATCAAGAATTGACTATTCCTAAATTTAATTATGACACTGGGTTAACAACGAACGCACTGTCGGTTTCTGAAATGGAAATATTTCAATACTTAAGCAAACTGAATTACAAAAGTTCATGTGGTCGACATGGAATTCCAAATACTCTCTTGGGTCATTGCAAATTTACCCTATCGTATCCTTTATGCATCTTATTCAATATCTCTTTATCAACGGGAGTCTTTCCGGATTTTTGCAATACAAGTTATATAACTCCAGTCTTGAAAAGTAGTAATCGAGATGAAGTTACAAACTGTAGACCTATCCCAAACGTTCTCGAATCTATTGTTACGGATAAACTTACCTCATTGTTCAACAACCAGGTAATACCAGAACAGCATGGTTTTATAAGTGCTCCTTACATTACTAGTAACCGCTTGGTCGATCAGTGCTACTTATTAGATGTCTTTGAGTCTGGTTGCCAAGTGGATTTCATCGACGCTGCCCTCTCTAAGGAATTAGACTCTAATATATTTGTATTATTAATGGAGTGCACATGGAGTAGTTAAGTAACAACTTAAATAGTAGAATACAAATTGTCTCGATTAAGACTTATAGATCAAATACAAATACTTGTTACGTCAGATGTTCCCCAGGGTACTCACCTGGCACCACTTTTGTTCAATCTCTTTATGAACGATATCATTAACAATGTATCATTTTGTTAGATGTTACTTTTTGCGGATGATTTGAAGTTATTCAAATCTGTTAACACTTTATATGCCTGTTACCAAATTGAACAAGACTTAACAGTGCTCAGTGACTAGTGTAGGAAAAATGGAATGAGTTTAAATGCAAGCAAATGTTACACACTGCAGTTTTAAGAAATTAAGTCGCCTATATAGTTTAACTACTCTATTAGTTGTGTTCAGTTAGCTAATGTAAATTTCATAAAGGATCTAAGTGTCCTGTTTGATAAAGAACTAACGTTTAACAACCATATCCACCTAATATCCAATAGAGCACTAAAAATGTTAAGATTCATTCAAAGATCTCTCAAAAGTTCAAAGACATATTTTTTACATCCGATTATTGTGCTCTCGTTCGCTCAATCCTAGAATATGCCTCGGTAGCATGGCGTCCATATTATTCTAAATATATTCGGCAACTTGACAAAATTCAAAATAAATTTCTAAGAATTATTGCATTTGAGTTGGGAATTCCCCATGAAGAGGTAGGCGACAACTGGATACTGAATTATAAAATATAAAATCATTAAACATATGTAGGTCAAAAAATGATGTATTTCTTCTTCATAATATTGTAAATGACCATTATGATTGCAAAGACCTACTTGAAAGAATTAAACTTCGCACCCAACAAAGACAAACACGATCTAATGATTTGTTTTCAATTGGATTCCACAGGCAAAACTAGTGTCTCTATGCACCTCTAGTAAGACTTGGTAAAATAGATAACAACTTAGGTATTAATTTGTTTCATATCACACTGGCAGAACTAAAATCTAAGGTTAAAAACGTATGATACTTATGAAAATTTGAATAAATTTTTAACAACCTATAATTTAAATTCTGCCTTATTTTAGAAAAATTGTTATTATTCTTGTTAATTATTGTAATATTGTTTGCATTACTCTGTAAATTTTATAAATTACGTAAAACGGTGTACACCGTATACTTTAAATACATTCGTAGCATCAAAAGTTGACGACTGAATATAATTCTTAACATAGGAAATTATATCTTTAAAAGGCCTTTAGAAATCGCTTCAAACGCATCATCTCAAAAAATATTGTAAGAAACTGTTTTTTGTATTATCAACACCAATATTGCTTTCCTTACATTCAAAGCTTAATGAATCAATTTTATTCCAATTCTCTCCATTTAATATAGATGTAAATAATGTTAACAATGTTATTATACGTGCTAGACATAACCATAAAGAAAAACTAGTGCATTGGAACCACAAAATGTAGCTTTCGAGCTGAGATTTGGTAGATTAGGTCAGTCTGAGAAATTTGTGATAGCTGAACATTCTTTAAATAATTTAAATCACATTCAATTTGACAATATAGAAATATTGTCAAGACAAACTCTATGTTCGTTTAAAACGTGAAGGTATTAAGATATATAAACAACCTAATAACTTCAATAGGCAAAAGGAAGGTCTGCGTTTAAATAAGTTTTGGCATCAAATAATTTAAAAAAGGCACAATTATACCCCTTTTTTTAAATTTTAGCTTTTGATATTCCTAAGTTTTTTTCTTTTTTTCGTAGACCTTGAGGTAAATACGTTACCAACTATATGTGAAGTTACCACAGCATTATAATAATTTTACATATGTGGTTGATACTAAAATTAAAACTAAAAATCATATTAAACCTACTACATTGTGTTTTCACTGTAAAATAACAATAATAATTACAACAAAAAACTATTTCTTTGTTAGATTTGAATTGATCTTAAAGTTGCTATGTTATTTCTATTTGTGAATGCTTTTATCAATTTGATTTTATTCTCAACTTTCAAATAGTAAATAATAATGAGAACCGAAATGATAAGCAGCAAAATACTACTATTAACAAACACACTGCAGCTCATTCTCGATAAGCTTAATAAACAAGAAGCATCCATTGCTACACTTAGCGAACGACTGAAGAAGTTACAATATAGCACCCTGGAGGCTGACCCAAAACAAAAAATAAACATGGCTAATATATTAAAAATCATATCATGGAATGCAAATGGATTGTTGAGGCATCGTCTAAAATTTCAAATAATCCCACATACAGAAAAAAATAGACATGTCTTGTAATTAAAAATTATTATTAATTTAATTAAATACATAAATAAAAAGTTTACCTCGAGTAGGATTTGAACCTACGACTTGTACTTTGCTAGAGTACCGCGCTAACCAACTGCGCCATCAAGGTTAAAGCCCCAATCGATGTAAATTTTGTCTTTATGTATGCAGAACTGATGTAAATTCTAAATGTGATGAGATTACAATCAAATTACTTATATTAATGGAATGTGAGCCTGCAATATCGCAAGGATTCACACATACCAAAGCAACTTGACTAATATTAAATTACTATAAGTTTTTGATATGAACGAATAAGTTCAAAGGTAACACGTCTTGTATCTGAAACTCATTTTACTGAAAATACCGCCAGGGGAGGTAGTGCAGTGATGGTAAAGGAAAACTTACTTACGAAGAATTAAAATATGAAACAGAATAAATACAAGCTACTACAATATGTATAAAGACTAGTAATTACCCAATGGTAGTAGCAAGCATATATAGTCCTCCGAAGCATTCTGTCAAAGGAGAACAATACAAAGAATTTCTTAGGTTGCTGAGAAATAAATTCATAGTGGGTGGAAATTTTAATGCAAAAACACGAATTGCGGATCTAGGCCGGCTAGAACTAAAGGTAAAGAACTATTAATCGGAATAAAAGAATTACGTTGTGAATCACTATCTACTGGAAAGCCGACTTACTGGCCAACAGACCCGAACAAAATACCAATACCAGATCTTATCGACTTTCTCTTCATTAGGAATATATCTGCGAATTACATACAAATAGATTAAATGTACCATATGAACACTGATCACTCCCCAATACAATATCACTAACGCTGAGTGAGACTACCATCCAGAAAGAAAAAAAACCCTGTGTTAGTCAACAAGTACACTGACTGTGAAAGTTTTAAACTATCCTTAAATAAAAAAATTATTTAAGGGTTCCTTTAAGAAAAGAGGAGTAGATAGATAGGGAAGTTGAAAAATCGTAAAATACATTCAACAAACGGCATGGGAAAATACCCCTGAATAGCAGAATAATAGGAAACAACTATCCGAATATAATCAGAGATCTAGTAAGAAAAAATGTAAAGTAAGAAGAAAGTGGCATCAGACTATAGCTTAAAAGAAGAAACTATGTATACCTATTTAAGAGAATTAACCATTGATACAAATACTGACTATTCCCTCTCGAAGGTGGCTAAAAACATTAAAAAACCCGGTAAGATGGGAGTTGGGCTCGAAGTAATAAGCAAAAAGCTGAAAGATTTGCTGTATATTGTACCGCATGAAACACATGAGTATGAAGAAATAATAGTTGAAGAAACTGCGCAAGAGAACGAAGAGATCACACCTACTGGAGTAAAAGGAAAGATACTATGCAAAACAATTTAAATCACAAAAATTGCAGGGTTTGACCTAATAACTGGAGAAATTCTACAGGATTTACCGCAGAAAGCTGCACTGAAAATTAATCTGTATTTAGACTAAAATATGTGCCCAAACTATGGAAGGTTGCGGAGGTAATTAAGATACCCAAACCAGGAAAATCTGTACATGAACCTACGTCATATAGGCCAATATCGGTATTGCCAGTAATGTTAAAACTTTTTGAGAGAGTGCTGCATAAAAGACTAATAACGATCATCTAGAGGAAGAACTTAATTCCAAATCACCAATTTGGATTTAGACCAAACATTCGATAATAGATCAGGTGCACAGGGTAACAAATATTGAAAAAATGCTACAGAAGAGAAAAGTTTCTGCTGCAGTCTTCTTAGACGTGGATCAAGCTTTCGGTAAGATTTGGCATAAGGGACTCTACAATAAGCTAAGAAGTATGCGTCCCAAACAATACACAGAAATATTGAAATCATATTTATCCGAGAGATACTTTAGAATTAAGCAGAGTGAAGCTTCTTTCCAAATTAAAGAAACCAAAGCCGGTGTACCTCAGGGGAGCGTGTTGGGGCCGGTGTTGTACCTATTATACACAAGTGACATCCCTGAAGCAGAAAATAACATCTCCGCAACTTTTGCTGATGATACTGCTGTTCTAGCAGTGAGGAGCAGTAATGAAGAAGCTATACAAACACTGCAAACCTCCGTTCCCCAAATCCAAAGCTGGGCTAACAAGTGGCGTATAAAACTCAACGAGATTAAATCAGTACACCTTAACTTCACTAATCGACGAATAAGATATATGCCGATAATTATCAACCAGACTGTACCTTATGCTGACACAGCCAGGTATCTTGGTATGACTCTCGACACCAAGGTAAGATAGAAAACTATTGTCAAAAAGAAAAGACAAGAGTTGGACCTAAGATACAGAAAAATGTACTGCCTAATCGGAAGTAACCCCACCTTATCAATATACAATAAGCTTTTACTTTACAAGCAAATTTTGAAACCGGTCTGGGCATATGATAATCAATTCTGGGGTTGTATCCAAAATACTAATCTGAACATAACATAAAGATTTCAAAATAAAGTACTAAGGAATATCGTCGTGTCCCCTTGGTAAGTTAGGAACTGCGATCTACATAGGGACCTCCAAGTAGATTTTATTGCAACTGAGGTTTAGAAACTTGCAAGGAAACATGAAGATAGACTTCACAAACATGACAACGTGGAAGCTATTCAAATCCTAGACAACAGGAACTTAGTGAGGAGACTCAAGAGGAAAAAACCTTTTGAGCTTAGTGTAGGTGTAGTGTAAAAATCAGAGTTAGTGCTGGTGTATGCGCGCAAATATGTCCTTCTAATTTGTCACAACCTAAGAAACTAGTGTAAGTAGTAGCAGAGCCAGTGCTAGTCTGTGTGTTCAACAAAGATGAGTCCGTCCAATGTGATCAAAACTAAAGATCATTAATGGGTGAAGTCTTAGATTAAGTTTTCTAATTAGTATATTAAGTTAGAATAAGATTAGTCATTAGTCAGTATGACTAGATTGTAATTGTATGCAGTGCTTATTTATAGAGCGTTAACAAAAAAAATCACAACTTTACACTTACTACATTATAATTTGATTAAATTCTGTTAAGACTGCGCTTTTATTATAACATTTTCTTCTTGTTAGCCTTTGACCGTTAGAGGGTGTTTTAATTTGTCATCTGTAAAGCAGTATAATAAAATTCAAGGATCTAGTTATTCTTTACTAAAATTAGAATCCATGGCTTTTATATTCATCAAACCTATATATTAATAACAGGCTTATGTTTACGTGTTCATATTTTCATTTTTTATTAATTTATATGTCTTATAGTGTAGTGCACTTGAATCATTACCGTGCAATCTGACTGTACCTGTACTTTAAAATGGTTTGACCTATTCAGGTGATAGTGTATCCGTTTCTAAATAAAATGTACCCGACAGTATAAAAATCGTACCAGGGCGAACGGTGGGGGAAGGATTTTTGTAAAAAAAATTTAAAAAAATTATTTATTTCCCAAAACTAGGCCTATCGTCTGGTTAAAGGCGGATCGTCTAGCTTGAACAGAATGTGCTAAAAAAAAGTTACTTTTCATAAATTACACTAGTTTAAATGAATAATCGATTATATTTATGCGATTTGCGACTAAACCGTCACAATTGCGTTTGAAAGACACTTTTCAATTGTTATTCATCACTATTACGGAAAATGCAAACTCCAATCAAAAAATACCCTGAAATAAATAAAATAGCCCATTCTTTTCTGTTTCTAATGGTTTATTATTGGTTAAATCCGGATAAAAAATAAAGTAGATAATGAATTTTATTTAGAAGCTTGTTATAATTCCACCCCGCGCGCAGCGGTTACATCAGTGCCCTTCGACATTGCCGCTTCACTCATTTGCCAAGATACTTAAGTAAATCACGTATAGAATAGCTTCGTTATCTTTCAGCATTTGATTTATTTAGTAAACATAGTATAAAGCAGAAAAATCAATTATTTAAAAAAGTCCCCGTAATTGACATGGTATTAAAAATTATATGGGAACATATTTTACGTTTGCAGTAATTATACATACATACAGATCTTAAGTTTGCCTACATGAGCTCATCTAATAAATCGAATTTAAATTCAAAAATTGGATTCTAGGTTGTAGATCACGAAACTGTTCGTGTATAAAGCTAAAAGTATCATGTATTGGATCTTGCAAGTGTCTTGGCCCAACAACAACTTGCATAAACACAAAACAACACAATTTGGAATCAGATAAGGATTCTAGTTCCGACAGTGAATTAGATTTTACATACTAATATATTTAATAGTTTCTTATGCTTTTATAAATTGACCAGAATTTCTTTATGATTTGTTATTTTGTGCTTTTTTCCAATTTTAGACGTTAAATTCAATTTATTAGATGCTCTCATGGAGGCAAACTTAAGATCTGTATGTATGTAAATCTGTATGAATGCAAACGTAAAATATGTTCACGTATAATTTTTAATACCATATCAATTAAGGGGACTTTTTAAACAATTGGTTTTTCTGCTTTAGGCCATGTTTACTAAATAGATAAAATGCTGAAAGATAACGAAGCTATTCTATACGTGATTTATTTGAGTATCTTGGGCAAATGCGTAAACCGGGGGTGTCGACGGGCATTGTAACCGCAGCGCGCGGTGGGCTCATGCCAAGCTTCTAAATAAAATTTATTATCTACTTTACTTTTAACCGATTTTAACAAATAATAAACCATTAGAAATAGAAAAGAATGGACTGTTTGATTTATTTCAGGATATTTTTTGATTGAGTTTCCCTTTTTCCATAATGGTGATGAATAACAATTGAAAGTGTCTTTCAAACGCAATTGTGACGGTTCAGCCGCAAATCGCATAAATACGAGGCGCATCCACAAAATAAGTTTACCTGGGTCCGTTTACAGAAACAAAACACAATTTCATGGAAATGATTATTGCATCAGATACAGCAAGTATTCAGCTAATTTTCAACATAATCGCCACCGGAATTGAGACATTTGTCATACCGTGGGACCAACGTTTGTCTACCTGTGTTATAGAAGTCTACCGCCCGGGATTGGAGCCACTGTGTGACAACCATCTCCGCCTCTCTGTCATTCTCAAAACGCGTACGATCACCGGACAGGAATTTCTTGAGGTGTAGGAAAAGATAGAAATCACTGGAAGCGAGGTCTGGACTGTAGGGTAGATGATTAAACACCTCCCAGCCGAACTCCTGCAGGAGACATGCTGTCAGTCGAGACGTGTGCGGCCTAGCATTATCGTGCAGGAAGACAATGCCGGCACTAAGCATCCCGTGCCGCTTGTTCTGAATGGCCCGTCGCAATTTCTGTAGTGTTTCACAGTAACGCTCAACATTCACCGTCTCACCTCTGGTCAGTAATTCGACGAGGAGAACGCCCAGTCTGTCCCAGAATACGGTGCACATCACTTTTCGCGCCGATAACGTTTTACAGGGAGATCCACTGTGACGCCAACGCATTGACCACTGCTTGGTTTCTGGGGTAATGTGTGCAATCCACGTTCCATCACATGTGATGATCCGGTCCAGAAACTCGTCGCCGTCGTCATGGTAACGCTGCAGAAATGTCAACGCTGACTCCATGCGCTTTGTTTTGTGTTCTGGTGTCAGTTGCTTCGGCACTCTCCTGGCGCACAATTTCCTGAACAACAGGTGCTCCGTGACAATTTCGTGCAACAAGGAGCGGGAACTCTGTAGGACATGACTGCTGAGTTCCGTAATTGTTAAAAGCTCCATCAGGTCGTCTGTAATGATGGATGGCCGCCCACTGCGCTGTTCATCATGTACACTTGGTCGACCTGCTGAAAATTGTCTGCACCAGCGATGCACCATCTGCTTGCTCATGACGTTAGGCACATAGACCCGGCACAGCTGACGATCAATTTCGATCGACGCTATGCTCTGCGCATCCAAAACTTTATCACTGACCGCACTTCACAGTCGGCGGGAGCTGGAATAAAGCCTCCATCTGTAACAGCTGCAACAGCGTTACTGTGGGAATGCAGAAAATTCCGTTAGTACATACGCCATGCTACGTCATTGCTCTATCACGTACGCGCAGTCGCTTCGCGCAGTGTGAAGTTTGCTACCTGTGGGACTAGTGGCAAACTTACTTTGTGGACGCGCCTCGTATAATGGATTATCTATTTAAACTAATGAAAGGTAACCTTTTTTATCACTTTCTGTTTAAGCTAGACAATCCGCCTTTAACCAGATGATAGAACTCGTCGCTCGTGGAGAATAAATTATTACTTTAAATTTTTTTTAACAAAAAATTTTCCCCCATCCTTCGCTCTGGCACGATTTTTATACTGACGGCTATATTATACTCAGAAAGAGATACACTATCATCTGAGTGGGTTAAATCACTTTAAAGTAATGATTCAGACGAAATCAGTTTCGTGACGACTTTTCAGTATTTGAGCACTATACTATGAACAATCAACAATCTGAAAATCTGAATAATAAAATAATTATCAGTACTGTGGACGATAACTGTAATTGTTATCGAAACGTATAGATTTATGTAAAATGTAAATATATAAATGCACCATTAAAAAAAAGCTAAGTATTTTAATTATCAATCAAAATGTACCTCCTTAACCGTTGAAAAACAAAAGTTATCTAATTTATATCAGAACAAGTACACAGATAGAGCTTTCTTATAATGCAAAGAAAATGTCGTGATTGCATACAGGGTGTTTACAATTGACTTGCCAATCAGACATTATTCCAACTAATAAAAGTTTACTTTTTCAAATAGAACACGCTGTACATTATTCCGTTTTTGGTTTTACATATTAACCCTTATCAATTCGATATACAATTCCGTATCCCTAAATATAGCCGTTTCCAAATTATTTTCAGTTTTTTCAAAATGTACAAGATTATTGGAATTTTTTTCTTAAATCCAAGGCCTCGTATAAATAGAAAAAAAAACAGTGGAAAACAATTGTATTGCAAATTAAAAAACGCAACAGAAACTAATACACTATGATTATTACAATTATTTCTAAACATACAAAACTAATAAAATAAAAACAAAAATAATTTCATTAGCGATAATGATTTATAATAATTGTTCAAAATGTTGTCCGTTTTCTCGGATTCAGACCTGAAGTCTATCTTTAAAAGATTGTTCAACTCTACGCAACAACTCAGGAGTAATGCTATGAAAAGCATGTGTTATACGATTACGCATATCTTCGGCAGTGGTTGGTGGTTCCCTATAGACAATACTTTTTATGTATCCCCATAAAAAGAAATCTATTCTTGTCAGATCAGGGGACCTAGCTGGCCACCTCGCAGATCCACTTCGCCCAATCCACTTATTTGGAAAGACTCTATTGAGATAATATCTTACATCTGCAGAGTAGTGAGCAGGAGCGCCTTCATGTTGATACCACATTGTGGCTCTAATATCAAGAGTAATAATCTTTAATAAGCCCGGTAAATCATTACGCAAAAGGTTAAGATACTTCTCACCATTCAAGAGTCCATCAAAAAAGAATGGACCGGTGACATAATCCCCAACCATGGCACCCCAGACACTTTAAGACCACTTATGTTGATTATCAACTTGTCTTAATAAATGTGGATTTTCTGAGAAATAATAATGAAAATTATGTGTATTAACAAATCCATTCTTATGAAATGTTGATTCGTCTGTTCATAAAATATTATAAAAAAAAGTTTGGGTTTAGAGTAATTTTTTCTCCGGCCCAGTTACAAAATCTTACTTGATGATCGAAGTCTGCATCGCTCAATTCTTGGTGTAACTGAATATGACAGGGATGTAAGCGATTCTTCTTTAAAAGATGGCCTACTGATCTCTCACTTATACCAACTATTGCACTTATGTCCTTTTGGCTTCTGTGATGATCCTCTTCGATGGCGAGAAGAACCCTCAATACACTATCTTCATTTGTAGAAGGTTTAACACGTTCATGTTTGGAGTAACTGGCACATGAAGTTGCAATAAATCTACTCATAACTTTCTGAAACGATCTTGCGTTTAAATGTCTTCTATCTGCATATCTTTCAGCATAAATTCTGCTGGCCAATAAACAGTTTCTTTCTCCAGCACCCAACACGAATATCATATCAACTAACTCATTTTGTGTAAAATTCATTATATAAAAATCTTGATTACTAACAATAACACTCGTAAATAGTTAACTACAGTTTTATTTATTTACGTCAAACATTCAATTTTTATAAGAAGCACTCTTGATTTTAGAATTTTACTTGAAATTGAAGTAAATATTTGTCAAATTCTTGTTAACATGCACTGCCTCCAGTACAAAAATTGTAATTAGTCTTCTATCATAATATATTAGTGTCTGTTGCATTTTTTAATGTATAATACAATTGTTTTATGATGTTCTTTTTTATCTATACGAGGCCATAGATTTAAAAATGTCTCAATAATCTTATACATTTTGAAAAATTGAAAATAATTCGAAAACGGCTATATTTAGGGATAGGGAGTTGTACGGCGAACTGATAAGGGTTAATATGTAGAAACCAAAAATGTAATAATATACAGGGTGTTTTATTTGAAAAAGTAAACTTACTAGATCGAATAATGGTTGATTGGCAAGTCAATTATAAGCACCCTGTATACAGTTATGTCATTTTCTTCACATTAAAACGAATCTCCATCTGTGTACTTATTCTCATATAAATTAGATACCTTTTATTTTTCAATAGTTAAGGAGGTACATTTTCAAAGCAAACTCTGTAATTTCAATTTTTTTTAGAAAAATCGAAATAACTCAAAAACGGCTATATTTAGGGATAGGGAAATATCATGCGAATTTGTTAGAAACAATGTGTAGAATTCAAAAAAGTAATAATATACAGGGTGTTCCATTTAAATTTTTTTTATAATAATTTGGTCCTCTTTAACTAAACAACCTGTATTCGCGTGAATAATTTTAAAATATGCACACAACTAAACTATAACTGCATTCCAAATTTTATTAATTTACATATATATATATATATATATATATATATATATATATATATATATATAATATAAGTGGGTAATCTTGACTGATAATGAATATAAGATAAGTTTATAATGCAGTCAATTATAATTATAATTGACTGCATTCAATATATATATATATATATATATATATATATATATATATATATATATATATATATATATATATATATATATATATATATATATATATATACAGGGAAGTCTTTCAGGATACCGTACCGCATAAATCCTTGACGCGATAACCCATTTCTTTGCATTCTCCAAGAATGAGAGTAATGTCGATCAACTCTGCGTCGAACAACAACATTTTAATGGAAATGTCTTGTAGAAACACTTAAACTGATACACTAGACAGCAAAGCACAACAGAAGCTCTAGAAACTGATGTTTCTTATCAGTTGTTTAAAACAATTGACAAACGTTTTCCAAAGCACCGCGGCAATGCGCAATAAAAACTGAAATTGGATAAAAATGGGAATATCTCGAAAACTATCACTCCAAAATATCGATAATGTTACATCAATGGAAAGGAAATTTAATTTCCTATCCGCTGATGTAAGAAAATATGGGTGGTTAAAAAAATCAAGTTATCCGTGTTTGAAAAAAAATATTTTCGGAGCTATAGAAATTATTGAATTCTAAAAGCAAGATTTTTGGCAATGAATGGGAATGATGCGGTACCATTTTCTGAAGTAAAAAACGAAATCCACATCTCTCTACCGGTATCCGTCTTCGAGATATTGAAAGTTTTCGGAGGCACTGCAAACGTCATTTTTTCTACAAAATGTCAAATAACTCAGAAGCAATGCGACGTAGACCCATAGTATGGTTATTAAAGTCACCTTTAAATTCAACGAGGAATTCAAAAATGTAATAATATATAGGTTGTTCTATTTAAAATAACGAAGTTGGCATGAGTTTCCGGTATAACCGGAAGTCCGCCATTTCTGAAAATAATTTTAAAACGTGTAGTTTATGACTGTGGACAACTTTTATATAAGACATTTTTCGTATTTGTAATAGTAAGGAGTTATGGAGCAATCCTCTTAAGTGGGCCACCCTGTGTATATATATATATATATATATATATATATATATATATATATATATATATATATATATATACAGGGTGGTCTTTTAAAGTGCCTGCAAGATCGCCAGACTTAACCCTCTTGATTTTTTCTTATGGGGTTTCGTCAAAGAAAAAGTCATGGTGACTGCTGCAACTACAGCTGAAGACATGAGAGAAAGGATTACGCGTGCAGTTCGTGAAGTCACCCCAGATATGTTATTCAGGGTGCGGAATTCTTTTCCGAAAGAGGGTTGATAAATGTTTAGAACAAAATGGTCGTCATTTTGAACACCTATTATAATAAAATAATGTACCTAATATCAGTTTTTTCTTTAGTTGATTTTATTTTTAATTTTGTTGAATTTAGCGTAGTAACATTGACATTGGTATTAAATTATTCATTGATTATAACGTAGTTTTTTCTGGAGATTACGAATCTGGAACGAAAACTGCACCTTTCCATTTAACATTTAAAAGTTACCCCCCGCCCATAAACAGTGAAAAGGGTTAAAACATTACTTACTCTGTCAAAAAGTGTCCCCCAACGACCGACCAATTGTATCTCTAGAAATTTCATATATTTTCAATCAGCTATTTCTCAATATCGCTTTGTAACACTTTAAAAGGACCACCCTGTGTATATATATATATATATATATATATATATATATATATATATATATATATATATATATATATATATATATATTATATGGACCAAATGAGTTATACACATATTTACTACTTAATGTTAAAAAGAAAGAAGCAAAAATAAGGTGTTAGTGTATAATAACCAAATTACTACAATCAATTTCATCAATAATCGCAATTTTGTGTAAAAAATATGTTAAAACACAATTAGACCTCTTGCACATAATTGATACACATAATTGATACCTCATTTTGGAAAATTTTTTATCTACTTTAAAGTATTGTAAATATTGAACACTTTCCGAAATAGAAAACTAACGTTTCAAAATATGAATGAATTGTATAATAATTGCTGCGAATGTGGCGAAAACTTGTGCTCTTGTGATTGTTTCACATTTAATAGCTTACCACATTCTACTAGTAAACGTATGTCAACATTTACTGTGAACAGTAACTAATTTTATAAGCCTTAATAGACACACTGTAATGATAAATTGCTTTTAATGTATCTACTTTGTGTACAAATTAACTCATCACTTTGAACCTTGTTATTAGCCTAATTAAAGCAAAAATCTACAAACCTTACTCATTCCAAACATAATAAATTGTAAAATCTAATTGAATATATTTAAACGTATTAGACGTAATATATAGAGTTGATCCCCAGAGATTACCGTTTTAGGGAATATTTTTATCTGATATTAAAAAACATCAAACAACATTTTCTCCCAGGGTATTACTTACAAATAAATATAACAGAAGAAATGTAAACAATGTTTTATTTGTAAAATAAAAACCTTACCAAATAAATGTGATTATATTGTATAGTATTTCGAGGATTCTTCAAATATAACGAAATGGTTCCTTCAGCAAACAGTTAATTAAGTACATGTCAACACATAAACTCCTGTTTGCTTTGTAGCTTTGTGTACTAAATATACAAAGTTGTCATAACATCCTCTCTCAATTTAATAAGTAACACAATTTAATTAAAGTGACGTTTCTGTATTAGCGATAAGTCAAGACTAACAGAATATTGGAAAGTGTGTTATTTAGTAATGAGGTTTTCGTACTCTTCGTATTTTTTCGTGTCTCTGTTCAATTTTAGCGTACTTAGAAATAATATGTAATAATAAACAGGAATAATAACAGATCACTTACCTTAATGATCGTTATTGGCTAACTAGTTGACCTTGAGAGAGAAAATGTCCCTGCAACGCTTTTTAGTAACAAAATATAGATATTCGACATTACCCAAGTGATACTAACGTCAAAATACATTTATCTTGAACATAATTCAACGTTTTCGGTGTTTAGACAGTTCCTTTTTTACGCACTCTTTTGATGCGAAAAAATTTTGTTTGAAATATTCTTTCCTCAGGCTTTTATTTGCCGAGATATCTTAGTGGAAACATTAATATAAGCCAACCAGTATACATACATATATACAGTGTGTCTAAAATTGGTCTGTGCAGTATTGCTATCTTGGAAACTATAAGAGATCGAAAGACGGTTAAATAGAGAAAGTTTTAGAGAATTTTGAGCCCACTAAAATGCCATTCTGAAATCAAGGCTATCTCAAATATTTTTCAAAATATTAAAAAAAAACTGAAAACCGACCATTTCTATTTTTAGCTATATCGCTTTTATTTGAACAGATATAAAAAAATAAATTACACTTTGCTATTGCCACTTTTTATCCTCTACTGATTGGTGCTAGAAAAAAATTAATCCGACGTTTCGTCGATTAGAGACCATCATCAACTTTATTTTTTCATATGCAGCGGAAATTAGCCAATGGTATAAAACGATGTATAACACCTAACAACGATGTATAACATTTAATTCCTCATGCTTGACATTTTCAAATATTTTTTTATGAAACATTTTTGAAAAAAAACTACCAAAGCAATTTATTCTGCAAATGTACATTTATTTCTCATAATTCATAATAGGACGTAATATTTTCAACATACCTTTTTCGAAATTTTGGAGTCATTCTGGAGAAAACTTTTCCGAGAAATAATATCACCATTCAATTCTTTATTATGGGGTTTATAACATTTTTTTTGTCAACTGTCTACGACCTACCGTTCTTTAAAAAAATACTGATACAAGTGGTCTCATTCACCCGGTATATATATATATATATATATATATATATATATATATATATATATATATATATATATATATATATATATATATATAGGGTGATTTTTTTTAATTTTAAGCATTGGCATCCCAGAAAGTACAAGAGATAGAGATTCGATTAAATAGGGAAGGAGTTGCAGTTATATGAACCTAAATTAACGACACATTCAGTTGTTGGAAAAAGTTCATGGCTTACTAGATATTTTAAGAAAACTAAAATTTTTCATTTTATTTCATTCTAAATAACTGTTGTTATCAATTTGATAAAAAAATGTAGAGGAAAAAATGGTAGTGTTTTTTATCCTTTATCTACCGGCGTCGCCACTTTTGTTCTATCTGTTGTTATTCCAAAGTTATGATATAAACTTTTGTTTTACTCATTGGAACGTATAGTAGGCTGTGCCTTTATCAGATGTGCATTTTTAAGGCTTTGTAACGATATCAGACATGATGTATTTATTTTTAAAAATAACAAAGTTATAAGGATTTTGTTATTGATTTACAGTTGGCCATGGAAAATATGAATTAATTATTATGGTTTTTGGCAGTTTTACACCCTTGCCATAATAAATACATTTTTTTTTATTTCAAACTTTGATGAGCGAAAACAAGTTTAGTGATTTTTCTTTTAAATGTTGTAGAATCGGTATTATTAAGAGTACAACAAAGTATACTAATTTCGTGCTCGCTTGAGTTGGAACAAACTTAGATTTTTAAGTACAAGTAATAGTTGGCTTTGACATTTTTAAAAAGAACAAATTTTTCTCTTTATAACGGTACAGGACTATTGTATTATTGAGAGTAGCAAAAACAGAATTTACCATGGAAAAACATTTTTATCCGGTTAAGTTAACTACTCAGTTTATTTTAACATTTCACCTAAAAATTAGGCCCTCAAATAGAATAAGAACGCAAAGAAATTAGGAACTATTAAGTTTAAATTTCGAATTTGAAGTAGTTGTATGTAAAAAAATTAATCTAACTCAGCAAATGTTCAAAATATCCACCATTATAATTTACACACAAGCGGCAACTTTTCACAATGGAATTTGCAGCTTTCCGTATTTTCCTACCATATAAATTGAGAAAGGCATGTATCCCAGCATCACGCAATTCTTCTTTTATCGCATAAGTTCGCTGATAAACCTAATCTTTTAGAGTACCAAAAAGAAAAAATCTAAAAGTGAAAAATCTGGTGATCTTGATGCCCAAGGGACCGACCCGTTCCTACCTTTCCAAGAATTTGGAAACAGTTGGTTTAGGTACTTACTTGCAGTTCGTTGTGCGGCGGAGCACCGTCGTGTTGAAACCACCGTAAATTACGTCTTG
The DNA here is from genome assembly GCA_036346205.1 of Vesta saturnalis. Taxonomy (NCBI): domain Eukaryota; kingdom Metazoa; phylum Arthropoda; class Insecta; order Coleoptera; family Lampyridae; genus Vesta; species Vesta saturnalis. The sequence goes on from JARFJB010001795.1 coordinate 3,326,795, forward strand.
TTTCCAAATAACGATCCAATAATTCCGCACCAAACATTGAATCCAAATTTTCTTTGATGCCGTCTTACACGAAGTATTCTAAGATTTTCCTGCATCCACAAATGTCCATTGCGCCTATTGATCATACAGCAGTTTGTAAATCTGGTTTCATCAGTCCACAAAATTTGATTTTGAAACTCATATTAATGTACCAGTTACTAAACGCAATTCTTACAGTTTGCTCCCCTTAATGCAATGTCTGTCCTACTGATAAGCGATATGCGTGAAATTTGTGTTTCTTCATTATCGATGGATTACGATAGTTGCCCAAAAATAATACACTTCTTCGATCCATCCACTTCAGCGTTGCTTGTGGTGCTTGCCAACTAATGCTCTGCTCAGGTCTTTTACAACACGACAACCTAAATCTTCAAGTCTCGTTATCCAAATCAGTTGTATTGTAAATCCCTCAAAGAATGCTGTCGCAATAGTGATATAGAGCATGAGCTTCTTTAGGTATGTTTCTTATTTATTTCTCCAAAAATTTTTACAAACACTTAATTTTAATATTGTATAATTTAATACACTAAATTATCTGCATTCAATTTGTTTATTAATACTTTTTAATTTCTATGAAATTGATAAACACCATTTTAATTTTGTTAAATTCGTTTATATTAAAAAAATTAATAACATTATTTAACATTTCTTTTGTTTATCGATTTGACATTTCACGTATCATAAGTAATTTACTATAACCTTACTTTTGTTTAAGTAGTTTAAAATTTTCGAATATGTTTTGTTTTTATTTGATTTAGATTATGGTATAAAATTAATAATCTTAATTATGCTTTCACCTTCAAGATTGTAAGCAGACGGATTAGAAAAATTTTCAAATGCAGTATCATTTTTTTCTTAAACACTAATTTTGATTGGAACTTCATGCAATAAAAACAAACCTGAACTTTAATTCTGATTGATTAATGATATTTCTGCAATTTACAATTTATTAAATTTACAGATATCTTTTTTATACTAGGATATATCTTAAAAATATTATAAGCGTTAGATTCTACACAAAATTCCCTTCAAAATGATAATTTGCCATATCTTCTTCTGCAACCCGAAAAACAAAGTTACACTAATTTAAAATCCAACATGGTCTAAAATGTAATATTCTATCTCACTACCGCAGTTCGAAATTGCCATAACCGGTTTTCTCATCGCATTCTCTTAAATTGCACCAACAATGTTAATTTATGTTGCAACACTTCCTCTTAACACAATTATGTAAGTTATTTTTATAATTATTATTCAGTATCATTATCCATAATTTCATAAGTTATATGAATCTTTCTAACATTGTCTTTTTCATTAACTTTAATCATACAATTTACTTCACCTACATGTTATCTAATACAAATTATTTTCTTTTATTTTAGAACTGAAACAGATCGGAAACTACTAATGTGAAAATTCTCATGTACACCCATGATTATATATATATATATATATATATATATATATATATATATATATATATATATATAATATATATATATATATATATATATATATATATATATATATAATAAGAAAATTTAGTGGTAGCAGCCAAGGTTGTGGGGCTAGTTTAAAATAAAGAAAAGATCCTTTGTTCAAAGGGAAGCTTTCGGTAAATTTATTACCTTTGTCAACCAATCTACAAGAAGTTATGCGTTAATAATACATATAAATTAAAATAAGATAATAACTTACGATCGTGAATACAGTTAAAAACATTGAAGCAGCATTGAAAGAAGATATTTAAATTTGAATTAGATGTCAAAATCAATTTTTGGACTTTGACAAAAAAAAATTTTTAATTATTGTCATAGTTATAGGAAAAACAAAAAAAATGGTTATGAAATCAATGTATAAGTAGATTAATATGTTGAATGTGATTGTGTGGTAAGTGTAAAAGTGTTATGAATAGGATTATTTAAGATTATTTGAATGTCTATTATTACATAGGACTCTTACTTCTATGTGGGACATTCTGGAGATCAATACCAAATAGAGTTAATTATTCGTGATAACTCTTTTACACTAAACAAAATAGTAAAATTCACACAAAATAAATCCCCTTCTGCCACTAAGGGTTAATCCGTTAATAGTTCATCCTATGATTTCTGTGTTTATCTAGATAAAGTATGTTAGAATAAATTATGTTTAAATTGTGTCACTTCTCTTATTCATTACATAGTCTGTACAGCGTATATGGGCCATTTCTAAAAACTTTCTTTTGAATAAATTTGATTCAGAGGTCAAGACTTGCACTTTGTCGAAGTCAGGGCTGTGTCCAGTGGAATGTACATGTTGTGACAAAGCACAAACATCTTTTCTGACTCTTATGTCACTGCGGTGTGATGTAAGTCTATATCTAAGATTCCTTGAAGTCATGCCGATATATGATTGGTTACAATTACTACAAGGGATCTTATATATAACATTTGTTTTATCTAAAATGGCGGTCTTATCTTTAAGCTGACTGAATAGATTGTTAACTCTTTTAATGTTTTTAGGAGCTATGATGATGTTCTTATCTAGTTTGAGAATTTTATTAATTTTAGGAGTAAGAGTACTAATGTAAGATATTGAACTGTACTTTTTTATTTCATTTTATTTATTTTAAGTTACTATCTTATTTTAATTTATATGTATTATTAACGCATAACTTCTTGTAGATTGGTTGACAAAGGTAATAAATTTACCGAAAGCTTCCCTTTGAACAAAGGATCTTTTCTTTATTTTAAACTAGCCCCACAACCTTGGCTGCTACCCACTAAATTTGTCTTATTGTTTTTTAACTTAATCAGCCACGATTAACAACCTTGATTATATATATATATATATATATATATATATATATATATATATATATATATATATATATATATATACACAGGATTTTCCACGGTAGGCGTTCGTTAGAAGTTTATGTGGTTAGAAACAATTTAGAAATCTGAACTTTTGGACTTAAGGGTTATTTAAGATTCTCTTTCATTCTAAAATATTTTCAAGGTCATGTTACTTCCGGTTATATCGGAAGTCGCCACTAACTTCCTTATTTTAAATGGAACACCCTGTATATTATTTTATTTTTGGATTCTTGACAAAATTTTAGGATGTCTTATAAAGGTTTCCTTATACCTTTTTTCAACTGTTTCTTAGATATCGTGATTTTTTTAAAAATTTTGAAAGATGTAACCCTATTTTCAATATTGCTTGTCTTACTTATTTTTGACTGATGGAAAGTGCTTCTGGAGTAGACAGAAGCATAAGAACTATACCTTTGAAATACTCATTGACAATTGATTTAATGCATACATGGTGTTCAAAATTTGATGAACTATTAAACAATTTTCAAAGTTGAAAAACTTTGTTAATTCAAATGTGACACCCTGTATATTATTGGATGAATAAATGCAGCATTTAGTTATGCATCGTTTGGCTATAACATTACCTATACCTATTATCGACAATTTTCTTGTTAATTAATATTTCCTACTTTAATGTGATTTTTGACAGAAACTGAAATGTTTTTCAAAAATAAAATGAACTTAATTCAAACTACACAAATTCTATTTTATTAAAACAATGAAATAAAACAAGAAGATAACAAAATTGAGAGCATAATAACAAATGAAAAACATAAAACAATTATTTGAACATAACTAGAAGAAAAGTGATAAAAAAGATAAAATGAATCATTACAAATGTTCCACATGACCGCCAACTTGATTTAAGCATTTTATAACTCTATCATATACTCCTTGCGAAATAGATCGCCGAATTTCGTGTGGACATATACTATTGAATGCATTGTGAACACGATTTAGCAATTCCTCTCTAGTTTGAACTGGCCTAGAGTATACTAATTCTTTTATACGACCCCAGTGGTAAAAGTCCAGGGGCGTCAAATTGGGTGATCTCGGTGGCCAGTTTCAAGGTCCTTGTGAGCCAATCCACCGATCTTCAAACATCAATGTCAACTGTTGGTGTACAGCTATAGTGGAATGTGCGAGAGATATCTCGCCCCATTCAAATTTTCATAGTACACTTGATATGCCACTCTATTATCCATAACTAAACAAAAACGTTAAAACTAAATTGGAACTGGTGATTACGTTCTCTTGTTACATGAGGATTACCTTGTGCCCAGTAGTGATTATTTCGGCGATTGAAAATTCCTTCTCTACTGAATTTTGATTCATCGGTCCAAATAATGTTGTGAAGAAATCTCGGATATTCGGTCATTTGTACAAGAATAAATTCACAAAAGTTAACTCGTCGTGCCTGATCACCAAGATGTAATCCTTGCACAGTTATTACCGAAAAAGGATGCATTTTATACTTCTTTAATATTCTGTGGATTGATGTTTGTGAAATATCCAAATCCAGTGCAGCTGCTTTAATTGAAGTTCGTGGATAAGCGTGAAAATAAGCTAACACGTTCACCGCGTTAACTGCATTATCTATTACTGGCTTTAAATGCGTTCGAGTTGCCCTTATACTTCCAGTTGCAATAAATCGAGCTTCAATTCTTGCAAATTTTCCAGGTGTCATTAATGGTAGATGTGGATACCGTTCGTTAAACAACCTGCATGTTCGCCTAACAATTCGTCCAGAATCACCATGCGTGTAAAACAAATTTAATAAATCATTGTTAGAATATTCTTGAATACATTCCATTATAAACAGTACTTAAAAAAAATACTTAAAAAATTACAAAATCACTTAAATTGTACTGATTTGACATTAAATCAACAACAATGTTTTAATGCGTGTGAAAATCGAGGCTCACTAGATTGCAGTTTTGGAATTTTATCGGCTTTTATAAAAAATACGGCGGTCATGTGGAACATTTGTAATGATTCATTTTATCTTTTTTGTCACTTTTCTTCTAGTTATGTTCAAATAATTGTTTTATGTTTTTCATTTGTTATTATGCTCTCAATTTTGTTATCTTCTTGTTTTATTTCATTGTTTTAATGAAATAGAATTTGTGTAGTTTGAATTAAGTTCATTTTATTTTTGAAAAACGTTTCAGTTTCTGTCAAAAATCACATTAAAGTAAAAAATATTAATTAACAAGAAAATTGTCGATAATAGGTATAGGTAATGTTATAGCCAAACGATGCATAACTAAATGCTGCATCTATTCATCCAATAATATACAGGGTGTCACATTTGAATTAACAAAGTTTTTCAACTTTGAAAATTGTTTAATAGTTCATCAAATTTTGAACACCATGTATGCAATAAATCAATTGTCAATGAGTATTTCAAAAGTATAGTTCTTATGCTTCTGTCTACTCCTGAAGCACTTTCCATCAGTCAAAAATAAGTAAGACAAGCAGTGTTGAAAACACAGTTACATCTTTCAAAATTTTTGAAAAAATCCAGATATCTAAGAAACAGTTGAAAAAAGGTATAGGAAACCCTTATAAGACTTATCCTAAAATTTTATCAAGAATCCAAAAATAAAATAATATACAGGGTGTTCCATTATAATAAGAAAGTTAGTGGCGACTTCCGGTATAACCGGAAGTAACATGACCTTGAAAATATTTTAGAATCAAAGAGAATCTTAAATAACCCTTAAGCCCAAAAATTCAGATTTCTAAATTTTTCTAGCCACATACACCTCTAACGAACGCCTACCGTGGAAAACCCTGTATATATATATATATATATATATATATATATATATATATATATATATATACCGGTGGTCGTAAAGTAAGGAATAAATTCAATATCTTGTAAAGCACAATTTTATTCAAAAATTGCTCGGACCCGTCGATTTAATTTTTTTCCGGGCATATTTTGCGAAAAAAAATTTTTATACACAGTTTCTCAAAAAAGCTTTGCTAAAAAAATTTTTTTTTTTTTTAATTGCAACCCAATTTTTATTGCATTTTTGGAGGCGTTGTTGGTGACATTATTGTCGGGCTTTTCTTCTTTGAAGAAAATTTAACAGGTGAGAGATACCTGAGTTTTCTAGAAGAGGAACTTGTTCCAACTCTGGCTACCCTTTTTCCTGAGATAGAACGTCCGGATTTGCCACACCATAACATCTGGTTCCAACAAGATGGTGCTCCCCCCCATTTTGCTGTGGTAGTTCGAACTTATTTGCACGACACTTTCCCGAACAGGTGGATTGGAAGGAGCGGTGTTATTGAGTCGCCACCAAGATCACCCGATCTTTTTTTATGAGGATACCTAAAGGCAAGGTATTTAAAAGCCAACCGGCAAATCTAGATGATTTAAAACAACGCATCCGTCAAGAAATACGTCGAATAACGCCCGAAATGGTTCGAAATGTGCAGCAGGAATTTGTAGATCGATTAGGCTATTGTCAGTTGACTAACGGAGGACATTTCGAACATTTGCTGAAATAAAATTATTTTTAAGTTTACGAATCTTTGTTTTCGATATAATAAAACGTTATAAAAATTATTTTATTTTACGTTTTCTTCATGACCTTTTTTCAATTTTTAGATTTTGAATGCGAATAACTCCAAAACGCTTGGACTTAGGCATAGCACATGCTACATGACAACTGTTTAGAATTGTAAGGGCAATCCAAAAGTGCAATAAAAAAATTGGATTGCAATTTGAAAAAAAAAATTTTTTTAGCAAATCTTTTTTGAGACACCTTGTATAAAATTTTTTTTTTCGCAAAATATGCCCCGAAAAAATATAAAATCGACGGACCCGAGCGATTTTTGAAAAAAATTGTGCTTTACGAGATATTGAATTTATTCCTTACTTTACGACCACCCGGTATATATATATATATATATATATATATATATATATATATATATATATATATATATATAGAAAAATTTAACTCACATATGGTGTTGCTTAATTTCCATAACTTCATCCAAATCCATTAACTTGTGACAAATCTTCCTCGTGTTAAATACGATGTACTTATGTAATATGTTCATACACTTTCAGACAAGCACTTTTATTTTATTTGTATATTTAAATGTTGATTTAAATATTTAATCATTTTTCGGATTAAACCTGTATTTTATTCTTATATAAAATTTTATATTTACTTGCACTTTTATTTTAGATGCCGATATGAAGTTAAATTTATTTTATAACTTCCATCACTTTCAAAAAAATAAACGTCACATCCAAAATAACTGAAGGATTTTATTGACATACAAAAAATGCACGTAACCCGATGTTTGAACACGATTTCGAAATGAAACAAATACAATATTATCGACAATTATAATCGGTAACCTTAGTTTTAAATTTTGTTATTGGTTAAAACAATCTCAATTCTACGTTGATCACGGTTCAAATCCGATAATGTTAACGAAAATTTTAACTTACATGTTAACAAAAGCACTACTAGCACTATGACTTGTTAGTCACAAAAAATTACAAAAGCAAGAGAAAGCAAGAGTAGGAGAGCGAGAAATCAGGAGCAATTCCTCATGGACACCAAATTTTCAATTTTTTTTCTACTTTACATACAAAAGATCCCAGCATATGATTGGTCTAAACAAAAATGTTAAATTAACTAAAACATAAATTATGCCATAACTTTTTCAAATCAATTCGAATTTGGTTTTTAAATACATTTTTGAAATCAGGGCAACTTTCTGCATAAAAAGAAACCTCACATTCCATACTTCTCTTCAAGAACTTACATTTTGACAACTAATACCTAAATTTACTAATATCTAACAAATGTTATATTTTACAACTAAACTAATTACACATTCAAGTTCTACATAAAAAACTGTATAAGAATACACCTATTTCAACCCATTTTACCTAGTTTTAACAAACTTTCTACTTTCATACCTTAATTTTAGGTAGTTAACTCAACTTTTCTAATTTTATGTTTAGATTACATATTTAAAGTTAATTTCTTTGTGAAAATGAAGGATATCTACTATTATATGCTTTTATAATTTATTCTGAACTTATCTTATCCTATAAAAACTATAAATTTGTCTAATTCTTAAATATAGTACTTAACCTAACTTTATATAATTTACTTTTAACTTGCGTTTTAAATGTCTATTTCACTTGAAATGTTTATCTAATATGTTCTTACACAATCACTGTTTATTTGTACTCCATAGTTCATAATTTTGTCTTTTCACACTTCCATATTGTTAACATATTTTGTACATTTTTGTATACAAATTGTAATTATGTATTAAATATCACATTGTACAAACGTTGTTCATGTTCTTAGCAATGTTTCTAAGTCACTACCACTTCTTACGCACTTTTTAAACACTTGGTCTGTGGTTTACCAATATACTGTTTTCGTACCCTAACTCTTTTTTATAGTTCGCAGAGTTTATGCATTGTATCAATTATTATACATGTTCCACACATTAGAATTATCGTACTTCATGTAATCAATATCTGTCACGTGTTTAAATTGCTTAAATATGTTGATTTAAATGTGAAGTATATATCTTAAACGAAACTAAACGTACGCACTAATATGAATCGTGTTGACCTTTCTAACATGCTACTGGTATAGCTCATTGCTTGTATGAATATAACAACTCTAGCTCCTTTATTAACCATCGCAATATATATATATATATATATATATATATATATATATATATATATTATAAGGAATTTTAAAACTCTTATTAATTTTATTAAATACATAAAAACTTTACCCCGAGTAGGATTTGAACCTACGACATGTACTTTGCTAGAGTACCGCTATAACAAACTGAGCTATCGAGATACAAGCCGCAATCGATGTAAATTTTGTCTTCATGTATGTAGAACTGATGTAAATTCTAACTTTTCATCTTTGTTAAGCATAATCACAACAGGTAATTATATATATATATATATATATATCTTTCTTTTAACATTAAGTAGTAAATATATAATATATATATATATATATATATATATATATATATATATATATATATATATATATATATCATAGCTGTGCAGACCTTAAAAACCCATGGTTTCCATTTTCTTTATTATTCCTCTCCACTTCTTCTTGTTCCTGGCATCTGTCATCCTTCTATCCCCAGTGATCTTAAGTCTTCTAAGCATGCTTCCAGCCATTTCCTCCGTGGCCGCCCTCTCCTTCTTCTGTCACCTCCTTTGTTCAATATACTTTGTGCCCATCTGCTCTGTCATTCTGGAAACATAGCCTAACCATCGTAATCTAATTACCCTAACTTCCTGGATTATCACTGGTTGCTGATACAGTTGATTAATCTCCAGATTTGTTCTTCTTCTCCACAGGTTTCCTTGTTCCTTGATCCCCCAAAGCTTTTCTCAGTACTTCACGTCCCCAGGCATTCAATTTCTCCTCCTATCTCTTATTCATGACCCAACATCACAGCCATACAGTACTGATGATTGTATTACCGTTTGGTATAATCTAAGTTTCGCTGCCCATGAAGCGGTTTTGGCCCTGAGTAAGTTATGAAACGCGCCTACCGACCTACTTCCTCTTGGAATTGTCTTGTCTATCTCCATTATTTCATCTCCTTTCGTATTTACTGCTCACTCTAAATGTCACTTCTACTGAACAGTCAAATAACACCATTGACAGGGGGTCTCCCTGCCTCAGTTCTTTATTGACTTTGAATTCTCCGGACAGTCTCCCTTCTACTTCAACTCTGTTTTCCGTAGTTCTAAGTGTCATTTCTACCAATTTATCTTATTTGGTGCGTGGATTGTTCTGAGGACATGCTACAGCCGCCCTCTTATAACTGAATCATATGCTTGTCTAAAGTTTATGAATTACGTATTTAAATTTAGTTTTTGTTTATATGTGCTGTTTTGAATCATTTTCAATGGTAGACCTTCCTTTCTTAAAGCCTCCTTGGTACTTTCCTATCTACTTCGCTACGTGATCGTTCAGCCTGGTTCTAATAACTCTAGCTAATACTTTGTATATTACGTCCAATAATGCGATGCCTCTGTAACTATCACATTGCATTTTGTCTCCTTTTTATATATGGGTGGATTACTGCCTCTTTCCAACCTTCGGGCATTTCCTCCTCTTCCCATACTTGCATCAGTAGCGCACAGACCCTATCAGTCTGTACCTCCCATCCTTGTTCAACTACCTCTGCTGGTATCCCATTCAATCCTGCACTTTTGTTATTCCTAAGGTTCTTTGATACTCCTCTAATTTCTTTGCTGGATGGAGATTATATCACCCGCTCTGTTATGATCGTTTCTTTCTCGTGCCCGTTATGTTGGTCGTTTCAGCTTCAATTTTCGTTTTCAAGCGTTCCAATATTCAACAGGTCATTAAGGTGCTTGCGCCATCTGTCTGTCTTTTCCTCGTAGTCTTCAATTAAATGTCCCTCTTTACTCTTGTAAAACATCTGCCTTCCTGTGCGGGGTTCTTTCTTTCTTTTAGCTTCCTGGTAGAAATTCCTCACTTCTTTCTAGTGTTCTTCTATTATCCCCAGTCTCCTTTCCATGCATTGCCTCTTTTTTTCTGCATAAGGTTTTCACTTTTTTCCTTTCATCTTCATGTTTACTTCTCATATCTTCCGTTGGGGTATTTATCATCTTTTCTCTTCTTTCGATGGCTTGTTTACAGTTATCGTCAAACAAATCCTTTGCCAAACCTCTAACTGTCATTCCCAGACACTCCTTCGCGGTTTAATTAATTCCCTCTTCTATTTATTTCCATTCCAAGTCAATGCTTATTTGTTTCTACCTATTCGTCAAATTCTAGGCCAGTCTATCTTCAAATAGTTGTGTCACAGGTTCCTATTGTAACCTCATTATATCATATTTTCTTTTAAATTTTGCATTCCTCCGCTCTGTTGGTATTTCTTCCTGTAGGTTTACGACTACCACGATATGATCGGAGTCAGTGTCCGCACCTTTATAGCTTTTAGCATCTCCTATTGCTTTTGCATGCTTCCTTTCTCCCAGAACATGGTCGATCTGGTTTCTTGTTTTGCCGTCGGGCGATATCAAGGTTCCTATATGTATCGACTTATGGTCAAAATACGTACTCATAATTCTAAAGTCGTTCTCCTGTGCAAATTCTATCACCATTTTCCCATTTTCGTTAGTATCCTTATGCTCGCTTTTACCTGCTGTCGTAAAATTCATCCTTAATTGCTGTACCTTTATCCTCTAAGGGAGCATGCAGATTTAGTAAACCTATCTTCCCAAATATAAATCTGAATACTTTAGGAAGATAAGTTTTACATAGGCAATACTTGCTCAAATACTAATTTTGAAGAATCGCCTACTTGAGAGAGTTCGTATTCATTAAAAATAATTGGTGAAAAAACGCGTGTTCTTATAGACTAAAATTGTGGCATCTATCCCAAACCGCCCCCCCCCCCCCAGCCTGAAATAACCGTAATTTAGGAGTATCCTCAGCTCTGAACTGAACCTCTGTTAAGGACACCTGGAGTAACCGTTTGGAAGCCGACGAAATTCAGTATAAACTCAAGAACGAGCTGGACTCCATTATTTCTTTAGATGATGCTCGAAGTATTCCGTTTCAACTTCTAGACTAAAAAGACCGACATCCGTATTACGCTTAAGAAATTGAGAAGTCCTTGTAACTTTAAATGTTACTTAGATACATAAAATATATTTTCCGTTAATAAATTAATTACTTCAAAGCGAGTTTAATTTATGGAACATTGATAGCTAGCCTGTGTGAGTGTGTTACTGAAGTACGAAAGAACTACCCATGCAGATGTAATATTAGGTTCAGTTAATATCTGGCGAATAATGTTTAACCTAAAATAAGCAGAACTTAAACAAAATACTACTTAACATACGAGCTACGCTAAATCAACGTTTAAATTACAATAATCGTAACATATAAAAGATACACTACCATATGATTTTGATGAAAAGCAAACGTCACTAATTTAAATAATAATAATAATAATAGTAGTAGTAGTAATAATAATAGAATAGAATAGAATAGAATATGTTTATTCAAAATATATACAGAAATTAGGTCCAACCAAGTTAGATACTTATCGGTCGGTGCCATAAAGAACAGTAATAACAGAAATAAAATTTACAAAATTAACTTACTCTATTATTCTTAAATGAATATAAATTATCATTCAACCTGGCAACTTGCTTATAAACAAATCCTAAGTAATAATATAAATTCTAAGTAATAATACGTTCATTTGATCATAATTTAGTCTATCGACTCATCACATTTCTAATTATAGGTGTCGAATTAGCAACAATTAAGTAAATAAAGAAAAAAATTATCAATAATAAAAACAAAAAAAATCAGTGATTTTAGAAAAATTTAAATTAACTACTATTTATTAGCCATTTCTTAACTTTAGTTTTGAATGTACTAATTCTTTTAATATTTTGTATGTGTGCAGGCAATAAATTAAACAATTTTGGTATTGCACATTTTAAGGATCTCTCTCCATACTTGTTGTAATAATACGGAACTTTAAACATTGTTCTTCTTGTCTCGTAACTGTGAGTTAATGGGATCTTGTAGGTATTTTCCCCACGGTACATAAGTATATTTATGTATTTATAAAAACCTTTCGCTGTTAGTGAGTCAGAGTACTCTAATAATTTTCGTTTGTGCAGATTTCCATGTATTTTTTTAAGTATTTTCATCTGTAGTTCATCAACCTTATTTAAGTGCGTTGCGTCAGCGCTTCCCATATTCTTACAGCATATCTTATTACGGATTCCATCATTGCTTTATATACTATGGTCATAGTCTTTCTGTTTGTATATCTGCTTAATATGTGAAGGCATCCAGAAACTCTTTTCATTCTTGAGTGAATATATTCCGTATGCTTGTTGTATTTTAAGTTGGAATCTATTACCAGTCCCAAGTACATAGTTTCAGTCACATTTTGAGTATGGTGCATTCACATTTGATTTCGTTGATTAAACATTTACAGTTATGCATAATGATTCGTGTTGGTTGAACTTGTTGCATGTGGTGTTCGAAATGTCATCGTAGACGTTTTTCAGGGTTCGCAAAAGGCTTCGTCCATGCATCCAATTGCACATGTTATTTAAGTCTTCTTGAATCATTCTTTCACATACTTTGATATCTTGGTGCGAAAAGAATAGGATAGCGTCATCTGCGTACATGTAGAGTTCACTGTGTTTTATGCTTTGGAATATTCCATTGACGTATATCAAAAAAAGAATTGGTCCAATATTACTTCCTTGGGGAACTCCTACTTTTAATAGTTTTTCTGCACTTGTTTCATCTTGCACTTTAACGATATATTTTCTATTTTTTAGGTAATCTTTCAACCATTCCAGTGGTTTGCCAGTTATTCAGTTTGTTCCATGCACTTGATTAGTATACCATGATTTACTGTGTCAAAGGCTTTGGACCAATCAATGAAAACGGCAACTGTATATTTGTTCTTGTCAAGTTGATTGTTTATATGGTTAGTAACTTTTTCCAGTAAATTCTCGGTGCCCTTGCCTCGCTGATATCCATATTGATTTGCATGTATTATACTATTATCATATAAGTAATTATTTAGGTGCTTAACTACGTAAACCTCTATAATTTTTTCCAAAGTGGGTAATATGCTTATTGGTCTATAGTTAATAAATTTTGTTGCATCACCCTTTTTGTACACCGGCCTGATGACTGATTTCTTGAGACCATCTGGGAACATACCACTTTTTATTGAGTTGTTAATAACTTTTGAAAAAATAGATTTAAAAGTATTTACGTTATTCTTAATATCTACTGCTCTAATATTATCTGATCCTGGAGATTTTTTTGTGCTTAGTCCTTTAATTATTGTTTCTATAACGTCCTCATTTGATAACGGTATGTAAAAATTACTATTTGTACTAATTTTGTCCATTTTGACAATTATATCGTGATTACATGTTTCTGTCAGGTTTTTTATTTGTTGGTGGAAGGATTCTGCAAAATTTACTACAATTTCTTTTTTATTATATTTTTGCCCCATATTGTTCATGATTTTCGTATCTACATTTTTACTTTTCTTTTTAGTTAACAAATAATTTATTTCGTCCCACATTGCTTTTGTATCTCGCATTTTTTCGGCGAATCTTCTTTGAAAATAGTGGTTTTTTGCATTTCTTATTTCGTTATTAACAGTATTCCGAAGTTTCTTATAGTTTTCCCTATAAGTAGAGTTATTAGGGTTAGATTTCCATTTTTTAAACAATACATCCCTTTTATTTATTATGTCAAGTAGTTGCTGAGATATCCATTCCTTTCCAGCACTTCTTTTGTTTCGAATTGGAGTGTTTTCATTTATCTTGCTCTGACTGTATATCTTGTTAAACGTTTTTTAATATTTCTAACAAATTTGTTCACATTTTGGTCTACTAGCATGCTCCAATCCGTAATTGTTATCTTCTGTTGTAGAGTGAATTCCTTATATTTCTTGGTTATTATGTTGGTTGCAATACTCGATGGTTTAATTGCGTTTCCGTCTATTCTTAAACAGAGGGGATAATGATCTGAAATTTTCTGGGTTACTACAGATGACTTAATTTCCTTTGAATTACAACGTATAAAGATGTGATCTATTAATGATTTTTTTAACTTATATAATAACAATAACAATAATAATAGGACATTATTAAGGCGAAGTCTAGCTCAAAGTGCTACTCCAACAAACCCTTGCACCCATTAACCAAATATAGAAAAAATATACATATACATATACAGGGTGAGTCAATAATCACTCCTCAGCTCTCGGATATGTGTTCTACAATTAAAAATAAGGCAAAAATGAAGAATACTAAAATCCCGAAAGCTAAGTCGTTTTCAGGTAAAATTGAAATAAAAAATTAACATTTTTAAATTTTTTGTTTATTCTTAATAAATCTAAATACAACAAAAATTGGAATATTAAAAAAACAAAAACTATTTGAGTCGAGCTAAGCGAAACGAAAATAAACATCTAATTCCTTAACAAATCTTCAAAATGGTTGCCATTTTCATTAATGCATGTATGTAACATACGAGTGAAGTTCCTGGCAACAGAAGCGAAAGTGTCGTGATTTATTTCTGCTACGGCTTCGTGAATCCGGTCAATAACGTCATCCACTCCGGCAGGCGCAGTAAAATAGATCTTTTCTCTTATGTATCCCCACAGCCAAAAATCTATGGATTTAAATCGGGAGACCGGGCTGGCCACGCTATTGGTCCACCCCGACCAATCCATTTATTAGGAAAACAATGATTCAAAATATCTTGCACTTTTAATGTAGCGTGTACAGGCGCTCCATCATGTTGAAAAAACATTGTTGCATCGATTCAAAAAGCAATTTTTGAGCTGCAATAAATGTCTACTCGCATATCACGATCTTTGTATTAAATTAGTAACTTGTTC
Organism: Vesta saturnalis; assembly: GCA_036346205.1. NCBI lineage: Eukaryota > Metazoa > Arthropoda > Insecta > Coleoptera > Lampyridae > Vesta > Vesta saturnalis. The sequence goes on from JARFJB010001795.1 coordinate 3,342,184, forward strand.
CCTATCTCTAAAAGCTCTGCATCCATTACAATTCCCAGATTACCAATCACTTCCTTTCTAATTATACAAGATCTTAACAATAAAAGTATTCTTTAGCTCACGGATTTTGTTTCGATTGCCACATAAAAGGAATGAACTCTTTAAAGTGGTTAATTTCAAATTAAATTTACCCGATACTTCTTTACTATTTCGTAATTCATTATTAACGAGCTCTAGAGGCATTTCGTTCTTCAAAACTAAAATAAAGTTGCATATTTTCCGTGTACGCTTGTACTTTACAATTCGTAACAGAATTTATAACTTCAGAAGTGTAAATAATTAAAAGAAGGGGACCAAGCACCGAGCCTTGAGGTACCCCTGAAACAATATTCAAATTAGAAGAAAAGCAGTCGTTAATTTTAATCTGTTGACATCTATCATTTAAATATGAGCGCACAAGAGATTCAGCACTAAAACTAAAACCAAAATACTTAAGAAGAGCGCACATAGTTTATGATTAGTAGTATGAAATGCTCTTGACATATCAAGAAGAACTAGTACTGAATTTAAACCATTGTCCGTCAAAGTAAAAAAATGATCCATTATAGTTACTAATGAGTAGACGTGCTAAATCCTTTCCTAAATCCACATTATGATAAAGGCTGCAAATTATTAGAGATAAAGTAAGAATTTGGTCATAAAGTAGCCTTTCAAATAATTTTGAGATTACAGGTAAAATACTTATAATTCTAAGATCCACAAAAAAGAATTAAGCAGTTTTGTCGATTGAAGGTTCCTTTATTAGGTTCAACCAAGGAAGATCTTGTAGATTCCTATAAAACAGACAATGATTTATTTGATCAAGGAATGGAAATTTCGCAGTATACTGACTTATGATCAATAAATAGAATAGATCACAATTGATGGTACCTTTGTCTTTCACACACGTCAATAAGATCAATAACTTTAAGGCTTCTAAAGATGCAAATTAAATTAAAAGGACACCTCATCTTTATCAGGTCATTTTTAAAACACGATGTTCTTATTTATCAACATATAAAGTTTCAACAAGTAAGAGCAGGATAGACAGGTTTATATCCAGTACGAACATAAAATTGGGAAAATTTTGTATAAAAACTAATTTATAAACAACTCTTAGCACTAAAACAAATTTAGAATTATTTAAAAACGGTGGATAACCTAACTATCATAGTCAAAGTTTGATAATCACTCAAAATGTGTATTAATTCAAATTATTTCAAGCAGAGTAACATTGTGGAAAACTCTTAGATGTAAACTAAGTTGCCTAGCAGCCGGTAATATAATTTATGCATTAAAAGATAACGAAGGAAAATTAATAACAATAGTGTTTTATTATCGTAAAAATCTACACAAGATAATGACAGTGAATAAAAACAATCTTTATAATTTCTCTTAAATCTACGTCTTTTGACTTATAAATAATTAAAATATCACACACTAATTGAAAAACATTAACACTTTTACATTTATCATTTTGAAACTCATTAAGGATAATAAATAGCACTTTTGTAACAATTAATTTACTTGGTAAAAAATTATATGCTTTAATTATAAGCTTTATTTAGTTAATTGTATTATGCGTTTCTTAGTTTTATTCGCTTAGACCATTCACAAGGGTTTTGAGTGTGGAAACCTGATGAACCCCATATCTTATTAATTCGGTAACGTCTATATTAAATAGCACTAATGCTTTAAACACAATATTATTCCACTCTTTCCTTTGTATGATTATTTATTTTTCTGCGCGTTTCAATATAATCTACCATTATCAAGAGAAAATATATAAGTAAAATAACAAGTAGGTATGGTAACAAATCATTAAAGTAAAACAGCAAACTTGATGTACAGTATAATTCTATATATAAAATAGTTGTTAAAGGCGCGCCTATAAGATCAACTTGTTCGTTCATTAAAGGTACTTTTGTGTGTGTTTATAATTTTCGAATGGTTCCAAAACATCTCATTTGTCTTTTTTATTAGCAAAATGTAAATGTACATATTTGTAAGATTTAATGTGTTCTTGTATACAAAGTTCCTAGTGTTTGTGCAATATAAAAAGAATTACTGAATTTACAGTTCAATTTATATATACCCGACTTCAAAATGCCGTTAGTTGAATCTTTGCCATTAAATAAACATTTAAGAACACTGGTATTAGTTTTGAAAGTTACTTTGTACTTCTTGTTCTTTGGTAATATGTGAGATACTTTTTCTGATATTTTTCAAAATATGGGATTGACGTGGATTTATTTTCTGTCGGTTCTGTGTTAATTGGGTAAATGTTTGTGATAGAAAATTTGTACTGATTTTTAACAAAGCTGTCGATTATATTTGAAATGTAATCATTTTCTTGTGCACTTCGTTTTAGAATTGTGTACAAAAATTTCTCAAGTTTTCAATTATTTGTTTGATTTGGATTAAATTTTACATTTTTAACTTTACTGTTATACAACTTAATATACATTCAAGTACTTTTGGTTTCCTCTACTATTATTCATAATAAATTACAGTTTTACAACAGGTGTTGAAAAAATTTCTAAACTCTTGCTTTTGTTTAACACGCATTTGGCTAGTCTATAGATAGCATTTTTCTTTTCATAAAGTTTTGCATTTATTAATACTAGATGTTTGGTTGCTGAAGTATTACTTTAATAATTCCCCGATTTAATTTCACTCTTTGCAAGAAGGGCATTTAAAAAGGAATTGTTTCATAAAGGAAAATAGTTTATACTCGAGACTGATGAGCACTAATTGTTTTCTTCGCCCATTCATACAGTTATCACAAAAAGCTCGCCTTCCATCTTTACAGGTATGTGAATCTGTTTTTCTATGGCCTTTTCTAATGCCTCATTATAATTTTCAGTTTGTTGTGGTTGTTTTCGTTATCGTTTCATATTTTAAAACTAAAAGAGATTAAGTACCAAGTACCAATGAGTAAATTACCTAGAAATTCCATCTTTATACATCTTTTGTTCACTTAGAAATCGACAAAAGGTCAGACGATTTAGCCATATTCTTCACCCCAATGTTTTATATATGTAACCTATACATCGATTCCTTTCTACTCCATTCCATAATACTAAAATAAGAAAACTTTTAGAATGCCCCCTTGAACTTATTGAAATATTATTTATCAGAAATCCGTTTCTCCTTCTCTTTTCCCCTTTTTTCTGCGCGCATCTATAATTAGAACTGTTACAAATAGTGTATTACATTATTACTAAATTACTTACTTTTTTCATTAGATCTTTAATTTTTGTGTAAATTGTTCTTTTAACTACCACTTTGTAATCATCTGTCCGCAATTATTCTTATCATTTAACGTTTGTGACGTATTAACTATCAAACAAACCTGTGCACGGTAGTTTAGTAACGTATGTTTACATTTTGTATTTGAATATTGGTGTAATTGATTAAATTTTACCTTTTTTTACATTACATTAAATTAAATTTTGTTAGGACATAACAAGTGTTCCGCAAATAATTATCATTTTGCAAATTAACTTTTACGCATTACCAAACCTGGGTTATTTTAGGAAGGCCTTTTGCAATTAATCAGGTTTATACTTTCTTTACATTTTAAATTACAATAAAATTTTCTTTAGTTACATACAACGTTAAACTAAATAGTTTAATAAGCTTGTGTGGTCATTTTTTTGTTTTCTTTAAATCTTAAATTACTGAACGTATCTACACATTGATAATTATTAATTTAACTACTTGTTTAATTGTGTAGTTACCTCGTTTTGAACACTATTTATTTGTCTTTCTGTATAAAATGGTTTTGAAGCACGTTTTATTTATATAGGTATTTTTATTTTATTTAACAATTATCGGTTCGTTTTAGAGCACAACATTCTTTGTTTTTCTTTTGGTTTCTCCTTTCCTTTTGGAGCTGGGATAACGGTGTTTGCCTTTTGGGGAACGGCTCCTGGTGCCTTATCTATACCGAAATTTTCTTGTACCCCACCCGAACCTTCTGACGCCGGCGATTTTTTTCATCAGCAGGTGAGTAGCGATTTTCCCCACCCTCTTTTTTTTCTCCGCTTCCCGTTTCTGCACGTAATAATTGGTATTTCTTTATTTAAATTTGTATTTGTTTGGAACTATATGTCTTTATGCGTAGGTTTGCTGAATAGGAGAACTCGAACTTGTTCTGTGTATTAATTTTTATGTTTAAATGTAGAAAATGAATGACTATTTTGTTCTATCTCTAGTGCAAATTTTATGTTAATGTGTAAATTGTTAATGTTAATTAAAAACTCATCAATAAGACCTAATGAAAACATATAACATTATGAACATAATGAAACCAAAATAAAAAATTTGATCTTCTAAATTATACATAAACATATTAGTTAAAATATGCGAAATGAATTACCCATAGGTAAACCATTTTTGTAGATAAACCTTATTATCGAATGTGAGATAAATTTAATTAACATAGGTTTCAAATAAATTAATTGACTGCATTCTTATAACTAATCAACAATGTTATTAAATAAAAGATTATTTAATATACGTATATATTCTTGAGGGGGTATTTTAAGACTAGTAACATCAATACTTACAAACATATTATGTAGTGGTAATTTTATGTTTTGCAGTTAATTAATTAGTTCTAAAGAATTCTAGAGTGATTTGATTTGTACTTTAAATTGTTTGTTATTACGTATGTGGTTTAGTTTATTTGTTAATATATGATTACGTGCTTCGATGTAAGAAACTACTGATCTAACGGGCTTATTTGGTTTGTGGATTTTCATGAGACCGTATAGTTTAGGTGCTTGAGGTTTCTTGTACAAAATTTGTTGTTTCTCTAAATCTATATTGCAGTTTTGTAAGACTTGTCACATCTTTTTGAAATTTTGTTGTAGGATCTCTAAAATTTGTAGACATTCGTTATTGTTATTAATAAAATTATTAACTTTCTGCCTATAACCATTTTTTGAAATAATTACTAAAGTGTTACCTTTATCTGCTTTAACAAGAATTAGTTTATTTTCGTTAATTTTTTTCTTAACTGACCTTGGTAAATAATTATGAGATTTGTTGTAGTAGGTTTTCTCCTTTTTCTCTAAGTAAATTAGTAATTTGGCATAATTATTGTTATCATTTCTGAGACGTAGCATTCTACTGCTAAAATCTCTTTAATTTGGTTAGTGAATTTAGGAAAAGTGCAAAACTTAAGATCTTTGTTAGGAAATCCTAATTCCTTGTTATGAAATTGAACATTTGAGAAGTACAGGAATCACCTGTGAAAATTGTAGGAATGGATGTGATTTATGTTTCCTCTATATTGATGGTGTTGTTTCTGGATGTTTTAGATTCTTATTTTTGTTGTGTGATGTATTTCTTAAAATTCCGAACGATTCATGTCGTCATAAAGCACACACATTAGTTGCATATAGATGATTATCAAATAGAGCAATGTATTTTCCATTAAACCAAGCAAATTTAGAAACGGTTATAAAATAAATTTCATAAGCAAACGGTTACATTTCAAATATAATCGACACTTTAGTTAAAAATCAAGAGTAATAAATTTTTTATCAAAAACATTTACCCAGTTAACACAGAACCGATAGAAAATAAAAACACATCAATTTCATATTTTGGACAAATATCAGAAAAAGTATCTCACACACTACAAAAGAACAAGAAGTACAAAGTAACTTTTAAAACGAATGCAAATGTTCTTAAATATTTATTTAATGTCAAAGATTCAACTACCTAACAGTATTTTGAAGTTTTATAAACTGAACAAAAAACACATTAGATCCTACAAATATAAATACACATGCAAATCAAATTATGCAAACATTTAATAAAAAATAAGCACGTTATGACTTCACAAAACAACATTAAATTTTTACATTTTTGTAATAAAAAAAGACACACACATTAGTTGCTTTGGAAGATTTGAAATTTATAAACATAAACAGAAAGTACCTTTAATGAACGAAGAGGTTGATCTTATAGGCTCACCTTTAACAGATATTTTAGATATAGAAATATAATTTACATCAAGTTTACTATTTTACTTTAATGATTTGTTACCAAATCAGCTTCTTGGTTGTTTTACTTAAATATTTTCTCTCGATAATGATACGAGTAATAAATAATTATATAAAAGACATTGTGGAATTATATTGTGTTTAAAACATTAGTGCTGTTAAATATGGAATTTCGCGAAGTAAGGTTAAAGAATATGGAGGGGGCACGTTTTAAATGTAAAATACCTTTCGGTCAGAATTTAACCAAATTTTGATATGTTCTAGAACTTGACCAATTGATCAAATGTCTTCATTGCCCGAAAGCTCAAAGCTCAACAGTTTTTGATATACAGGGTCTGCAATATCACTATTTGATACTTTCAATATATCATAAAATGGACATTTTTGCCAATATTAACGCAAAACTTAGTGGAATGTTATTTTTTTGTGCTACTGGTTACAACCTTTTCTTTACTTTCATTATTTTTGTACATACACCTGATATACAGAGTGAGACCAAATATATGTATCTGAAAAGAATTATACGGTGGTATTGTTTTGATATTTTGGTGAATGGAAGTTAACACATATATATGTCCATTTAAATTATTATTGCAAGTTAAGTCCCCTAGACGTCCGTTATACAGAGTGTTTCATTTCTTTAATAGATTTAATTGAGTATTATTATACTTCCTAGTTAATTTTCTGATAACTTAATTGAAATGTCTATATTAAAATAAACTATTTGCTAACTGTATATACCTACATAATAGTCACGATGTGTTTATACTGATACTGGGTGTCCAAGTACAAAGGACCAAAGCGATATCTTAAACTTCATATAGGTACGGAAAAAACCGTTAACATAAAAAATTCCTTGCAATTGGATGTCGTTGCGAAATACAAAGCTTTTGGAGATTGACAGATAGAAAGGTTAGATGTGCTTCATTTATTATGCTCACTATTTTCTAATAAAGTTTTCAGTAGATTCTTTTGATAAAGAAGGCGCTTGTAGAAGTTCATCTTTATTTTGCAAAACTAAGAAAAGAAAATTCTTTAAGATACTAGTGTCTTCACTGTTCACACCATCGACAGACCGGTTTCGCAGGTCTACCTCCATCATCACTACCGCTTTGTACAGTCATTGGAAATAAGAAATGTTTATGTAGAAACGTTAATGAACGTATTTTAATATATTAAAAATATCTAAGCTTAATAAGATATCAGTTAACTGAACTGATGGGGCAGAAAACAGTAAATAATTTTGGTCTTGATATAACCATTGTCATAGAAATCAAAAGTTGCATAATCAAATGTTAAATGTCTATCACCTCCACATTATTTGCATTTAGTATATGATTTAAAACATTTGTAGAGGATATTTGATTAGCTCTTGATACCTAGCGTATCCTAAAACCATAGTACAGCTGCCACATGAGAACAAGTACCTAAAGTTCTGGCACCAGTCTTGCAGGTGCAGTAAGTACCTAATATTGGAGTTAGGTTCTTCTTCCTCATTATTCGGCACAAATGCAATCCACAACTGGTAACTAGTAGCATTTCTGAGGCGAGAATATATCCTTACCCGTATAAAACCGGGTTCGTAGTTTTCATCAAATTGATATTGAACCTGGCGGTCCTCTATTTCATTGTCCTGTATATGAGAAGGAGAAAGCTTTAATTGAAAAATACCTACAGTTAACTCTTTAACATAGTAATGTGACAAACGTGGGAATGAGGAACGATAATTTCATTTAAATCAACCCATCTGCCCTTCTAGCGCGTAAGTTTTCCTCCTCAACCCTGGCTTGAACAACATTTGGCTCTTGAACTTTTTGAAGAATATTTTCAGCTAGCTCAATAGTAGCATCTTGCATTAAAATGGGTGGAAAATATTTATTTATAATTGCTTCAGCAATTTAAGAAAATCAACAATATTACAAACGTGGGGTGTTTTATCTTAAAGCTAAAAATTTAAAATTGATTTTAAGTGCCCATTGCGTGCTTCTACGATCCACCTGGTTTTCGTAACGAGACGACTACCATTAGCCTCTTCTGTGGATAACTGTAGCTGACCTCTGGGCAAAAAGGCTGGCATTTTAAAATTAATACCTAATCTATTTAAAGCTGGAATAGCATCAAAGTACTCGCGGTCGAGAGTGAAAATATCTCCTTCATTAAATCATTCACGCATTCCATTCACATCTCTATTAAATTCACTTATAAGTATGTTAGCATCGTTGTTTTCAGAATTTGAGAAATATGGCCCTTGAATTTCTAGAATAAATCCGCTCGGGGCAACAAGCAGAGATGGGTTGATAAAATGTTTACCCTTATAAGTACAGTAGGACTGTCGCAACACTTTAAAACAAGGACTTTTCTCTATTTCTAGATAAGTACAGTCATTATACACTATAACTTGAGGCCGATCCAGGTTTTGATTATATAGACGATTTGCAAAAGGAGTTACATGATTTTCGATGTAGCTGTCTCTTGTTGTAGCAGTAAATCCAATATTTTGTGGCACAAATCTTGCAGAAAGAGATTGTCTAACTAGAGATATAGCTAAACTGGCTTGTTGTCTTGTGGAATAATTAAAAATAACCGCTAAAAAACTATCACTAAGACCTTGTCGTAACTTGCACAGGAATGCTAAGAGATCTTTTTTACTTACATATCTCAAAGTATTTCCTATTCTAACGGGGTCACAAAAGTTGAAAAGATTATTAAATTGATCTTTGGTTATAGGAGAAATTGCTTTAAATTGAGAATCTGTGAAGTTATTTTCGTCTTCGTAAGCCGGGTGGTAGCTTTTTTTCTTAATTTCCTTACGTAATGCTTGTAAAAAAATATAAATCTCATCACCTGCTAATAATGGCCGATTTACATATCGTAACCCAGGGAGCAGAAACTCAAACAGATTACCATTATCATCCAAACGAATATTACAGCAGTAGGGGAGATGTGGGTACGGTGCTCCAGAGGGTACAATGCACCACCGCCATTATCTTTAAAGTGTTTTGAACTTGGCGCCAATTCATTGTGTATTGGTACCCCTGATGACACCATACTGAAATCTGTCGTTTGATAGAGCCTCTGGTTGTTTGTTCTAGAGATATTAATATTAATACATTTTCGCGGGTGAAAACTAAATATTTCGTGAGTGTTACTTTGTTTCCTACAGCGTAAGTAATACATTTTTCTAATTTAATCAAGTTCATTATAATCTTTAGTTTGTTTTAAAGGATATGTGATGGTTTTTTAGAGAGAATATAATCAAGAAGTGGTTTTTTCTTTCTTTTCGTTTAACTACAACACTGGGGTAACAATGCACCAGGGTACAATGCATAATGTGCACTGCACTTCATGCCTGTTTGTCAGTGTAAAGGTTAAAAATGGTTTTGGTTGCAGAATATGCCGCGAAAAGGAAAGAGAAGAACGTGTGAAAGGGAACTTCGATTCCACGGTCATGAAAAAGGCCATTGATCATTACAAAGAGACCAAGAAAATAAGGAAAAGTGCTGAAAAGTTTGGACTCTGCCATACAACACTTCTAAGGTACATAAAGAAGAATGAGGGCAGGGTAGCAGATATTCTTCAACCTGATTATGCTGTGAACAGAGTGTTTAGTGATGATTTAGAAAAGCATCTGAAAGAATACATTGTCACCGCCAGTAAAATGCATTTTGGCCTTACGAACTTGCAGGCCAAAGAGTTGGCTTACGAACTTGCGATGGATAATAATTGTAAATTCCCTAAATCATGGTCCGAGAAAAAAATGGCCGGCGAGGATTGGGTGAAGAGTTTTCGTAAGAAGTGTCCTGATTTTAGTATTAGGAAACCTGAAGCAACAAGTCTTGCTAGAGCTACGGCATTTAACAAAACGACAGTAAACGAATTCTTTGACAATATTGAAAAAATATATATAAAGACCAGAGTTACGTCGGCTCAGGTTTATAACCTGGACGAAACCGGGTTAACTACAGTGCACGTACCACCAAACGTTTTAGCCAAAACCGGGGAAAAGCAAGTCGGGCAAGTCACATCAGGTGAACGAGGATCCTCATCACTGCATGCTGCTTCATCAGCGCGGCAAATACAGTTCCGCCCTTTCTGATATTCCACGAGTTAACTTTAAGGCTCATATGTTAAATGGTGCTCCACCAGGATCGGCAGGCTCTGCATGTAAATCTGGATGGATGTACAAAGAAATATTTCTTCAAGTTATGAAGCACTTTGTGGATCATGTCCGACCCCAGTACCCCGTCGTACTTATATGACAATCACGAAAGCCATGTGCAGGTGGAACTGATTCAGTTGGCCTGAGCGAATAGCATTCACATTGTGACGATTCCTCCTCACACATCTTCGAAGCTTCAACCTCTGGATGTAGCTGTTTACAAATCGTTAAAAAACGTTTATAACGCTGAGTGCAACAGTTTCATGTTGTCTAACCCCAGTCGCACCATTTCGATATATGACGTTGCTACCCTTTTTGGAAAAGCGTACGCTAAAGCTTTCAATATGAACAATATTGTAAGTGGCTTCAAAGCGACTGGGATCTGGCCTTTTGGCAGGAACACATTTAATGAAGATGATTTCTTATGTAGCTACGTGACAGACCGTCCCCCTCCTAGCCTTCCATCAGTTGGATTCATGGGTCAAGATGATGGGGTGCCTGTAACTCCCGCAACTACCCGAGTTGCTTTACTTTATGCAGCTAGTACCTCTACTTCTGCTCAAGGTGTTAGTCCAATGGAAGTTCGGCCATTCCCTAAGGCTCAAGCGCGTACACCCAAGGGTGGTGGAAGAAAAAGTGGCAAAACAACCATATTAACTGCAACTCCTGCAAAGGTGGACGAAGGGGAAAAAGATGGCCAAGTATTAAGGACACTCGTGAAGCGGAAGCTTTTTGAGGGCAGCACCAATGAACCTTCTCGCTCAGAAACCGAAATTGAAGGCTCGTACCATGCCGAATCAGAAGATAGTGGTGGTGATTTCATTGAGAATTTAAATGAAGAAGAGGATTGTGACGATGATGTAGTCAACATTGAGGACCTAATTGAAGGATTGTTAGTCTTAGAGGGGAATCGGCAAAGGGCGTTTTTGTGTGTTTTCAGTCGGAGAAATCACCAAAGTCACAGAAAAATTCGTGACGGTCCAGTACATGCAACCAAAAAATGTGCTTTTGAAGACAGCTCAGTCTACGAATGGGATAAAAGCAAATTGAAAAAATCCTACCATCTCCAAAAACGGTACAACGAAACGAAGTTCTTCACTCTTTTATTTTTCATTCAATTTTAGTAAATTCGGTCTTAAAGTGTAATTATAAATTTTCAATTATTAAAGTATTTCTTACCTTTCTACATTCTTTTATTTAAATCCCATATTCAATATTGAAAACAGCATATTTAACCGCAAACCGCGTTAAGAAATAAGCTGGTGCAATGTACCAGACAGGTGGTGCAATGTACCCGGGTGGGTACATTCAATCATAATCTTTACTAAAACGTCCGTATCTTAAGTTCGGCATTGAAACTGGTCCTGAGCCTATAGGTAGCAATAGCCTAATAACTAAGTTATCCCCTGCTGATAAAATTGTATGAAACTCTTAAAAAATAACGAAGATATGCCCAATTGAAAAAAAGTCGTGTACTGTACCCACACCTCCCCTACGTATTTTCTGGCAACAAAAATATTAATTCTACCTTTCATGGATATTTTATGTATATCATTCCCATCGTTACAAATGCAGCATAAGTGAGTTGACCTTTGTAGCACATTTAATCGCAAACAATTTGGATTATTGTCTATTGCTTGAATTTCCCTTACAATAGAAATATTGCAGACATTGCAGATTCGAGTTTCTTCTATTATGATCCGCTCTGGTAGATTTGCTTCGCGGCGACGTGCAATCACAATTTCCTGCTTTCTTGCATTTACCTCACCACTTATTTTCACCATAACCCTAGTAACTAAAGCATTTCCACAAGCAAAACATGGAATTTGATTCATTTTCACATAAACTCTTCAACGATTTTAATTCAAAAAGTAGATTTGCAACTAAGCATCAACAATATCACTTAATTAGTGGATTAATTTTTGACGTTTCATAGCCACCTACTATATTGTTGTTATTTTATAAGTTTGGGAATAGAAAAAAATAATAATTGTAGTATGAAAAACGGAAAGAAAAGTGCAAAATCAGAAAAAAATCTAGTTGTACGAATAAAAGCAGAAGAAAAAGCGCAATACCACATTACGGTTTTGGTTTAAACGAATAAGTAAATACTAAATATAACTTTATTAGAAAATAGTGAGCATAATAAATGAAGCACATCTAACCTTTCTATCTGTCAATCTCCAAAAGCTTTGTATTTCGCAACGACATCCAATTGCAAGGGATTTTTTATGTTAACGGTTTTTTCCGTACCTATATGAAGTTTAAGATATCGCTTTGGTCCTTTGTACTTGGACATCAGTATCAGTATAAACACATCGTGACTATTATGTAGGTATACACAGTTAGCAAATAGTTTATTTTAATATAGACATTTCAATTAAGTTATCAGAAAATTAACTAGGAAGTATAATCATCCTCAATTAAATCTATTAAAGAAATGAAACACTCTGTATAACGGACATCTAGGGGACTTAACTTGCAATAATAATTTAAATGGAGATATATATGTGTTAACTTCCATTCACCAAAATATCAAAACAATACCACCGTATAATTCTTTTCAGGTACATATATTTGGTCTCACCCTGTATATCAGGTGTATGTACCAAAAAAAAAT
>JARFJB010001795.1:3362500-3425000 GCA_036346205.1 Vesta saturnalis
TAATTAAATGGACCTCTTATGAGCTAATAAATAGCATGTAAAGGGATAGTTGTTATCTCCAATAACACAATTACAATTTATTTTAAATTTAGAAAATTATATCTACACAATACAAACTGTTTTGTTAAAGCGTCATTGCAAAATTAATGCTTTCATATTCATACTGGTACAGGCATTTAGCCAGACTTTTAACGTAAGACACATTAGTTGAGTTGATCGACCTACTTCCACAATTTTTGCTTTTATAGCGCGACGTTTTGGAAGCGAACTCTTCTTCCGTCATCAGGGTTAGTTTTAAGAAGGACTGTTTTCGCAGTTGTGCCGAATTCTGACACCTTTGCCGCTGAGCCACTGAGTAATCCCATATATATTTTTTAGAGCTTACATATATATTAAACTTTTTCGTGGTTGCGCAGTACTTTATTGTGCATGTTGTGCCGTAACCTATTCCGTAGGTGTATTGCGCTTACGCTTCTCGCGCATTATGGGAATCCATATAGGTTTCATTTCCACACTATCTTGGCTTATTTGGATTTTCTGCTAGTGTGATGTATATGGCTTCTTTGAATTTCCTGAGAGTTGTATTCTCGGCTTTGGCCGCTCTCTGTATATTATCCCATTGGATGCTATGATCTTCGTTCCAGACATGTTCGGCCATTCTTGACCTTTTATTTCGCCCTTGCGGAAGTTGTTCTAATGGTCCTGAGTTGTCACTTTGAGTCATCTACTGCTCTTGTCTATGTATGCTCTGCCGCATTCACACGTTATGTTGTATGCACAAGTCTTGGAATTCTGTTCTTCATTGTGTGGTTTGGTTTGGGTTAGTATTCCCCTGAGCGTTCTGGTCGATTTGCCGCCTATCCTTCCTATTCTGTCTGAGGTACCTTGTATATATGCTATTATCGCTGTATATTTAGGTTCTTATTTCTCGATATTCAGCGAAAATATCATGTATACAAGGTACCTCAGACAAAATACGAACGATAGGCAGCAAATGCAAGGTACGCAATGCGTTCAAATCGACCAGAACGCTCAGGGGATTACTAACCAAAACCAAACCAAACAATGGGATAACATACAGTTCTAAAAAATACATATTGGATTTCAATGGCTCAGCGGTAAAGGTGTCAAACTTATAAGTGAAAGGTACCAAGTTCGAATCTGAGAGTAGGCATGTGTTTGGAAAAAAATCATCACACCTGAATTCGACTCAAGCGTGGAAACAGTCCTCAGGGCCAAGCCTGATGACGGAAGCAGAGTCCGCTTCCGAACCGTTACGCTATAAAAGCAAAAACTGTGGAAATAGGCCGATCAATTCAACTAATATGAAACCGCAGTTACAAGATACTAATAATACAGAATATGAGGGGTCTAGTTCCAAAGTGAACTATCTCCACTTTACAGTAAAAATGAGATAGATGTCGTTTCGGGTAGATCTGATAGCGCCGAATACAAATAAATTATTATTTTTGTTCAAAACGATCAATCTCCATTACATTTTCTAGGTATAAAATTAGACTTAATTCCAAAACGTACAATCTCTTTTGACATACCAGGTGCAAACCGTACAATCTCCTGATTCGTAAAAAGTAGCAAAGTGTATAATCTCCAATGCGTTTTGTACTTGTGTTAAGCAATGAAGTTCATTTGTTTATATTGCTCTTTCGTAATACCAATTTAATAATGGAAGTTAATGTAACTCCTATGACTAATAATAAAACCTGAAAAAAGAAACGGAATACAGCAGAACGGAACAAAAACCAACAAAAAGCAGTGAGGTAGGTAGTGTTTCAAATGTTAGTTGTAAGTAGATGTGAAGAAGCCAATCTTATGTAGGTACGGTCTACATTTTCTTCCTGTATACCCGACTTGTAAACATAAAACGATTACCTTCCAAAGTACGTCCCTTACTATGGCTGAAATACAAAATTTTCACAAAAAATTTTATGAAAGAAAAAAAAAATATTTCAAGACAACTTTATTTTAAAATATTGCAAAACAGTTCCCGTAATCCGTAAAGGGCCAAAGAATTCTCGCCACAGTCAAAAATTATTTCAAATTCGCTTCTATATTCTTACGCGGCAAAAAAAGTTATTGCCAGTTTGTAAGAAGGCGTCTTTGGAGATTCTATGTGTAACGAGAAGAAGAATTGACACGGTTGCAAAAAACTACTTTAAAACTTCTCTACCAGCGACCGAAAACCGTGGAAGTGATAGAAAAATAAATATATACAAAACAAAAAGATATTCCGTTATGAACTTTATAAATAAATTTAAAGTGATCGAGTCTCACTATTGCAGAGGTCAAAGTGTGCTTTTATACCTTGACACATCTTTGAATATTAAAAAAATGTGGCACTTGTATATTAAAGAACACAATAAACAGCCTGTAAAAGAGAGTTATTTTCGACATATTTTCAAAACCGAATGTAACTTAGGTTTCGGCACACCTAGGAGTGACGTTTGCTCGACTTGCTTGCAGTTAACAGAAAAAATAAAGACTTGTAATGACAACAACGTAAAGACTAAGTTAATTACGGAAAATGGGTGCATAAGATGAAAGCACAAGCGACTGAAAACGAGTATCGCAAAGGTTCCATCGAAATTGCCTCCTGCATTTACCACATTCTTAACACGTCAGATTTCACAGATATTCATACTGTTAGGTTTATGTGTGATGGATGTGCAGGCCAGAATAAAAACACTACGTAAATAACAATGTGCTGTCACTGGCTCACTAAATAAAATCTCATATCTGAAATAGAAGTGGTGTTTCCAGTTAGAGGGCACTCTTTTATTCCCTGATTAAGCAAAAAGTTAGTACAATACCCTCTTATAGCGACCGAAACATGTTAAAAGTCCTAAAGATAAGTATATAAGTTCTTTATTATAAGTTTTTGTTATGAACGAATAAGTTCAAAGGTAAATATGTAATTAAAAATGATTATTAATTTTATTAAATACATAAATAAAAAGTTTACCTCGAGTATGATTTGAACCTACGACCTGTAATTTGCTAGAGTACCAAGCTAACCAACTGCGTCATCAAAGTTCAAGCCCCAATCGATGTAAATTTTGTCTTTATGTATGTAGAACTGATGGCGCAGTTGGTTAGAGTGGTATTCTAGCCAAGTACAGGTCTTAGGTTCAAATCCTATTCGAGGTAAACTTTTTATTTATGTATTTAATAAAATTAAATATAAGTTCTTTGTTTAAATTATGCGTTTTTTTCTGTTTATTGAATAATTAGCAGTACCGGAGTTTGTGTACTTTGCAACTAGACCCCTCATATGACACCTTGTTTATCAGAACACTAAATAATCAGGTCAATGCTGAAAAAAACTAATCAGAATGAAAGCTAATGAGCTGTTACAGACTAATGTGCATTTAGAATCATGGAAGTCCAGAAAAAAATGTGTGAAGCAGCGTACCGAAGTTGCAAAGAGAAAAGTTTAACAATACAACCTTTTAACTTAAAACACTTCAAAAATAATCCAATCTAATTAGGGAAAACGTCAATGAGATCTTGAAATTATTATTATATTGAGAACATGATCTACTAATCACATGGGATCGTTTTAGCCAATCAAACTGCATACACATGACAGTATTTAAATGCCCAGTGTATATATTATATATATATATATATATATATATATATATACGTATTTTTTTCTTTTTATCTTTTTTTTGCTAATGCCTCAGTTTACGCTAACGAAATTTTTTTTTATGTTCATCAAGGTACAAGTGAAAGTAACAATAGATTGTTTGATTTCCTAACTTTTCATATTGTCATTTAGATTTGATTTCTGAAATTGTCAATTATATATTTTGTGGATTTATTAATTGGAAATAGGAAATTTTAAAGTTGAATCTAAATTAGTTTTCTTGTGAATTTTTACAAAAGGTTTCGTTAAAGTAAAATGTAGTTGTAGATAAGAAAAGTTCGCATTTGAATTGTAGGATGAGATCGCTCCTTGGTTTGCTTGTTTAAACAGGGGCTGTTGATGTTATTTTACTTATCACGTTTAATAATTGAAGCCGTTTTTCTGCCGGAATAGAGTATCTCAGTCCTTTAATGTATAAACAATTATTATTATTATCGTTTAAAGAATACATCTGTGGATGTCAATTTGCACTTGAGTCATGCACGTCACAGAGCCAGCAGTTTTTTTGTCAAGATAAGGTTTGGTTGAGAAAGATGGAGAGGGGGTTTGAGAGGTGAATTTTGCGCGAGCATTCTCGATCTGACTTTCGTGAGTAAGAAATGCGATCTGTGAGCTTGGGGGCGTGCCTTTTTCGAATACCTGGAGGACCGAACTTTTGGAGAAGTTGTTTGCAACTAAAAACACTCGTTTGGTGGATATTTGTTGTGTAGACATTCATCCCTCTTGGTTATTTATTTTGAAGTTACAGACCGTGGGGTCGATTAACGAACATTTCACTAAGTGATGTGTTTATTTAAGTGCATCTTAGTGATGGATCGTGGTCGCGCTTAAAGCGGATTTATATTACCGAATGAAACCATTGTAAAAGTACAAAGTTTTGTTTCCCCCATAAAAGAAAATCAGCTACAACAGACAAAAGTCTTAGTGTAAATAATTTGTAAATAAACCTTTCTTTTCCATTTTAATAATTAAACAGACTTGTGAATAGAGCTATCGATTTGAATGAACATTAAAATGTGTAAATATCACGTGTGTAAAAGCTACTTGTTTTATGCACATAAACTACATACCGTCCTGACCAATTAAGATAAACGTATCGCTATCGAAATTAAGACTGGGAAATTGCCGTATTGGTTTGCCGATCGTGGAAATTCTGCTGGTATCCTGGATTACGTATAATATTATACGTTATTGTGAATGCTTTACCATATCTTTGTTTGTAAACATGGTGAAATTATTTGTTGGCGAGCGAATAAACGCAATCGTTTGTTTTGGTGTTATTTTGCGGAATTTGATGCTTTCAAGTTAAACTGAATTAGAAGGTTGACGAACTGTTTTTATTTGCGATATCTTTGGTATTTTGTTGTTTTTTGTTTATTTAATTAAATGTACTGCAAATTTATGTATATGAACATTTCGCATGATAAAATTGATTTTAGTGACCAATTGGTTACGTATTGCTTTGAATTTATTCATATTTAAGATAATTCTATTTCCGTAGTTTAAAATCAAAGGTTACTTGGTAAGCTTACACGGTAGACCATTTTATGTTCCCGTTTTCTAGTAGTTAAGATTTTAGATCAAACCGAAACCTTTATAAATAACTCTATGTATTTTTGTGCTTTTTAAGATATATTTAGATATAATAGACGAACAATCAATTTAATTTTATGGTGTTAATTTGTAATCTCCTCCCGACCAGCGAAAGTAATAATTTACCAAAGTGGTGATTTTATTATTCAAACAAAATGTTTGTGGATTAAGGTAACCAATTAGAGGAATCTTAAATGACGTTTATCTAGTTTATGTCTAATTATTTTTGTTTGGAGTTCAATTAATGACAGAGCTTTGAAGATGAGTAGTGTTTAAATTTGAGTTAATGAGATTTAAGCGTAACATTTAACGTTCATTATTTTTTTTTATTATTGTGTTTGAATTATTTTGTTCACAAGCGTTGGGGGTAACGTATAAAGTGAAAGAAGTCATTGAAACCCAACAGCTGATTTGCGTCCACGCTATTTTGGTATTTGAGCGTGTGGATATTTTTAAGATTTGTGCTACAGCTAAAGTTTTGAAGCATCAACGCGCACCTGGAGGTAGCCAACGTAAGATAAGTGAGATCTTTTGACTGTTGAAGACTGATTTATCTACGTGTGCCCAGGTATATTCTTACCGAAACCCTAATGGAACTTGAAGCTATTCGTTGCAGTCCTGCATTGAGCAGTTTTCGAATATGATGTATTTAAAAACATAAGTCACGTCTTTTATTATTGTTAATGACTTTAAACAAAGAATGCAACAAAGTAATGAAAAATCTATACCACAACTATCCGCTCAAATAGCTACGATTAAATCTACTGCGTTTATGTAACCAGAATTTTTTACAGGTTTGTCCATTGCTACTTACCACAAACCCTTAAAAAAGACGTTACATATGCAACCTTACAAAATTTCTTATTCACAACAATTACATGCACTCGACTCTAAGCTTCGAGTGCAATATTGTCAGTGGTTCAACGCACGTTTAAACAACAATAATTTGTTAGACTTAACATTTTATTCAGACGAAGCATGGATACATTTATTAGGTTATGTGAACAGCCAAAATTACAGAAGTTGGACAGCAGAAAATTCACACATTTACATCGAAACACCACTACATCCCCAAAAAGTCGACATTTGGGTGGTTATGTCAAGAAGGAGGATAATTCGGCCTATTTTCTTTTATAAAACCGTAAATGTAGAACGATATCGTGATATTCTGCGTAAAGGTATTGAAGAAAATTGACATGACGATGATCAAACAACTAGGTTTCAGCAAGATGGAGCAACTGAACGTACCGCTAATGAAACGATTGCTTATCTGGAGCAATTTTATAGCGACCGAATAATTGGTACAGGTTTGTGGCCTCCAAGAAGTCCTGACCTCACGCCCATAGTTTTTTTTCTGTTTGAGCGAATTAAAACTAATGTATTTAAAAATCGACTAGATACTCTCGAAGAATTTGAAGAACAGGAAATAAATAATATAACTCCAATTGAACTTGAACGTGGGTTTGAAAATATGAAGCGAAAAATTAATTTGTGCCGAGAAATTTATGGTGGTCATTTTGAGCACATTTTGTAAAATAACAATAAATAAAACATTCTATTCTTGATTGTCTAAATATAATGGTGGTTATTTTGAGCATCTTTTGTAAAGTAACAATAAATTATTGTTGTTTAAACGTTCGTTGAACCATTGACACTATTGCACTCGAAGATCAGAGTCGGGTGCATGTGCTTGTTGTGCAGAAGAAATTTTGTAAGGATGCGTAATTAGGTAACGTCTTCTTTAAAGCTTTGTGGCAAGTACCAGTGGAAAACCCTATAAATTATATTATATATTCGATATTAACATCGGGAAAAGCCTCTGAAAACTGCTTAATGCAGGACTGTAACGAATTGCTTCAAGTTTCATCAGGGTTTCGGGTGCCACTGCCGAAATGTGCCATTAAAATGAAGGCATGTTGTTCTGATGAGAATACCATTGTTGTATAGTGTAACTAATCACAATAGCTTCGTAACGGAAAGGAAATTTTTTTAATGTTGATTAAATGTAAACGAAATTCGAAAAGACAACAAACAGAAGTAACGCAAATATGAGGTTATAAAACTAAATACCTATTACGATTTAGTAATTTTTTTCGACCTGCTAACAACTACCAACCTAGAGCAAACATAGCGCGAAATTTAAAATTGATCACGTGAGGGCCAATCAATCAATAAAACTACTACATTAATAAAGCAGGTACAAGTTTCATTAAAAATCTAACAATAAATATAACACAGAATAATCTTAGGCATATGATAAACTACTTAAGATAACTTGATAAACTAAAAACAAAATTAAAGGAAAAGATCTATGTCTGCATCCACATTATTCTCCTGCTCAACTGTTGAAACCGAATATTTTTCATCGCAACTTATGTTTTTATTAGAGTAGGGTGATCCTTAACATTAAAATTATGACAGCATTTTTTCCTGTGCTTTATAAAGCTTGTAATTATTATTATTGAATTTAGTGAACCTAATTTCATTCTATTTCGGAGTTTTGACTTTATCAGGTTCATCTGACTAAAGAGACATTCAACATCTGCATTAGAATGCGGTAAAGTCAACAGCGAAATTGCAACGTTACTTAACTCTGTATTCAGGAATACAGGAGCGTTTATAGAGTCTGTATAACGTAAAACTTCTGCCCAAAAGCCAAATGTATCGTCAATGTGTTCCTATTTAATTGAATGTATTTTTTGCCATTGCATCTTTTCCCTAAAATTAATTCATCTTTAAAATCATTTTGTTTTATAATTTTAACTTAATTTTCAAATAGATAACCTAAACAACAATTTTGATCTATGTAATCATCGATTTTAGGAACAAACAGTTCAAATTTTGAATTTGGAGTGGTTACTTTGACTATCAAGCTATTTAATAAATTTAGTAAACACTCCAAATGTTTCATCGGATCTGCGTTATTGGCTTCAAACGATTTATTAACGTGATTGACTTGTCCTAAAATAGATTTCAGGAAGCAGAGGTATGCATTATTAGCACCATCGTTATGCATTTCCAATAATAATTATGAAGTATAACACTTGTCTACTGCATTTTTGGCAGCTATCCCAAAATGTTTTTAATTTATCAACTGCCCAAGAAATTGATCACCATAGCACAAGCCTATGAGGGTCTTCTTCATCATTTATTGCGTTACATACAGTCATATGTTTCCCTTATTCAAAATGCTAAATTATCTGATAATTCTTTGGTAGCGGCAGAGGCAACTAACTGCAAGGAATGGCACACACAGCGTATGTGAATTAAATGTGGATTATATTATTTAATTTTATTATTACATTATTTATACCCACCATTACTGACGCATTGTCGGTGCCAATTCCTTTCAGTTTTCGTACATTTAAATTAAATGTGTGTAACAATGATAACAATGCACTTAAAATACCATCGGTGTCACTGTTTTCTAATTGTACTAAATTTAATATTATCTGTATGTTTTTTCGAAGTTTAAGATCTAAATATTTATTACTTTTTGTATACAACTGCAAACTTGACATTTTGCGGTTGTCGCCTCAGTGGATTGCCAATCTTTTAGTTAGGGATTTTTGGGTATCTTTTTTTTATGATTGTGGACCTAAACATGATAAATTTGGCCTATCGTGTTAAAGCACTCAGGAACACTTAGGAGGATGGAGAGAGGGATAATGAATTGCCAATAGATGCCTATGAACAACTACCTTAAATTTTCTCATATCATAAGTGAGAGGAAAACAGGAACTAGGGAGATCATTCCATAGTTTAGAAGCCGTGTAGAAAAATGAGGATTGCGCCCGTTTGGTACGACAAGTGGAGATTTGTACTGCATACTGATGATGTGAATGAGCGAAGCGAGTGTTTCTCGCAAAGATAGCCCAAGGTGGTATCAAAGAATATAATTCAGCAGCACAATAGCCGTTGTAATAACGATAATACAAAGAAAAAACTGAAACCATCCTTCTATGCACAAGGGACTGTATGTTAGAAGTTAAGGACGGGTCATTTATAAGCCTAATCGCTCTCTTTTGAATACGATCAACGATATCTAGAGCGTATTGGAGAGCACTAACTCAGAGGTGAGAATTATATTGCAGATCAGGCCGAATTTGGGCCTTATACAACAGAAGGAGTTGTCGAGAGATAAAGTACTGCTTAGATCTGTACAAAGAGCCTATTTTAGGAGCAGTTGTTTTGGTAGCTGACAGAAAATGGTCAACCCATGAGAGATTTGAAGATACAATCATATTTTCATATTTACAACAGGAAATGATCGATCTTTTTTGGCGGACATAAGGCAACACTGAGTTTTGTTAGCATTAAATTTAACTAGATTATTGCTTCCCCATTCGAGAATACGTTGAATGTCTTTGTTGATTGAATTTGCCATTTCAGCTTTAATTTCTTGATTTGACATAGAAGGTGGATTATCACTATGAGTGGACTGAGATGAACTACAGTGAAGAGTGCTATCGTCAGCAAAGCAATGGATTGTTGAAGAAATAAGGTCATTTATGTACAGAAGAAAAAGTGTAGGCGCTATAACGGATCCCTGTAGTACGCCCGCGTTAATGCTAACTTCTTTTGAAAAAAAGTCATCAACTACGACACGTATTCGTCTTTTATCAAGGAAACTAGAAATCCAGTTGATGAGGGTATCATTTAACCCAAACGAGGTGATTTTGGCAAGTAAACGCTTATGCCAAACTTGGTCAAATGCCTTTGAGATGTCTAAAGCGACTGCAACTATTTCACCGGACTGCTCTACTGTATTGTTCCAAACTTGGGTCACATATGAAAGAAGATCGCCTGTTGAACGACTTTGCCTAAACCCATATTGGTGGTCACTAAGGAGTTTGTTAGTTTCAAGGAACGTGAGCAGTTGCTGATTGGTGGCTTTCTCCGTGATTTTAGACAAAATGGAAGTGATGGCAATTGGTCGGTAGTTTGAGGGATCGGTCTTATCGCCTTTTTTGGGAATATGTTGAACATTTGCTAACTTCCATGATGAAGGGAATTCCCCAAAAGACATAGAGATCATATAGAGGTTAGATAGGACTGGTACTAGTTCGGGGGAACATTTCTTTAAGACAATAGCTGGGATACCGTCTGGGCCAGTCGCCTTATTGAGATCAAGCCTACTGATGATCGATTCCAAAAGATTGTACCGAAAATGAATTGGTTTCATAGCGTATGAAGAAGAGTTGACTAGGGGCACATCTTTTCCAAAATCATTGAGACACGAGTGTGATGCACACAAAAACATTGGCTTTGTCTACAAAATCAGCGACTACCGATCCGTCAATAGACGTCAGTGCATTTTTTAAAATACTAGACTTCCCGCTAACCGTTAAATAATAAATTTCACCTCTAGAATGATTTCAAAAAAGCTATATTTAACGGAAAGATCGTCAACCTGGTAACACTGGTATTTATCTAACATTAGCCAGTAAATCAATTTTGATTGATTTATTTTGAAACTGTCACTATGAAAAAACTGTAAAAACATTAAACACTTATTATTAGTCAAAATAATACGTTCTGAATGGTCTTGAAAGAAAAATTATAATTCAGCAAAAACTGTTATATTAGAGATGATGACTCATCATTTTTTTTAAATCTAAATTTTTATATAGTTTATATTGTCCATAGCTTTTCTGTGAAATCCTTTAATCGACCTAGATCGCATTAGATGGGCACTATATTAAGTAAAACAGAAATTTGGGTAGTGGTACCATTAAGTGACGATACGGAATGTATTAAGTAGGAAGCATACGAAAACGAAGCTATAGTAGCACTGGGAAGAGGTGTTTCATGGCGGACTCGAGAATGGGGATATAATTATTACGGTGAAATGCATCTGTTTTCCTTTATCTTAGTGCGAAAGACGGGTTATAATAAATACGTCTGCTATATATTTTAAATGCAGGACTTAAAAACGTATGTCGATTCTAAAGTCAAAGCGCATGATGCTGTCAGATGTCTTCTTGGCTATTTAACCTCAAATTATTCTTCGTATTTCGTTTCGTATAATCGCATCGTGTTTTGTAGTAATAATTTATCTTTCGCTTCGTAATTTATTAGTTTCCATTGCATTTGTAAACAACAGTTTTTTTCAAAACTATTATTAATATTCACTATTAAGAGGTAATTTTATAATGCGAAATGTATTTCCAATTGATTGAATGGATTTATTTATTTTGCAGCAAATAATGATGTCATTAAAAGGTAAATCTTTGAAAAGCCAAACTCAAGTAATGTTAATGAATGTACTGCATTATTTCGAGATGGAACGTGATAACGGGGGGCGAAGTTTGCTTTTAACTTCCATTATCCAGGTACGCTAATAATTTTCACTATTTAAATTTGTATTTATATAATATTATGTTGCAGCGAACTGCTCTCGCATGCAGCAAGCGAGAAAACCGTAACTCGGACAAAGGCAAGAATGGCTCTCGCTTTAGAATCTGGGAAATCGGAGTCCGGATTCACCGCAAAAACATACGCTGCATTTGAAGTCAGAGGATGTCGACGAATACGTGAAAGACGTTTTGAAACGAAAAATTTACACCATGCAGTCAACTGGAAAATAATTCAGAAATTATTGTTGAAATGGAGTTAATCACTGTTTAATTTTAGGCCCACATATTACTATCGAAAAACTCCAAACTGAACTTAAAGAAGATAAAATATTTACCTTCAGTAAAACGAGTTTGAAACAATTGTTACATAAAATTGGTTTTGAATTAAAAGTTGACGATGGAAGAAGGCGTTTAATGGAACAATTTCATATTGCAGGTGCTCGAGCAACATTTTTGCAAATAAAAGTTGTGAAATTAGTTACGATCCAGTCTTTTTGGATGAGACGTGGATTTTTAGTCGAGGAAGCGTTCGAAAATCTGCCAGTAGTAGGACATTCAAAAAATAGCCGAGGAAATGGTAAAACCTCATTAGTAATCAATGATAGTGAAAGTGAAGGTGATGACTTTTATATATAAGTTGTCCAATATCTGAATTTAAAGCAAAAATTAGAACCTTAGTTACTTTATAATATTGTAAAGAATTATTATATTTCACACATGCCTCTGTAGCTGTACTTAGGTTTACATTCGTTATAAATATATATATATATATATATATATATATATATATATAGAGAGAGAGAGAGAGAGAGAGAGAGAGAGAGAGAGATGGTTAGAAATAAGAATAATACAGGGGCTAGAGTTATCAAGCTTATATTCTTTATAGTGTGCAAATTTAAATAGATTTGAGAATGTATGCAGTTCGTTTTAATAAGAAAATTGGTATTCGAGAGGGAAAATATGGTTTTGATACAACAAAACAGGCTTTGTGGGGTTTGCACAAGATTGTTTTATTTATAAAAGCAATGAGCTATACCAGTAGCATGTGAGGAAGGTCAGAACAATTGATATTTGTGGGTACGATTAGTTTCAGTCATCATATTTCAATAATTTTACAGTTTAATCAATTTATTTAAGCAGTTTAAACACTTTACAGATATTAATCACATGAAGTAGGTTAATTCTAATATGTAGAACATGTATAGATATAGGTAGAGTGCAGGAACTATATAAACTTTAAGAAAGGGTTATGGTACGAGCACTGTATACTAATATTTCACAGAAAAAGTGTATTAAAAGTGCAGGAGAAGTGGTAGTGGTTTTGAAACATTGATAAGAACATGAACAACATTCCTACAATGTGATATTTAATATAAAATTACATTTTGTGTACAAAATTTACATAAATGTGTTAACAATATGGATTTCTGATATGACAAAGTTATAGACTATGAAGTAAAAGCAAACAGTATTTGTGTTGAAGACAGTTATAAGAACATCATAAACTAACATTTTAAGTGATTTAGACGTTTTAAACGTGTTATAAGCAAAAATTATATTAAGTTAGGTTAAGTACTATATTTAAGAATTTTGCAAATTTATAGTTTTTAGGATAAGTTAAGTTTAGAGTAAATTATAAAAGCACATAATAGGAGGTTTCCCTCATCATTCTGTTAAAATTAAGTTAAATGGTTTGAAATAAATGTATTCTGATATAGTTTTTCATGTAGATTCCGAATATGTAATTAGTTTAGCTGTAAAATATAGAATTTCTTAGATATAAGTAAATTTAGATGCAAAGCTTCGAAGCGAAATAGGGCTTGTGAGGTGTCTTCTTATACGAAAAGTTGCCCTGATTCCAAATCTGTATTCAAAAAGTAAATTCGACTTGTTTTAAAAAAGTTATAGCATAATTTGTACTTTAGTTAAGTTAAAAATTTTGTTTAGACCAATCAGATGCTTGGATCCTTTGTGTGTAAAATAGAAAAAAAATTTCTCGCTCTCTGCTTTTTGAATTTTTTTATGACCAATAAGTCAAAGTATTTATAGTGTTGATGTAAACATGTAAGTTACAAGTTTCGTTTACATTATCGGTTTTGAAACGCGATCAACGTAGAGTCGAGATCTCAGAAACAATTGTTTTAACCTATAACAAAATTTAAAAATTAGGTTACCAATTATAAGTGTCGATTATATTATAATTGTTTCAATTTGAATTCGTGTTCAAACGTCGGATGACGTATTTTTTTATGTTAATAAAATCATACAATTATTTTGGAGTTGATGGTTATTTTTCTTGGAAGTGACGCAGAGTATTAAATAAACTAAATTCCATAACGGCATCTAAAATAAAAGTGCAATTAATTAAAATTTATATGAAAATAAAATATTATCTTAAATCCGAGAAATTTTGTAAATATCTAAACCAACATTTCAACATACAATTTAAAATAAAGTGCTTATCTAGAAATATATCAGCAATATTAGGTTACATCATATTTACCACGAAGAAGAGTCGTCCATCAGTAAATTGGATTTGGATAAATTTCGGAAAATTAAGCAGCACCATTGTGAACAGCAAAGCAGTATCATCGTCTATACAAGGGAAGAAGTCTACGTCCAATATTGTAATATGGAACAAGCCTAATGAAAACCTTCTTTGGGAGATGCAGTAACACATATGAGTGAAATTTTACTATCATAACCCATTATTGCATTGATTATTCTTTTGATATCCTGTATGTTTGTTTTCATTGATTATGTATAAATGTTTGTACGACAACATGTTATCAATATCAGTAAAGTAAATGAACCGGTGTAATTATCAACATTATAATTTCATTTTGAACAAAAACATAATTGTACTCACACATTTTAGATCGTTTGTTGAAAATTTTGACAGGCTGCATTTGATTAAGTCAGTTAGGACGCAACGCATGCGTTATATTGTGCAGATCCCAATAAAGTCTGTTTCACACAGAAACGACTTATTATAAATTACAATTTATTTGACGTCAACATTTCCATGCGTGAAATAAATTTTCTATGATTTCCCGTTTACTATTATTTTATAATAATTTAAATAATTTAAGATATATTGAGATATATTGAGTTAGTCCGGACCGAATAGTATTTATATTTATATATAAGTAATCACAACAATTATATTTTAACAATTATTTCGTCTCAATATATATATATATATATATATATATATATATATATACAGGGTGTTTCATTAAGGCTGGCCACCGGCCATATTTCAGAAACTAGTGGACATAAAAAGTGGAGAAAAAATTCATTATAAAAGTCGCCACGAAAAATCCTGGAAATTATTTTTAAGTTCCGTAATTCATCGCAAGGGGCGCAATTGAAAATTAAAAATAAAATTATAAATTTCTCCGAAAATTCCCACATTGAGGCATACCTTTGGTAACATCGTTAGAAAGCTTAGACAATTCTGCATCATTTTGGTCTAAGGCTCATTGGCGTACCGACCTTAATAAGAGTGGGGGAAGCTATTGAATGTGTAATCATTTAAATCGCTGTTATTTTTAAACGACTTATCCGATTGTAGTAAACCTAGGCTTGTTTAGAAGAAAAAGGTAAGTACTTTTAACTGTCGCATCCATTGGTACGCGATAGCTCATAATAAAATTGTTAGAGGACGCAATTTGTAATAATACCAGTATTTTTGATTTTATTCAGAAAAATTAAATCATACGGTATAATTATGACATCATAAGCGGAAAGTAGCTTAAATTTGTAACAAAAAACGTAAATAACGCAATTTGATATCTTTATTTGTTCCAGAGTTATGGCGAAAAGAAGACTTTTTAACCGTTTAATTTAATAATTGATTGTTGCTATGGTTTCTTAAGGTGTATAGGTTGGATTAGTAATGAGGAATCTGCATTTATCATAGTCTGTGCCTCCCTTCACACTCTATCTAGGCTTAGGACTAGTCCAAACTATGCAAATTGCAAAATTTGGAGCGTGTTTAGAGGCCAACGGGCCATAACAACGATATCAAAGCAATGATTGATTTTTGTTTAACAAACTTTTTAATAGAATGGTAAAAAATCATGAACAACTGTTAAAAAACAAGTTTAAAGCTATAAATGTTCAAATTGACGGCCGTTTTGTAAAATACAACTATTAATTCTTCTTCTTGTACTGGAAACAGCTGTTTCGATTTCGTCTCGTGGAATCGAATTTATTGCAATTTCAATTCGGTGAATCATGTCCTCTCGGGTGGTTGGTCTCGTTTCGTAAACAATATCTTTTATTCTTCCCCACAAGTAGAAATCTAATACAGATAAATCCGGGGATCTAGGTGGCCACGGAAACAAACTACCTCTTCCCATCCAGCGATTTGGGTATCTAACATTTAAGAAATCACGGACTCTTCGGGAATAGTGTGAAGGACATCCATCATGTTGATACCACAGGGATGCTCTCACGTCAAGGGAATGTCTTCTAAAAGATTGGGCAAGTCATTTTGTAAAAGTTTAAATAAGATTCACCATTTAGGTGTCCATGAAAACAAATGGTCCGATAATTATGTCACCTAAAACACCACACCACAAATTTACACTCCATCTGTTTTGGTGATCCACTTCGCGCATCCAGTGAGGATTTGTTTGCGACCAATAATGCATATTGTGCAAATTAACTCTGCCGCAGCTAGTAAAAGTAGCCTCATCGGTCCATAAAACTTTGGAAAGGAATCGAAGATTTTCACTCACATGTCTCTCAGCCAATAGCAATAGTCAAGCCGCCTGTCAAAATCAGTGTCTGATAAAGCCTGGTGTAAAACTAGATGATAAGGATGCAGCTTAAAATCCCTTAAAATTCTGAACACAGAAGCAACACTTACACCTAGTTCTGTGGAAATCTCCCTGATGCTTACGTGAGGCTCCGATTCTACGTACGCAAGAACATTAATACTATTGTCTTCATTTCTTATGCGACGTCTTCTGACAGGAAGTGGAATACGTCGTACATTTCCTGTTTGTCTTAAACGTGTTGCCATTCGCCGAAACACTTTTCTAGTGTAGTGCCTTCGATCAGGATATCTGATAGCGTATTGTCGTTCCGCAATAGCTGCATTTTGAAAACATTCATAATACACGGCAAGCATGTCGTAAGCCTTGGCATTGGTATACGACATTTTTGAAGGATAGCACTAATTTCTGATAAGGTACAATAAAACCCAAAACTAATGAAGGAAAAAATTTTTACAACACAACATCAATCAAAATTAAGTAAGTTGACAACTTTCTCAATTTATTTACCTCCATGGAAACGAGCCGACTTTGTTCCGTAGCAAATTAGATTATTATTTTAAAACACACCACATTAGAATTATGCCTTAGAAGTTTTATATGATGTTATAAACGTACAGAAGAAGAATTAATAGTTGTTTTTACAAAACGGCCGTCAATTTGAACATTTATAGATTTTCACTAGTTTTTAACAGTTGTTCATGATTTTGTACCATTCTATTGAAAAGTTTCTTAAACAAAAATCAATCATTACTTTGATATCGTTGTTATGGCCCGTTGGCCTCTAAACACGCTCCAAATTTTGCAATTTGCTTAGTTTGGACTAGTCCTAAGCCTAGATAGAGTGTGAAGGGAGGCACAGACTATGATAAATGCAGATTCCTCATTACTAATCCAACCTATACAACTTAAGAAACCATAGCAACAATCAATTATTAAATTAAACGGTTAAAAAGTCTTCTTTTCGCCATAACTCTGGAACAAATAAAGATATCAAATTGCGTTATTTACGTTTTTTGTTACAAATTTAAGCTACTTTCCGCTTATGATGTCATAATTATACCGTATGATTTAATTTTTCTGTATAAAATCAAAAATACTGGTATTATTACAAATTGCGCCCTCTTATGAGCTATCGCGTACCAATGGATGCGACAGTTAAAAGTACTTACCTTTTTCTTCTAAAAAAGCCTAGGTTTACTACAATCGGATAAGTCGTTTAAAAATAACAGCGATTTAAATTATTACACATTCAATAGCTTCCCCCACTCTTATTAAGGTCGGTCCGCCAATGAGCCTTAGACCAAAATGATGCAGAATTGTCTAAGCTTTCTAACGATGTTACCAAAGGTATGCCTTAATGTGGGAATTTTCGGAGAAATTTATAATTTTATTTTTTAATTTTCAATTGCGCCCCCTTGCGATGAATTACGGAACTTAAAAATAATTTCCAGGATTTTCTCGTGGCGACTTTTATAATGAATTTTCTTTCTCCACTTTTTATGTCCACTAGTTTCTGAAATATGGCCGGTGGCCAGCCTTAATGAAACACCCTGTGTGTGTATATATATATATATATATATATATATATATATATATATATATATATATATATATATATATATTGACAATCTGTACACTGAGGTTTTTAAAATCGGTTATGTTATTAACTAACAATAAATCTCACTTTTCGCACTTGATTCGGGCACTGCGTACTGCTAGCTAATTTGTCTCTTATTGAAAATTATTGATATAATTAATTTGTAAAACAGATCCAAAACGAAATTTTGTTGACCCTATCACGGTTCTGATAATCGTTTACAGTTGTACAATATATTTTTATCATATGACTACCCCCAGTCGGTGGACTTTACATGCCAGAATAAGTGCGAAAAGACCTTAAACGAAATTCGACTTTATTTATACGAGTGGATGCTAAATCCCGAGATATTTGAACAATAGTTTTATTTAAATTTGACAGCGCGGCTTAAATTTGAAAGTAACCTAGAAACATTGACGATGTTTTGTTGGTATTCAAAATTACTAACTATATGAACCAATAATGACATACGTTTTTAAAATCTTAAACCACGCTTTACTAAAAGGTAATCCATAAGACACCTCTCGCCGGCCCGACTTTATAGGTAAAGCACAATTATAAAACAAAAATACCCGTCATTACATTGCTGGTGGGAAAGGACTAATAACAAATTTTCTTTACTGAACATTGCATTAACTACATCGAATTGTATATGTGATGCACACTAATTTATCTTAATAATGTTATCAATGTACGTGCATATTTTGTAAAATATTGGAAACTAATATTTACAAGTAAACGTACAGGGTGATTCAAATTTGAGCTTAAGCATGACGATTTCGCTTATTACAAGATTAGAGCACAGGTTTAAATTTGGCACTTTTGCTAAATTTTATGCTGATTAATAGTCTGAAAGCAAACTTGAGCTACCTTCTTTAGTTTTTGACTTATGACCAAAAATAGGAAAATCATGGTGTACGTTTTTCGCGGCTACCATCTTTATTATTTCAAATTTTAAAAATGTAATAAATCTTTCTTAAGACAGTTTTTCATAGCTGATAATCATCTGTTTCCAAAAATACGATCCGACGTTTCGGTTTCGAGGAACCACCATCAAGTTCATTTTTCCTTATGAGTGCCATATTTCATATTTACATCATTTGATAAGATATTTTAAGCCATTTGAATGGTATAACATGTTCCATAAGTAACTTGCTTTACAAGAAAAATATTAATAAAAATATGTAATAAGTATCGAGTGGCCTTGTAAAAAAATAATTGAATCAAATTTGGCACTTGTTAATAACAACACCAAATTGACATAGCCATTATACGCTTAATATTGGTTCTTATACAATGGTGCTGGAAAATTATGAATAACGTGATATGTAGCAAATGTATTATAAACGTCATAGAAATGCCACAGAAGCATGCAAGATGTATTGTCAGCAATTCCCAGAACGACACCAACTACGACTAAACTACTTTGTACAATTAGGCAGGAATCTGGAAAACTATGCCTTCGTTAAACCTCGAAATGTGGATCCAGAATGATTAAAGATGAAAAAATATTTTAAATATGGTTAGGTTTAACAAAACTTTAACTTCTCAAGTTTGACATTTTAAATTATGGTTATTATTAATATATCAGGCGATCATAAAAATTTCACTTGCCAGTACGCTGTGAAAGTTTTCAATAGTATGTAGCATATGATCGCCTGTTGCTATAAATGCACATGCATACACGCGCGAACTTTCGCATAATTTAGATTTGCCACAAACAAAAGTCTGGAGAATTTAAAAAAATGAAAAATTTAAATCTTATAAAAAACGCGTGGACGAGCAGTAGCGTCAGGAAGACGCCTTGAGGAGACTAGAATTTTGTAACTGGCTTCCAATAAAAGTCAACGAAGACCATAACTTCTTAAATAAAACGATCTGGAAGGAGAAGGAAGGTTTCCGGTAAATGTATGGGTTGGCATGTGACATAACAGACTTCTGGGACCTCATATCATTGAAGGAAAGTTAAATGCTCAAAAATATCTCAAGTTTTTAAATAATCAGTTATGGGCTTACCTCGAAAACGTTCCTCTCAATATATTAGGAGAAGGCAGCAGGATGGGGTGTCTCCTAATAACAGCGGACCCGTAACAGAATATTTAAATACAGTTTTCTTCAAACAAATGGATACGACCAGAGCACTGTGCGATGGCCTGCAAGAAGCCTTAAGTCCGCTCGATTATTTACTTTAGTATAACGTAAAAAATAAGTTATATAAGAACATCCCTGATAATAGAGATGAGTTTATAGAGTCATTGCAGCAGATATTTCATTCCATTCCACGAAGAACGATACAAAGAACAATCGGTAATTTGCGAAAGAGAAACCAATTATGTATTAATGAAAACTGTTTGTTGTTTGAGCACTTGCTTTAGTTGTATGTTTAAATTAAAAGTTAATTTTGTTGAAATGTTAAAACAATGCCAAATATAACAGTTAAAATAATAAGTACATATTTTTGAACTCTAATACCCATATAATAACCTTCTTATTAGTCTTAATTATTATTTCATCTGTTTTTATGTTAAGATTGAATAAATACATAGCCTACTTCATTTTTATACTTATTACATATTATTATTTTTTCTTGTAAATCAAATTGCCCTTCAAATATGTTATATCATTCAAAATGGCTTTAAATATCCTATCAAATGATGTAAATATGGCGCCCATAAGAAAAAATTAATGTGATGATGGTTTCGCAAAACTGATTCATCGGGTGGTATTTTTGAAAACACATGGTTATTAGCTGTGAAAAATTGCCTTAAGAATGATTTATTACATTTTTCAAATTTCTGATAATAAAGTCGGTAGAAGCGAAAAACTTATATCGTATTTTCCCATTTTTACCAGAAGTCAAAAACAAAAGAAGGTAGCCCAAGTTTCTTTTCAGTTTATTAATCAGCATAAAATTTTGCAAAAGTGCCAAATTTAAACCTAAGCTCTATCTCGTATAAGTTGCTTGTAAGTGAATTGCGCAATGTACCGACTAGTCAAATACATGTGTTCAATATCAGATTAGTGTAATCACTGATATTCTGGCATTAAATGTTCCATATGGATACTACGCAATCGAGTCCCTGCTAAGTATACGTTTGATGGTCACAAACTAAAAGAAACCACAAATAAAAGGACGCTATCAAATATTTACACAGATAACGCATACATAAGAAACAATAAGGTATTTCTCAGTGTCTACTGCCCTCTCTAGCGGCGGATTGAGCCGCGGCAATGAACTCCAGCAACAATGACTTGACGTTGGAAAATTTCTAACTTACAGAAGAAAAATCTACCCTTGGCTTAAGAGGCATTACAATAGTGATTGTAGCTATAGTGGTACGGGGCAAATTTGAAAAAACTGGATCATTTGTGATGCAGAGAACTGCAAACGGACTACATGTAGTAGGGGAGGTCAAATACTTGGACATCACCGTAAATCGAGGATTAACCTTCAACATACATCTAAATAGGATACGAACAAACGCACAAAATCGTTGTAGAACTGTAGGCAAGCATTCGAGAGCAAGTGAAGTTTATCTCCAAGAATAATCCACTGCATATACACTGGTGATAAAACCAATCATTACGTATGTGTCCATGGTGTGGTAGCACAGATCCATCACTCAGTCCAGAATACAGAAACTTAGAAAGATGCTGATGGGACAGAAAACAAGTGTGTTCCACGCTGAAATATATGCAATCCTGACAGCTATCACATGGATATTAGAGAACCTTGTTAGTTGGAAACTCTTTAGAGTTACTGAAAGCAAATCCGCGATTGCAACACAATCTCTTTTATGGTAACATCCGAATTGGTTCTCGAATGCACACAGATGTTGAACACGTATAACACGATTACCCTAGTATCGGCGAGCCGGAAACGTATGAGATCGCCACATAAGATACATAATTTTCTAACAGACATTCAAAATTTCAAAACGCACTTTCGTCTTCAGGAAAATAAACAATTGTTTACATAGTATTATTTTTGTTTGCATTTGAATAATGTCAATGGAATTATTCATTACATAACACATGCATAAATATTTCAAAATTTTATGTGCTATCGAAACAATTAACTTATGATCTAATTAATTCAAATACGTCATAAAAATTGTTACTTTATAATGAAAACAATAACAAATATTCCTGTTATATTTAGAGCACGGTCTACATATTCCGGTTCCTGTTACAATTATTGGAATAATCATAATTCTAAAATAGATTTAGTTAGTCAAATGTTAGCTTATTATAGAATATTAGATTTTCAAATGCACAAATGGCTGTAAATGTTATGTCTGGAACAATAAATCCAACATTTACTTACTGTAACGCATCAAATTTGATTACCTACATCTTGGTATACGAATAAATTTCAAAAACGGATTTACACTTATATTAATACTGCGCTTGAGATTATCCATCTTTGCTGTTCTGATAAATGGCATTTGGTTTAGAAAGTAAGATGTATTGCTTTTTGCGACCTCGGCGGTGAACTAAGAGGAGAAGCCTTATTTTATACCAACTAGTATGTAATAGTGATTAATAGAGAAAGACTTTAATGTGATTGCAATCATGTGTGTGAAAATAAATAATTAACCATTAACCTGTCACTTATGGACGTCTTCATTTATCGCAAATAGCTTTCGATTATAGACGAGTACATATACTAGAGAAAGTAATTAGAGTAATTACAGAATTACTTTCTTAAAGTTTGGAAAGAGTCATTGTGCTTCTACCTTTGTTCGCAACAATTCGCTAATTTCGTAATTATGCGAAATATTTTTGTTCTATAGAATTACATAAACTAAGCGGTAAGTTAGGTATAATATGATTCAATATCTTAAACATCACTGTTGTCTCAATTTTCAACATTCACCGAAATTATGAATAGTTCTACCGTTATATCTAACCACACTTTGAATACTGCGACATCAGAACAGTTATCTTTAATTATCTACAGGTCGTAATAGGACTTGCAAATATCCCAAACATGGTGGCAATCTAAGTATAAAGTGAGTTCTCCAATTATATAGCTATACCTTGCTTTTCATGTTTGTGTTGTTTAAACCTTGCTAAGGAAAACCTATTTTCAAATCTGTCGTGGAAAGTCAAATATCTTTTATTATTAATCACTGTTCTAGCTTTTTTATTCACGTAAGTGGTGGCATTTTTTGTACTACACGGAAAGGTGTTCACCTTCCAAAATGTGTCTCATCCATTTTGTATCGGTAATCATAGATTTTGAGTTTACGGCAAATATTAAGCTGCTATTCTCAATAAAACAATCCTTATTTCCGGCTTGCAAAAACATGTACCTTTTACCATTTGAAGAATAATTCAAATATTCAATACTTTTTGATGTACCGTTCTACATCGATCTTTATTGTGATCCTCCAGTAAACACCCACGTATCATAGAGGAATACAACAGGTAGAGATGATGACGAGGCCATTCTTATGCACATTTTTTAATTGCAGCGTTGCGAAGGCAATATTTACTTTTTTGCAACATGCTCACCGATACTTTACAATACTTTATCTGGGGTAGCCGAGATGTGACTAGCGATTCCTTTCTTTGCTGTTTTTTTAAGTGTTTCTAGTGTAATCAATCACATCTTATCACACCTCGAACAAACTATATCTCGTATTAGAGATTGTAGGCGTGCAAGTATATCATCCTTTATAAACATTACGGGGTTTAACACAGTTTGTGGTAATGGGAGATTGCCATTTCCGCTGCTCTTTTTGTATTACTGCAACATTACGCAACGGTCGAAATTATCTTACTGTGGATAAAGTATTAGTACATGTTAAATATCAGCTCTTGAAAACGTGTATTAAAGAATTTTTCCGACACTATGAAATAATTAAATAAAGAGAAAAGCAGTACTATTCTATCTAAAATTTAAGTAAATAATAAGAAACTAAATTCATAATTACTGTAATTATTTTCTCCTGAGAGTCATAAAAATTTGATATATGTACTCGTGTATAATGGAAAACTAATTACCATAGATAAAGACGTTCATAAGCGACAGGAATACGTTAATCATAATTATTAATTATCTGTTTTCAGATGCATGATTGAAATCACATTAAATCATTTCTCTATTAATCATTATTAACGTCTCTTTCTAATGATGTATGCACGTACAAATAAGTAAACCATTTAGAGTGTCATTACCTTACGCTTTTGTCTACGTTACCTTTATTTTAAACGCTTATAATGTAGAGCGTACTTCCTAGTCCATCGCACGCGATCATAAAAACTGGATACACGGTTAACTTCTAACCCAAATTCCATATGTTAGAACGACAAAGATGTATAACCTCACGAGGAACCTTTTGGAAAACATCAATTACTGACTATAGTTCACTTATTGCTTTATGAATCAATACACGTACGCTATCGTACATAATATGGAAATTGAGTATAAGAAATGAATTATATAAATAATCGGAACAATTTTATACAATTCAAACATTAAAACACAAAAATCTTGTTATATTAACTACATAGTGCTTTCGTTAGTTATTGAATGTTTTAAGGTTTTTTCGAAACATTTTCAAATCATCTGAAATGATTGAATAACTAGATCAAGTATGTTGTTTGAATAAACATTTTTATTAATATGAACTATGAATAGAATGTGGTTATTGCATATGACGTATAATAGCAATGATGGAGGGATAAATTTGATTTACGCAAGTTCTCCGGTTCTAAAACATCATAATATCATGACTGCTTTAGCTACTCATAAAAAGACATTATATAGTGAGTAAATCATGCATATAATCCTAAAATGTGTGGGCTTTAATAAATTCGTGAACACGTCACTTGAGTAAACTATCGATTAACCATACTTTTTATTCCTAATCTAAACTTTGAAGCTTTATTTGATAATGTACTTTTTGTCTTGCACGAGACATGGTGCAAAAATTTGAACGACAAATTTAATTTAACGTCATTAAGTAAATCTTATTTCAGTATTTTCTGAATTTACCACAAACACTTTTCTAACGTTAAGATATAAAGTCGTAATAGGCTTAAAATGATTATTTACGATAGAGCGAGCGCTCGATAATCTATAATTAAAATATCTTTTACAAGGGTGTTTCATAGTATGGGGTAATGAAAAAGAAACATGTCACGAAGAAAAATAACATCTCCTGGAATAGGTTTAAAATCTGATAAACATAATTTTATACCATCTTATTGAACATTCTTTTTTTAAAAAGGTCTATCACCTCAAATTGTATTCTTCTGTTATCTACAGAATACAAATTGTGTAAAATATTATTTTTTCTTAAAATGTAGCAGACATACTATGTTATAAAGCACACGAAAGTCTTTATATCATTGATATTATACTTTGCTATTATAGTTATAAAATATTATTATACTCGTAGTGATGTGCCCTTAATTAGAGTTAGATATCGCAATAGTATTTATTGCAATTCAATTACTAAGCAGTATGTAGTAAAAATTAAGTGGTGTCACCTAGTTACGTTATGAACAAAGGTAAATGCAAGCAAGCAACCTGTAGTAACGAAATAAGTAGGAAACATACATTTAAAAGATATAAAGGAGTGTTAGTTACTTAAGTAAGAAGGTTAGGCATTATTCAAGCTAAATATAATGTAAGAGTTAACTAGTAAACGTTATTTCTTTATGAATTATTTAATTCATTATACACCAACCTCCAAGTGCAACCCTACATAACCAAGGTTGCACAACAGTAGTTACACCAGCGAAATTAGATTTTGATTACTAATGAATTACTTTTTGTGGTAAAGTATTTTGATTGATAATAGAAATTTGTTGACAAATTAGTTTACCGACATTTTAAAAACATTGCTGAGAAATTTTTGTTAAATTAATCACACATTATTAACCATTATATGTTGTTGTCGATTTTTTTTTCATTACTTTCATTATTGCGGAACCATAGGTATTATTTATTACTCCTTAACGACGGCTTTTGCAATTAAATTTTGTTATTGTAGAGTTTACCATATTAAACGGTGATCGGTAAAATTAACGGCTCATTCGGTTGTCAGTGAAAGCTTGTTTGCCTTTTCTTTATTAAGTGGCATTACAGAGTACCCACCTTGGCATTGCCGTCCTGTGTAGATACTGCCA
This sequence comes from Vesta saturnalis, assembly GCA_036346205.1. Classification (NCBI taxonomy): domain Eukaryota; kingdom Metazoa; phylum Arthropoda; class Insecta; order Coleoptera; family Lampyridae; genus Vesta; species Vesta saturnalis. The sequence continues at coordinate 3,388,652 of JARFJB010001795.1, forward strand.
GAAGGGAGATCGATGTTCTTGTGTAACTTTTGCAACCCATCTGGACTAATATCATTAAAATTTCGTTTCTAATAGCATAATAATCTAGTTACCGTAGACAAGATCTGAATTACAACTATATAACTGGTGTAATTGCAAGTTTAAATAAACAATTAAGTTTTATATATGTATATATATATATATATATATATATATATATATATATTATATATATATTATATATATATATATATATATATATATATATATATATATATATATATATATATATATATATATATATATATATATAGATTTTTCCAAAACGGCTTGAGATATCATAATACAATTTTACGCATGTCAATAGCTGTGTGAGACGCATACTTTGCAATACAACACGATGTTTCAGTCGTACCATTAGTATTGGCACGTCACAGGCTATTTTTCAAGAAAAAAATATTTTAGTGAGTCCATTTATTACAGAAAAAAAGTTTTAAAAATCAAGGGTTTCATTCAAGGGCAAAAACAAATATTTCACCAAACCAAAAATTTTACCAACCAAAAATTTCAAAAACTGTTCAAAGTGACCACCTCAAGCTCGGATGCAAGAATCCAATCTTCTCCTCATTGACTGGCGAACCCTCTCAAAAACACCACGATCTGTTTTAATTGAGTTGCACTCAGCAATGATTCGATTTCTTAAGTCTTCTACGTTTTCCAATGGAGTAGCGTACACCAAGGACTTTAAATGGCCCCACAGAAAAGAATCAAGGGGATTTAAGTCCGAGGATCGTGCAGGCCATAAGTGAGGTCCACCCCGGCCAATCCAACGATTTCCGTATGCTTGTGTTAAGAAATCACGAGCTACTTGACTAAAGTGGGCGGGTGCGCCATCGTGCATGTACCACATTGGATCTCTAATTGCTAATGGTACGTCCTCCAGAAATCCAGGGAGCGTGTTTTCCAAAAAGTTGTGATACACCTCTCCAGTAAGTCTCCCGGGTAGAAATACCGGTCCAATTAGGCAGTCACCCACAATCCCAATCCAAACGTTCAAAGAAAACTGATGTTGAAAACGATCTTCAACAATTTCAGGAGTTGAGGGATTTGAACCATTTTGTGCAAAAGCCATTGACATAATGCAATGCGAGGAGGAAAATCAGCAGAAAGAAGTGCTTGAACGCGTTGTATATGGAATAGATACAACAAATTTTCCTTAAGAATGTGCCAAATAGTCCCATTACTTACAACCAAAGCGTCAGCAATTTTTCGAGTAGAAGTACCTCGATCTTCTTCAATCATGTCCAGCACATCCTCTTCCAGCTCAAGCGTTCTTGCTGTCCTTGGCCTTCCTGCTCCTCCATTTCGTCTTAATGTGCCTGTTTCATAATGACGCCGATGAATACATTCGAAAGTTTTTCTATCAGGAGCAATACGGCCCGGAAATCTTTCAGTATACAACCGTCTAGCTTCTAATGCATTCCCATCAGCAAGTCCATAAATGTAGTGCATGTCGGTCATCTCGGCATTCGTATAGTGATTCATGATAAGGAACTTCTACAAATTCGACACATACAAAATTATTAATCACGAGACTCATTCAATATGTCAGTGATATGTCAGTGAATAATACAGGAATATTTTTGTACGCATGATAAATGGACATGCACTAAAATGTTTTTTTTTTTGCTCAAAAACAGTACGTCGTACGATAAAAAGTCAAGAGAGCTTTTTCCTTCACAATTGAACAAAGAATTAAACTTATTTTTAGAGAAATCAGCGGCATCCTGCTTTTTTCTTGAAAAATTGCCTGAGACGTGCCAATACGCGCGCCAATGGTACGACTGAAACATCGTGTTGTATTGCAAAGTATGCGTCTCCCACAGCTATTGACACACGTAAAATTTCATTATGATATCTCAAGCCGTTTTGGAAAAATCTAATTTTGACTGTTTTTTTAAATTAAACTTCAACACGCTGTAGATCGATAACGAAGCATTTGTGGGCCTATGTTTATAGGAACTTTATTGTATAAAATGACCTGGGCAATCACCCCCTTTAATATTGCCCCATCTTTTTTAAACACCCTATATATATATATATATATATATATATATATATATATATATATATATATATATATATATATATATATATATATATATATATATATATATATATATATTATATGAGATCTGCTTAAAATTTTGGTTTATGGTTATTTCTTTAAGTTTAGATACATAGAGTTAGCAGTGTAAATGGATAAAAATTAATGAAGTGAGAATGATAATAAAAGCAAGTGCTGTGTCCGCTGGACATTCAACTTTATTTAGACCAATCTTTGGGATATTGTCGATGAAGAAAAGTTACGTGAGGGCACTGAACTTATTGATGTTGTTGTCCTGACCTCCCGCTCTACAAAAAAAAATGTTTAGGTTAGGTTTAATAATTGATCTTAAGGCTAATCTTTGAACTGTTGCAATGTAAGTAATTTCATTTTTTTGTTTTTATTAATGAAGTTAGTTTTGCAATATGTAAAGTCAAGTGGTATCGGAAGCTTAGTTACAGAGTCTACCATAACATATTTTGTTGGCGTAATTTTATCGCGGAATGAGAGTATATTTCTGCATTGTTGAGCCAATAAAATGATGACGTGGAATTTCTGTTCGATTATTTTTTGTAATATCTTCAATTTTACTTTTATGCATATATGTTATTTTTGTAATATAGGACTTTATTATAAAATTCAAAGTATTTTAAGCACGATACTCTTTTTTAACTAAGTTTATATATATATATATATATATATATATATATATATATATATTGCACATTTAACGGTGCCATTATGCCGTTATTTTGATTTGAATTTAATACTAATTTCAAATTGCATTGTGCAAAATTGGTTTGGAAAATAAGGGTAACATTTATGTAGAACACTACCTTTGTTTATTTTGTTTAATCCTCCAATCGCGGGCGATTTTTCCATTTATTCGAGCAAATTCGCGGGGAAATTCCAGTAGCTATTGTGAATGTTTGCGTTTGCATATCATTAAGCGGGTATCTTCAATGGGTTTGGAGGTATAATGAGCTTCTTTCTCCTTGGGTACTCCGAGGCAATGTTTTTACTTATATCTCGAAAATCGCTTCAATGATCTCTATTCTAAATTCCTACATGGTCGTTTTCATGTTATTAGTATTTTTTTTAATATGATGAAAGTAATGGAAAGTGAATAATCGATAAGATTCCGGAACACTTTTTTACATATGTCTTCTGCTGCTTGCGTGCACTCACATAAGCCCTTGAATTACTCTGTCGACGCCACTTATTCTGTTGCCATAATCACATATCAATACAGGTTATCATTTCTTCACCTCTTTTTATTTTGACAGTATGTGTGGATGCATGGATGCATTGTGAATAGCGCTCAATGTGCAAATAGTTTTTGTTGTCCTGCCACTTTAGGATCATAACTTTTCCTCTCTGAAAAGCTTTTATTTCTCCATTCATGCATTTTATGGCAGCTAACACACTTGATAGATCCTCTCTATTTGCACGAAGTCTCCGTAGATATTTGTCTTGCGTTAACACGCCAATTATCATACAGCAGCCTTCATCCAGAAAAGGATGCATGAGATGCAAAGCCCTGTTTTACTCTTCTCAACACACAAGAAAATAATCCAAATATACCCTGATTCGGACTCACATAAAACATAAAACCACGAATCTGGATTGTTTCATTGGAATTTATTGTTCCCAACCGAGTTTACCTTTGAATAGTAGCAAACTTTCGTCCACACTTACACTTTTCTGTGGACTACGGCTCAGATGAACTTGTGCCGTAGATTTTACACAGCTTCATACAATTTTCGCAGCTTGGGGCATAGTTGTTTATCCTTGTTGAAGCTGGAGTTATCAGAAAAATGCCAGTACTTCATTATCAATGTGACCCTGTCACGTGGCATAACTTTAGAAAAAATTGGAACGCGAATTGATTCGCGTTTGGACCAGTACCATTTTTGTTCAGATGAACTGATTATGCCTTGGAATAACAAAATACCTATAAACTTTTCATCTCATCGTACATAACTTTTATCCTTTTCTTTGATATGCGATTTTTATTCGTAATTTCATGGTTTTCACACTTATTAGTTTCTGTTACTATGATATGAATTAATGCACCATCAAAAATATTTCGAAATATTCTAGAGGTGAATCATTCTCATCTATTGTTGCCTTTACTCCCGAAGTTAGAGCGAAAGGAAATGCTGGAGGAGCAGTCGCCATATTATCAATATCAACTTCATTCCACACGACAACTTACTAGATCCACGTCATCCTCGGATTCCTCATCACACTCGCTGAAGCTTTCTGCAGAAATAATATCGCTTCCCAAATTTATGGCTTCATGGTTGTCCCACTCATCAGGAGATATTACGCGTTTCTGCATATGGACAATGAAAGTATGGTCGCAATAACGGAACGGACATGCTGCTGATGCACAACTGAATAAAATGATGCGAAGACTAGGGTCTCCTGTCATAGACATTACCCATATATCATATGAAATGCTATACTAGCGTGCCATGCGATTTCGCAAAGAAGGATTTAAACGCGTACGTGCGCGTAGCTCGCGGTTGAATGGGTTTAACAACGTCTCATTATTAGAATATGTGTTTGGTGATTAATAATGAGCAAGATTGAACAGTTTTTAAGCATCCTAACTTTTGAAATTGAGGTCAAGCATTAAGATCATACGAATTTGTGTTACCAATTTATGGTAAAGTTTAATAAAATTTTTCAAACTAAAGATCGCATATGACGGACATATTAAGAAAGATTAAGAGTTTAAGTGCGCTTATACATAAACCATTTTAAAAAAATGTGAAAGATTTAGCTGAGTGAATAGTTATGGAGACTATTTTAGATAGTGTTCCTGTTATAAATGTCAAGCAAGTGGTGCCAAAATAGCATTATAGGTATCAATTTTGACGTTTTGTTGACAAGTATCACAGTACGTGTGAGTTTGTAAGTAAGAACGACAACCCATTCCACTGAGCTAGTTCAGAACCATGCCTGGCCGTGCGAATGTGATAATGTCGGCTTGGCTCATAACAAACAATTAAAACTAAAATATCTTTTTGTCAGATTCCAAGATTACATTAAAAAAAAACATGAGTAATTTGGATGCTTTTCTTAGTTTTCATCATCAGTAGACGTCTCGGCGGTAGTGCAAGTCCTCTTCAAGGAAATATTCCAACAATAAAAATGATACGTCTAAATAAAAATGTAATTAAAACAATAACTTACCTAAAAGTAAATCATAAGTATAATTAACAATACGTCCTTACGAATAAACTACTAATACAAATTTACAATGCACCTTTTTTTCCCTTGTGTGATAATAGTTAAAAACAAGCAGGGCTGGCAATAGGCCCTGCTACACATTCTACAATTGTATTTAGGGTTCGAAATGAAGTAACACTTACACATAATTTCGCTGCCGACTGTAACAGTGAGCATTAAAATACTCTGTTAATAGTTGCTTATATACTTTAGAATGTCAGATGTACACAAAAAGCGCTCTGGTACAAAATGTTGGCAACCTAGAGTTGTACCGAGCTGAAGCAGATCCAAACTGAAATAACAAGAATACTGTCGATTAGGCAACCGTAACCGATAATGACACAAATCTAGAAGAACTTACTCCGAGAACTACTAAAGAAAATACACAACCTGTGGGTATCTTAGATTCCAATCCAGGATCTTCGTCACCTAGTTTGTTAGACGCTGAAAGATGTTCTTTACGAAAAGACGGGCCACATAAACCATTAAAGGACTATAAGTATCCAATTGATAACATCAGTCGAAAATTCAGTGCGCATTATTATACGAAAACATTGAAAAACGGAAAAAAAGTACTGCGCTTCTGGTTAGTCTATCCCATTAACAAAACTGTGTATTGTTTTTGCTGTAAACTTTTTAGTTTTTCTTCTGTTTTCTTTTCAGTGAATGATTTACAAGTACGAGGTAGCTCAGTGACGCTTTAAAAGAACATGAGTCATCAAAAAATCACATTCAATGCCAAATGTCTTGGATTGAATTTGACCAGCGATTACAATCATATAAAACTGTTTACAATGAGCCATAAAGGCTTATTCCTGCAGGGACAAATTGTTGATATGCGGTGCTTCTACGTATTGTGGCAATAAGAATGTTAACTTAAAATTGTTGGTACCACTAACAAACTTTATGATTTTAATAAGGTAAGTTTTTTACAACTCATTCAACCACTAGCTCAATTTAATCCAATGATGGAAGATCAGGTTCTCAGTTTTCAAGTAGGAAGCTAAACTTCACTATGTTGGAACAAACTAATCTATCCTTTACATTCACATAATTAATTACATATCACTGACAAAATTAAGTAATCCAAATACTATTCCATTATTCTCGATTGTACTTCTGACGTCAGTAAGATCGAGCAAATATGATTTTTAGTTATATATGTATCTATTGACAAATCTAAGTACAATGATATTATCATTAAGATTAATGAAAGCTTTTTAGGTTTTCTTCCAGTTGAGAGATCGACAGTACAAGAACTTTCAAATGTAATAATTGAAAACCGTGTAAAGTTGGCGTTAAGTTTACAGGATATGGGAGATCTGGTTTGCAAAAATGGCAATTATGAGAGGTGATAAATCAGGGGTACAACCTAGAATAAGGGCGATGAATTCACGAGCATTTTATTTGCCATGCAGAAACCACTAAAGTTTAATCAACGATATCGCAAATGGGTCCCTAGAAGCCGGAACTGTTCTAATATACTTCAAAACATGTCGACCTTTAGATGGGCCATATTATTAAAATATGTTAAGAAACTAACTCTAAAACCACTAAGTAATGCTCGTTGGAAAAGTTGAGTAGAAGCTCGAAAACCATTAAGATATAAATTGGGAAGTATTTACGATGCTTTATTAAGCATTTATGACGATAATGAAATTGACACTTCTATAAGAGACAAGGCTTCTCTCCTGTTGCACTATATTATGTAACGTGCCAATTCTTGGCTATTCTTACCTTTTGACCATCGTTACCTTAATTAAGTTTTGAAATTTGCATTATTATTGATAAATATACTTACATTACGTTGGTATCTTTTTCTTTCAACAATTAAATTTTAGTATATGACAATATTTTCTCTTTAGTGTACATAATTACGAGTACCTCTGTGTACATTTTGATCGTCTGCAAGGGCTATTTAGCCACAGCGATTCTGTTTTGTGAGCAACTCAACACGCTTTGACGCTTGATTGACTTCCTTTCTGTTTCTTCTACCGTTCAGTCCAGTATAATACGTTATCTTTTTTTTTACGTTTACTCCCTTGTATAAAGGAACAAAAGGGTTTCTAAGGTATGCTCATACATTAAGGAAGCCCGCTGGTTTTAAGAAAAAGCTTTTAGTTTGATCAATTTTCGTATCGTTGTAAAAGCGTGGTGTAACGTCACGAACTTTAATTGCGTAAAATGGCGTGAATGATATGAAATTTTTGTCTTGAATAATTAAAAATGGGGATACCTTCGTATCATTACCGCTTGCTATTAGTTTGCCTGCGTCTGTAGTTTTTCCATTATTGATGTGTGGAAAAGATGAACATTACCTTACATATATGGTCTACAGTTAGTTTATTGGTATGTTGTTGACAAATGAAAATTATCGTATGTTATCTTATTTTAAGACGAAGTAATATATTTATTTTGAGTACATGTAAGTAAGAAATATCCTTTTATGCAAAGTACCTTTTAAGAAAACAAATCAGTTAGTGTGTTGATACGATTATAAAGGAACTGCTGATTTCTGTTCCTTAGATAAAAACATTTCAGTTCCTTATCTACATTAACAGTAATATCTGTTGCCATAGGTCAGCGTATGTTTCATTATTATTGAATACAGTGTTGATCATATTGCATTCTGAATTTTAAGTAAAGATAGATTATAAGCTTACGTAGTTGTGTTGAATTTAGTAATTTTAGAATCGTAAAGCCTTGCGAGAAATATCGTTTTAGTTATGTTATGCTGATATTAACCAGACATTTTGCTTTATTAAATATACACATAAATACAGTTGTTTAGTGTTTAGATTACCTATTATGCTTTAAGGTACAACTTTCTCAATTTTTGTTATATTTCAGTTATTAAACATATAAATTGAGTGGCGGCCAACAAACAAAATGCTTTGTACTGGTTATACCTACGGATACATCTCTGCCTCCCTCACAATCTGTTCAAAAAGAGTTTTCAATTACAGTAATTTCATAAGTTTGTACCTCACTGAGCTAGACCGTGGTGCAATTTACCTTTTGTAATATAACAATCAATCGTGCCTAATTTTTTATTTGTTATAATTAAACAATTTAAGTTTTTATACTCCACTGTAATTTGGTACACAATATTAAATTAGCATCGGAATTTTAGTAAGAGTTCAGATTTTTATGTCTGTTGTTAGGCAATACAACTTACGGTATCTCCAAATTTTGAGAAGTTTGGTAACGGTACGTATCTAAATTCAATTTTTCTAGTAAATTTAAAAATGCGATAAGATTGAATTTTCTCATTTGTTAAAAAGAAAAATGTGACTTTTTCTTTCTAATTTCTTCTGTGACTGAAGAACGCCATTTTGGGGCATCGATAAATGCGTTGTTAGAAAATTTATATGCGAGAGATATTTTTCTCTTTTCTTTTACACTGATCACCTTTGTTGTAACATTTAAATCAATAAAATACATCTTTTACAATTTTAGATAAATTAAAATACACTTTTGAAATTTCGTATGAGACTAAAACAAGGGTTTCTCTAAGTTTTTTCTTGTTATTTGGTATTATCGTCCTTCTTCGTTGTTCAAAATATTGCTGTGGCCGATTCTACTACTACACTTGTCCGACGATCTAGCAAGAGGTGATGTAACGTGCAGATGGTCTCCGGTAGTTAGGCCTAAATTACTTTGTGGTTATGACGTTATATCGTACCCTCATCTTACTGCAAATAAATAGGTTTATATATAGTAGAACACTCAGTTAAGTAATTATACACAGGCAACATCCTGGTGAGTTTCATTTACTTTTTATTCTTTCATGTAGTTAATCTGCAGAATATTTTAAGAGCAACTCGTTACTATAACGAATTACGAATTACGAATTACGAATTACGAATTACGAATTACGAATTACGAATTACGAATTACGAATTACGAATTACGAATTACGAATTACGAATTACGAATTACGAATTACGAATTACGAATTACGGTGCTTCTAAATTTTGTGTGGAGTAACTTCTTTTTAACTTTTAATGGTATTACATCTAACGAGGTTATTTAGTGAACATGTTATGAACTTTACCTTACCCAAGTATTCCTTGCGAATAAATCGCTAATATTAGCTTAAATTTTTTGCCTATACTATTAATGTATACTCAGTGACATGGCAATTGCAACACCAAGAAGGGGTATGAATTTTTTGACCAAACTTGACAGAAACGTTTAATTACTAAAAGGTAGCAATTGATTAAAATTTCATTCATGTGGATCAAGTGGTAATGGCTTATCTGACAGTTCGTTCAGTTTTTCGAACAATTTTGTCAGGTATATATTGTGCGAGATTGTGTTCAGTTCTTTATTCTTTTCGCTTGCGATTGTTTGCTCTGAGGGTGTGATCATGCCTAGAGTGTGCTAACGTGGGAATTACCGCCAATTAAGCGAATTCGACAGAGGTCGTATTGCTGGTTTGCGCGAAGGTGGTTCTTCGTTTATCGAAATCGCAAATCGGATTAATCGGGACCAAACTACTATCATACGCTGCTACCAGTAACGCCGCAGAAGAGGAACCGGGCGGAGAAGAAGAACAAATGAGGTGCAGGACCGCGATCTTCAACTTATGGCAACAAGAGACCGATTTCTCAAGTACCTGATCAATTGCCGATCAATGGTTAGCTAGCGAAGGTCATCCTGTAACCCTTCGAACGGTTTATCGCAGAATCAGAGCGTTCGGCTTACAATCCTATCGGACACATCTTGTGTTGCCACTAACGGCTCAACATCGACGGCAAGGTTTGGAGTGTCATAGGTTGCAACTGCACTGGAACTAAGAGTGGCATAGGTTGGTATAAACTGATGAATCCAGATTCTGTTTGGGGATGCATGAAGGCCGTATGGGAGTAGGTCTCGTTTGGTATTCATCCGAGGCAATATGAACGCCCAACGATATGTGAATGAGGTGGTAGAACTCCATATTCTTCCATTTCTTCAACAGTTGGAAGACCGACTTTTGCAGCAGCGTCCCCATATTGGAAGACGTTCTTTGGACCGATGTGCAGAGGATGATGCTAATCCTTGCCATTTCCACCCAGATCTCTCGACCTTTCCTCCATGGAGCACGTTTGGGACATTATGGGGAGAAGACTGAGAATCTTGCAGTATCCTCCGCAGACGCTGCAAGCTCTACTGCACGAATTACAGGTTACTTGGGACACAATACCTAAGAGAACATCGACCATCTGCTAGAATCGATGCCACGACGACTGGAGTAGTCTGTAACCAACAAGGGGGACCAACCCATTATTAATAAACATTATGTTTATATTTTGATCTTTTTTTTTAATTCTAATCAATTGCTACCTTTTAGTAGTTAAACGTTTCTGTCAAGTTTGGTCAAAAAATTCCTACCCCTTCTTGGTGCTGCAATTTCCAGGTCTCTGAGTATACATTTAAATTTATGTTGTGCTTAAGAAAGACGCAATGTTAGACATCTAAGTAAAATAAATTTTGGTTACTAATTTTGGGTTAACTGATTTTTCGTTTAATTTAAAACTGATACGCCAGAACTTCGGTTTTGTTTTATGTAATCAATTTTGAGATTGTGTTGTGTTTATGCTTTCTAGGGTCAACGCTATATGTCGAACAATGAAAAATAACTTTGACTTTGAGTAATGTATATTCAATTTTTTTTCTTTGTCAGTTTATGTTATAGGGTCAATACTACCCGGCAAGGTAAGTGTGTTTCTACTATAACGTTCGGATACGTATTTAGTTTCCCCTAAATTTAATTCTCTAAGTTTTCGTCATCAAACGTTATAGCTATCCGAACTTACGATAATTATTGTGTTAATATTCATTACCATGTGTAAACTGTTAAATTTATCTAGAAATATTTGAGGGGGGAAGTGGATTTGTACAAAGTTTGCGTTCTTATTTGTAATATATATTTATAACGGTAGCAGCGATTGGGGAATTATTTTTATGTTTCTTGTTTGCAATTAAACCAAGTTGTATTGAACTATCAGAAGTTGTTTTCTTTATTCCTGCGGACTAGGATCACAATTCCTAGCCGGACCTATTACTTTTCAGGACGTTGTCCAACCTTATTTTAACTGTGTCGTAGCCCTTTTCTTGGTCTAAAGGCGATATAAACATGAATCAAGTGCCCTTTTAACCTTCCTGTATCTCTACGCCAGCCACACGCCCACGCATCCAAGTGCCTAACCGACAGACTAAGTTTCTCGCTAAATCCCTATTTATTGTTACGGCACACCTTGTTCTAGCTTTGCTACGACCGTACTCTGTGCATGTAACAAAATGCTCTGTGATTCAAAGGACCTTGCTGTCATTATTGACATCCCAGCTGATTTGGAGTTAACACAACCGCGTCATACAATTCGACGAAAAACTGTTAACTTTCGTTACGAAGCGAGCGATCCCGTCGCAGATCTCAAATTAAAATTTAAAAGAGTTTTGTTTTTTGTAATAAATCTAGTTATCAATCCTTTAGAATCAAAATTTGATTTGATGAATAGCCTTCAGCAATAGTTTTCAATTTTTGTTCGCCATACACGATTTGACAAATTTACCTAAAAACGATTTAATTAAATATCGTAAGAACTTGGAATTCTATTGACTCATGGTGAATTGGGAGATGTGAACACACTTGAGCTAGTAGATGAAATAGAACCCGTTTTAGGGTTTGCAAATGCAAAACAAAATTCAATTGAGGTATTAAAACTTATTATTTTTGTTTGTGAGAGGGGGGCATAGCACGTTTATGCACCGGGTGGCAAAACTGCTAGCGCGGCCCTGAAACAAGTTAGTAAAATACGTACATTTGTTTAAAGTTTGCAGTTAAAATTTTTTAATTTATTATCGAATTTTTAAATTTTTAATGTAGAAGGTACTGAATTTTTAGCTGTTTGTGCTAAAAAATGTGTGCACGTGCTGAAGTTTTTATCAATTACTCACCTGCGTGCTTGACTGCTCGGTTGTTCGTTTGAGATAACGTACAAATTGTATTTATCGGTAACTAAAGTTTTATAGTTAACTTGTTTTATGTAAGAACACTATAAGATATATTGCATTCACCTTACACCGCGAGAAGGTCGATATATTCCAAAAAATTGTCGTAATTTAACCCTTGCATTTTTAATACCTTGCAGATACGTTAAGAGACTGTCCTATACATTTTAAACGAACATCAAAAGGACATTATTTGGTTATGGATTACACCACTAGGTGAATATAAACATCTTTTTAATTATCGCGACACATGTGATGTAATTTTTTTGAGAATGTATTTTTGATACGGTTTATACATCATAAGCACCCTGGACGTTTATAACAACCTACTTTTCCAAGATCACTTATTTTTTTGTCGTAATGCATTTATATGATTTTATTCAGAATAAGTTAGTAATCAGACAATTACTAACCCTTAAGAGGTTGGAAAATCGGTTATTGCAAACTTTCCACTTTACCTCCCTCGAACTCTCACTTTTCCTCCCTCGAACTAACACATTTAACGTCCCTAGGCAATTTGTATTAATCGAATTTAGTCAAAAGTAGTCAATTTAATTCCAATAAAAATTATATTTTTTACTGAATTATTTATGTAACAAAATATAAAATAAAATTTTTTAAACAATTAAATAAAAATTTCATAAAATGAAGAAAACAATCAATATACATTAAAAATTACATAAATAACTAACAAAATGAATATAATTTAAGCCGTACTTCTATTTTTAAATGTGAAACATCAAAATAAAAGGTAACTTGAGATTTTATTTTTAGTTAACGTTCTTTAAAATTATTTAATCTACGCCAGTGTCATTATGACATATTTATCATCTTCATTTGGGTGTCATTGTGGCCTTCATAATAGCACCCAGTGCCATTATGAACTCATAATAACACGCAAATTTTAAAATAAAAAACAGGCAAAAAGAAAGTTAGTTACAACTTTTACTTCATTATAAAATCTTTACCAACATTATTTATTGTAAACATTAATTATAAAGTCTGTACAATTTGTTAAATTCAGTCCATCAGTGCGTGAAACTCATGTAAAACACAAAATTGAACGCAAATAATGACGTTGTCAAAGTAAAAATTACAACAATCGACAAGCGCGGTTGCAATATCGACTAATATGGTCACTTAATAATTTTGAATTTTTATTTACAAAAACGTTTCTGATATTGTAAACAAATCGAATCTATGCAAAGAAAATGTATTTGGACTGGCGTAGATTAAATTTTGAATGATACACGTTCGATATGAACTTCGTAATGAAACTTTTGTAAATAAACCACTTGGCTAACGCCTCGTGGTTTAACTTTACACGCGTTTCATTATGACGTTCATATCGAACTAGTATCATTAATAACTATAAAGATTGATCAATCTCTTCCTTATCAAAAATTCGCGATTTTTTGGGCTTGTAACCTACATTCCGCTTTTTTTAAAAAACCATTAGTCTACAAAATTTTGAAATATCAATGTTGCATTTTATATTCAGTGTTGTACGTTGCACTGAATATGTTGTCCATAAGGTTGAATGTTTTTTTTTTCTTTGGAAAGCTCCATGAAATACGCAAGTCCAGTAAAATGGGGTGAATAGGAACAGTTTTTAACTTATGACTGAAAAAAGTTGTGGTAAATATTTTTTAAAGAAAGTAATCCTAGATCAAAACTTTGGCCTTACCTTCTTCTTTTGATACCCAAACACCAGAATTTAAGTAAATGCTCTGTGTACTTTACTCATCACCCCACAAATAGGGGTGAATAGGAACACCAGTTAAAATTCACGTTCGTTCCTATTTGGACATGTGAGGAGTGAACAGTACTCAACGACAAAAAAATTAGGTATTACAAAAAACTTCATTTGACCATAATACAACAACAATTCATTTAAATCGTTGTCAAAACTGACCATCTCCTTAAAACGAGCTGATTGGTCCTTTTGTATTGTTTTACAATGGTCTTTCACAGCAAATAATGCCTCTTCTTCCATTTGAGAAAAGTTCCAAGTTAGGGTAGCCTTTTTATAAAAGAAACTCCAACATACCCGTAATCTTGACGATATAGAACTTTACTAACACATAGCCTGCATGTGTCTTTGGTCTTGCCGTACACTTTAACGACTATAAAATCTCTTGGACCGTATGAATTCTCAGGGTTTTCATGCCTCTTTAGATTTTGAACGTCAGGCTCTTCCTCAGATGATAACTCATACTCATCATTGTTACTATCTCGAATGGAGTACTCTGAATATTCCGACGAAGGCGATTCTTGTATCAATCTTTCCCTCTTTTTAGGGCGTCCATGAGTTTGCTTTAACGCTGAATCTCCAACATTTGCACCACTACAAGCAATTCCTGAAGTCCCTGGTTCGGCGCCAGCTACTACTGATTCCTCTAAATATTTTACTTCAACACTATTTCCAGTTGTAACACTTATTCTTGTTAGTTTTGTTGTTAAGGACCTTGGAGCGATCGAAAGGCACAATTCCACACTTTTTGAAACCAGACAGTACCTTTTCCTCCTTAAGAGTATCACACAATTGCTTCAATAGACACGGAAGCTTATCTTTGGGTACATACACCTCACTTCTTCATGGTCCCTTCTTCCACTCTTCCAGTATGTGACACCATGCAATTTTTATCAGCCTGAAAAGTGCCACATCCAGTAGTTGGGTAAGGTGGGTTAAATTGCTAGGGAGAAATACGAATTTTATCTTTTTCATCACACATTTTGATTAAATCCAGTGCTATGTGAGACGATAAGTTGTCCCCTATCAGGTATTTTGTCCCTTCAAGGTCTTTAAAAAACAGTATAGCTAGTGACTTCAGCCAGTCTAAAAAACAGAAGCTGTCGAACCACCCAGAATTTGTTCTATTACATCTAGAGTTTTTAGGGCCCCTTTCCTCCAGCTAGCATACAAATGTAAACTACTTAAGGTGGCAAAATTTTTCCTTCTCCAGTGGACGCCTTCGAGGAGTTCAGTATCCTTTCTGGATATTTATACCCACGCCTGAAAACGATTCGTTTCATCATAGTTGATTATATGACTTGCAGGAACGTCCTTAAGTTGTAGTTCGAGTTCGTCAAAATATGCATTTATTATGTCGGAAGAAACTGCTGCTCGCGATCTCTTGATATTCTGGTACATTCTCGATGATAAGGATTTAACGTGACGCCCTAAAAAAGAATTTACCTAGTCACGGCCGGGTGTGTTGTGCCTAAACCTTGGTACACGTCTTCCTTGTCGTTCGAGATAATCGTTTACTAACAATCTAAGAACCAAAGAGTCAAGTGGGTAGCCCCAGTCACTACAAATTTTGAGCCGATCAACTAAAACAGCCTCTTCTTCTTCAGTCAGTGACATTTGACCGCTTTCTTTTTTAATGGTTGCTTCTTGGAATGCCTCTGTAAAACAGTAGTAGGTATATAATATTTCTCCGAACATTGTTTATACTTGGTACCAAAAGCAACACATTTATTCGGGGTATTTTTGTAGAATCTGCAACAAACATACTCTATATTAAATCTGCGGGGTGAATAGGAACACAAACAACACAGGTGTTCCTATTTATCCCACGCATTTAATTCAGCGACATCACAATAAAAACTAATATTTAAGTGAATATGTTAATAAAACTAACAGGACTAAATTGGCAAACCGTTATATGGCTGTATATGTAAAATACAAAAATAATGTTTAACCAAAGATAAGAATAATTTTATACTTACAGGATACGTTTTAAAGAGGTGGAAATAGAGGTTATACAATACATGTAGGTTACAGTCCTATCAAACATGAAAGCATTGTTGCCAACAATGTAAAACGCAATTTCCCATCTTATCATCTTAGGCAACCGATAAAACATACAGATCTGAAAAATGACGAGAAGTATAATTTAAAACGAAGATTTTATTTTTCAGTGAAGTTTCGTTCCTATTCACCCCATCATACGATACCACATTTTCCGAATTTATATTTCCCACTTCCTTGTTCTTGGTCCCATTTAAGTTAGATTGATAGGCTTTTTCATACGTATTTTTGCTTTTTTTCTGGCAGTAAATTATCGATTGCACGTTCGGCAATTTCCTTCAATTCGGGTGGAGTGCACAGATACTCGGTGTTCGACATTTTACTTCTCTAGGTTTTTCAGTTAAAAATATATTATTAAAAACTATTAATCTTATTTATTTGTTACTTAACCTGAGAATGACGATAAAACCAAAAGTACGGATTGTTGGAAGCCATGACAAATAAATGTTTGACAATTAAATAGGAAAACAATTTGCTACTGAATAACTTAATTTTTTTAAATGTTAGTTTATGTTAAGAAAAATAAATTATATCCATGCCCCAAAAAATTTAATTAGAAACCTATTGTGAATAAAACAACATACAAACCTCCGTGAAGTGCTTCATTCCAGCCTCCCGCTATAGCTTACCATGGCGCTTCGCGCCTCGGTAAACAACTAAGCCCTTGGCTGTAATGCAGCTATTTTACGTCGGTTTGTAATATATACTATTCCAAGATGTTCGATACCGTTTGCGGTCCGTCCGTCGGCTCATTCATCATCATCACACTACTTTTTTTCCGGAAACGTCCATTGATTTCTTTTTTCTGTTAAGGTGTTTATACGAGATTTTAACTAACAATTTTAACTAAATATGTTTTATGTTGACATAGTTTTTTTGTAATAACCTAATCTTACTCAATTATCACAAGTATAAGTAAAACTCAATACTTTTCGTAAATATTCTAATTGTTTTGTTATTGAAAAACGAAAAACCTGGTATTTAACAATTTTAGTCACTTGCTGTTTAAAGCTGATGTAGTTATGCTATCAAAAGGTAAACCTCTGTAATTATTAAGATTATTAATGCCTGGCAGCAAGATTTTTATTCAAATATATTTCAGCTTCAGAATTCCAATAGTATGAGTAAAATCAATATTTTCATTTGGAGTAGTTAAATCACGGTAGCATCTTTTACAAAATAAAATTAACTAAATTTGTGTTCGCGCTTAAGTTTGATACAGTGAAGGGTAGATATCAAAACCACTAAAACAAGTATTTCACTTTAAATCAGCAGTATCATTAAATTGAGAGCTTCCAAGCTGCCCACTAACTTTACACTGAGATTGTCACGAAAACCACATAATATTTGAGCTTTGTTTCAGGCTTAAATTGTGTAATACGCAATAAGGGGTCCTGATTAATTAGAAATACGATATAACATCAACTAGCTAACTATATCTACGCATATCACACTAATGGCATTCTGGCTTCAGTCACCTTTTATATACTAATTTACGTCTAACTACACTTATTTAATTATTTCAACTAACCTTTATATATTGTCACTTATGTTATGAAATACAGCAAAATCTGTGATGGATAATAAACTTCACTTCCATCTTAAACATTAGCATTATTTACCTACTATGCATTTTAGTACTTCATTCATATCGTAAAATACAATCGTATAACTATGAATGCTTATATTACTTTTATTTTATTTTGCCACCATAGTGTTCTTTATTTTATTTTGCCACCATAATGTGCTTTATACGCCTCCAAATGCGGGCGTAATGTGGTCTTTATAGCACGGAAATGTCATTGATGCCAAGCAGCATGATTGACAGCAAACACGTGACATGATATATAATAGCAATATCATAGTATCTTAGTAACAACAAATTAGCCTACTGTCGACTTTATTTCACTGCATTTGCATTTAAAAACTGAATACTGAATACTGAATCTTTTTAAAATTTTGTTCCAGTTTCATGGTGCAAAATAAAATAAAACATTGTATATGTACCACGGGCATAATTGTAGATTATGGCTCTCAGGAATATAAAAGCCCTCCGCTTCGTGTCGGGCTTTTAACATTCCCTCGAGCATAATCTTCTGATTATGCCCTTAATACATAAATATCTATTACATGATCAAAGTAAGACTTTATGTTTTTATTAGCCTCATAAATAAGCAAAACTACAAGTTTGTCTATAATTTGTAGGTAGTGGACCGCAAAAATTTTATTATTGTAATAAACGTTTGTCAAATCGCCATTGTTACTACGGTAGAAAGATAATTAGTGGATTTTTAATATCTTGATAATACGTCGTAATTCACTAATGTTTTCAAAATATTTTTATTTATATATTTTTATCTAAGGGATGTAAGATTGTTTGTAACTAATACGTATGTAAACACATGTTAGGGGATGAGTGGCAGGTGCACGCTTAAAATGCTTTACTGAAGGGGCGTAACAAATCATTGGAATTTTTCTTATGCGCGCTCTTGATGTAAAAATCTCATGGGTCTAATGATGAATTGTGGCGAGACGGGCCACGATGGAAAGATATCTTTGTTACTGGGAAACTCGAGACCCGTAAGTAGAAGGTTGTTACAGACGAATTAAAGTTGAAATGTCGTGCAATAATTACTACGAAACTATTCAAACATAAGTTAGTGTTTCTTGTTTTTTTTTATTACTTTTGAAAGACGGGGGTAGTTTTTCGGCAGTAGATATAGTTATGTTTAGGATCGGGGGGCGGGGTATGGGTGAAGCAGTTACAGCGATCTTTTGAATCGAGCCAGATCAATTTATGGGTTAATTAAACCCCTTCATTGTAAACAGTTTGTCATTGAAATAATTCGTGCGTGTACATTTTTCTTTTGAATTCGCCAACACTAAGTTCTTTTCTTTCGGGGTTAGACTGCGTCTATTAACGATTTGTGCCTGTAATCAATTAAGGGAATATTTATTCTAGTGTAAGTATGTATTTTTATGTAACTGAAAGCTCGCAGCAAATAGTTTTACCAGTCTAGATTACGTATTAAATACCAAACATTTTCTTGCAAAGGTATTTTATTCGAACGCGGACTCATTAAGCTGAAATCTGCTAAAATAAAAGGATAGTACAGGGCAGTCTCCCTTTGGTATTTGTGCGAATTAGCATTTTTTATTGTTGTTTGTATTTATAATGGTGGAAAGGTGGCTGGTGAATGGGTATAGGATGCCGCAGGTTATTAATTATAAAAGGCAATTGCCTGTTGGTACACACTCCTAAGTCAGACCATTAAACACCTCGATATTTATATTTATTGTTTTTATATGTTGTATAAGTGAATGTGTAACCGGAGAGAGGCACGGTATGTTGCTAACGCACTCAAACTTATATATATATATATATATATATATATATATATATATATATATATATATATATATATATATATATATATTGCACTGACTTTGAATTGATAAATGTATAATTGTTATTAGATTTAATAAATATCTACTTGGGGATAGGGTTCAATTTGAATTTCGTAGGCAAATAAAAATAAAATATTAAACTTTTTCATTATTATTAAATTGAAATGTTAACGTGAAATCTTAAAATTTTATTTAACAAAAGGAAATATTCATGTGTATAATTTAATAGTTCTTTACAATTATTTGTATTAACGTGTACCAGACTTTTATGGAATTTGCAAGTAGTAAGTACAATTTTACTTTAATTAAAATTATAATTATTATATTTATGATCACACTTGTTCATTATCTTTCCAGATATTGCTACACGTCGTCGCACAACATTTATACAGAAGTTCAAAAAAATATTTACATACAGGACATCAAAAGAATAATCAATGCAATCTATTTGGTTATGATAATAAAATAAACTCACATGTATTTTCGAAATTTCCATTACATGATCACCTTAAGCTTGTTCCATGTTAACATTGGATGTAAACTTCATTCCATCTAACGATGATACTGCCTTCCTGTAGATTATGGTACTGCTTAATTTCCATAAATTCATCCAGCTTCACTAACTGGTAGTAAATCTTCTTTGCGGTTAATACGTTGTACTTGGGTAATATGCTCATTTCCTTTTATAGTTGCACTTTTATTTTATTTGGATATATAAATATTTATTAATTTTTCGAATTAATCTTTCATAAACTGTTATAATTGCTAACACTTTTATTTTAGATACCGACTTGAAGTTAAAGTTGTTTTATAACCTCAATTAATTTTGAGACAAAAAAAACATCACATCCAAAATAACTGACGAATTTTATTGAAATAAAAAAAATGCACAGGGTCCGATGTTGAACAAAATTTCAAAATGAAACAAAGCAATAGTGTCGAATATTATAACCGGTAACCTTAGTTTTTTAAACTTCTGTTATATGTTATACCGACTGTTTCTGAAATTTCAGACTCTACGTTGCTCGCGGTTCACTTCCGATAATGTTAACGAAAATTTTAACTTACATGTTTACAAATGCACTATTCACACTATGACCTTTTAGCCACCAAAAAAAAAAGAAATAGAAGAGAAGAAAGAAGAGAGAAGAGAGTGAGAAATCAGGAGCAATTCCTTTTATACTTTCTCATAGCTACCATAACTTTCAATTTTTTTTTACATTACATACAACAGATTCTGGCATTCGATTGGTCTAAACAAAAAAATTTATTTAACTAAACCATAAATTATGCCATAACTTTTTCAATCCAATTCGGATTTGCTTTTTAAATACATTTCTGAACTCAGGACACCATTCTGCATAAATATACACCTCACATGCCATAATTCGCTTCATGAATTTATATTTTGAAAATGTTATACCTAAATTTACTAATATCTAATAAATATTGTATTTTACAACTAAACTGATGACATGTTCAGCTTCTACATAAAAAACTGTATAATAATACACTTATCTCTACCCATTTTACATAGTTTTAACAAAATTTCTACTTTAATACCTTAATTTCATCTACTTAACCTAACTTTTCTAAATTTATGTTTAAACTACATATTTAAAATTAATTTCTTTGTACAAATAAGGGAAACCTATTATTATATGCTTTTATAATTTATTCTGAACTTATCTTGCCCTAAATAAGCTATAAATTTGTAAACTTCTTAATTATTGTACTTAACCTAACTTTATATAATTTAATTTAAACTTGCGTTTTAAACGTTTATATCACTTGTAATGTTTATCTAATATGTTCCTATATATGTCTCTAACACACTCATCACTGTTTATCTGTACTTTATAGTTTCTAATTTTGTATTTCACACTTTCATATTGTTATCATATTTTGTAAGTTTTTGTATACAATTGTATTTATATGGTTAATATCACATTGCACATGTAATGTTCAAGTTCTTAGATACGTTTCTAAGGCACTTTAACTTCTTAAGCTCTTAGTCTAAGATCTACCTACATAACGTCTTCGTACCATAACCCTTTCTATAGTTCGCAGAGTTTTTATGCATTGTATCAAATACCATACATGTTTTACACCTTAGAATTATTGTACTTCATGTAATCAATATCTTTTATGTGTTTAATGGCTTAATTATAGTGATTTATATGTGAAATTTCTTATTTATCTTTAATGAAACTGAACGTACACACTAATATGTATCGTTTTGACTCACTAACATTCACCCACACTCACTCACACTCACTCATACTCACTCACACTGACTAACGCTCACTCACACTTACTCACACTTACTCACACTCACACTCACTCACACTCACTCACACTCACTTACACTCACTCATACTCACTCACACCCACTCACACTCACTCGCACTCACTTACACTCACTCACACTCACTCACACTCACTCACACTCACTCACACTCACTCACACTCACTCACACTCACTCACACTCACTTACACTCACTCACAATCACTCACACTTACTCACACCCACCCGCACTCACTCACACTATCACAGTATCAACTACCATACATGTTTTACACATTAGAATTATTGTACATCTTGTAATCAATATCTGTTATGTGTTTAATGGCTTAATTATATTGATTTATATGTGAAATTTCTTATTTATCTTTAACAAAACTGAACGTACACACTAATATGTATCGTTTTGACTCACTCACACTCATACTCACTAACGCTCACTCACACTTACTCACACTCACTCACACTCAGTCACACTCACTCAGACTCACTCACACTCACTCACATTCACTCACTCACACTCACTCATACTCACTCACACTCACTCACACTCACTCACACTCACAAGCACTCACTTACACTCACTCACACTCACTCACACTCACTCACACTCACTCACTCATTCAAACTCACTCACACTCACTCACACTCACTCACACTCACTCACACTCACTCACACTCACTCACTCCTCAACTCACTCACACTCACTCACTCTCACTCACTCACTCACACTCACTCACACTCACTCACTCACTCATACTCACTCACTTACTCACACTCACTCACACTCACTCACACTCACTCACACTCACTCACACTCACTCACACTCACTCACGCTCACTCACACTTTGTCAGAATCATTAACCATTAATAGCTATTCATTAATTAGGCAAGATAGAGTCAATAATGCCCGTGGAGGCGGAGTAGCTATCTATGTCAATAGCGAATTAAAATTTGAAAAAATTGCGTCTCCCACATATAGTTCTTTTATGCAATTAAGGATCAAAGCGTATTTAACAAAGAAACCATTGTTACAAGATCTATATATCGCCCGCCTCATAAAAGCATTGATGACTTTATTGATGATAACGTTGATTTTATTAAATTAGGTTTTCCTGTACTTATTTGTGTTCTCACACACCTAGTTGATACGTTTTTATTAACAGGTGAGTTTCCTCAATTATGGAAACAATCCCTTGTAACTCCATTGGCTAAACTAAATATTCAATCGTCAGTGCCATATTTACCGCCGATCATTATCCTATCAGCCGTATCTAAATAGTGGAATGAGCCCTGGATCTGTAGGTTAGAAAGTATGTTGAAAATCATAAAATATTATCAGAAACACAATCTGGGTTTCGTAAAAATTATAGTTGCTCCACAGCTCTTTGCAAAGTAGTCAATTACGGAACAAGACGGAAAAAATTACGGAATTAATAGCATTAGATTTTTCTAAAGCTTTTGACCTGATTAATAACTCCCTAATCTTGGCTATTTTAAATAATATTGGTTTGGGGTCTACCGCAATAACATTATTTCAAAATTATCTAAGTAATAACAAATTGTAAAAATTAATAATAAAATGTTATCACCTCTTTACATAGCCTGCGGAGTTCCACAAGGACCGATTGTGGGTCCTATTTCATATACTTTGTATACTTCTAAGTTTCCAAACACACTCAAACATCCTTGTCAATGATGTATGCAGAGGATACACAAATCTGCTTGTTGCTTAAGAAAGTGGAAGCTCATCAAACAAATAAACACTTAAACCTTGTAAGCACTGCCTATGATCACGGATTTGTAATTAATGTAAAAAAATCAAACTTAATACTATTTTGATCAAACAAAGAGCTGGAACTATTTATCGAACTATTTTATATTAATAATGAAGCACCTAAAATTCGTTAACAGTATTATACAAAAAGCATTTTGTAATTTAAAATTAGTGTATGGATTCCGAAAATTTTTGTCATGGAAGTTGTTTGAAATTCTCAAGCATTATCCTTGTATAACTATGGAGACGTATGCTTCGGCTTTTGCTTTGATCATCTAAAAAACGGATTCAAAGAATACAAATTTGCTGCGTTCGCTTAACATTAGGTTTGCGTAGGAGAACATTTCTTAAAGGAAAATTAGAAGAGTTAAAGTAGTTAAACATGTACAACAGAAGTTTACATCACAATGTATGTTTTTATCATAGAATTATAGTAACAAAACCCGTTCTTAACATGCGTTTTGCAAAAGAAATCGAAATACCTACACATAAAACCCAAATATTTAAACGATATCTTTCATATGACATTGCACCTCATTATAAGTTACCTGAAACTTTCCCAGTTATGTTGCCAGTGACATTTCAATCTAGTACTAAATCATACTTGTGAAAATTACAAAGTACACGTAAAGAGTAAAAATAAAGTATTATATATGCATAGGGTAAGCATTGAAAAGAATTTATTTTTTATTTTATTAAGCGCACCCTTCAGTTTAATTTTTATTTAGTTGTGTTTGTTAGAATAGAATAAATTTCGATTTATGTATGAAAAGGCTTGACACACTGGAACTGTGACAGGATCTATAACAAACAAAATACACCCACGTACCACACAAAATTAAAAAACACCGAACGCGTTGCCTCAGCGGTCGACTGGGACGAACTACAGAAAATTTCTACTGTACATATAGCATCAGCGAGTAACGCAGAGTTTCTAATCTGGTGAAAGTGAAAGTTATGAAAGTTTAATTAGATCTGAGTAGGCTAAAGGTCCTTGATCGTCATTATTCATTAGAATTTGTTTATTTTTGAAGATCTCTAAACTTTCATAACAATCAAGTTCGTGATTATTTTAATTAAAGATACCTTATCTACTACATGAGTTTTACCAAACATATGTAGCACTATGGCAGACTTGTCCCAACGTTGATATTTTATGAGCTAAATGTTCTTTAAAGCGAATTTTGATAGCTCATTTAGTTTGCCCCACATGATTTGTTCAAAATTTTTACAATTAATTTTATAAATTTCTGACCTATCCTGCTTATGCACTTGATCCTTTGGATTGCCTGAAAGAGTTTGCAAATTATTATTTGAAGTAGTAACTGTTTTCAAATTTATTTTGGAAAAGATTTTATGTAGACCTTTTATATAGTATAAGCAGGATGGTTTGGTAATTATACATACTTTGTTCTATTTACTCCTTAGTGTTATATAATGTAGTTATATTCTTGACCCTCATCCTATGTGTTTGTTTCCTAACTATATTCATAACCACTTCATCAGAAAACCGATTATATGCAGCATTTTCTTTAATAATGCGCAATTCTTTACTATAATTTTGAACTGAAACAGGAAAATTAAGCAATCTATGAACCAAAAAATTAAAAGCAGTGAGTTTGTCACCGGGTCTGAAAATTTTAAGTAAAGTGCGGTAGATAACTTTTTTTGGTCTCGGATTTTGAAATTTTGGTTTTAATAGTCTAAAATCTATAGTTTCCACGTGTTAATATATTGAGGATTGAATTTGTTTGGAAGTTTTTTTTTCTTTTTTTGCGATGTACTTAAAATTAAAAGAGTATAAATGTTGGAAGCTTTGATTTAGCCACTTATTTTGACGTATTTGAAGATAGCTGGATTTTATTACAAATTAACATTTAGATAATTCTGTGAGGGTCAGACAGGAATTGTTCTTTCGGTTTCATTGCCTTTAGTAAACTGAAGTTCTTTTTTTAAATTACATTCCTAGTTATTTTGAGTATTATTAAATATAGTTTCTTGAATTAAAACAAACGTATATCAGGAAATGGTAGTGACTTCATTTTATTTCTTCAATCCGTTATCGTAATTTTAAAATAATAAATTTGAGAAATATAACATGTGGATATAAATTTGCTTTTACGCGCGTAGTTAAAATGCAATTCTTTTTAAAAGTTTACCGAATCGTTTTGATTAAATGTGTTTTTTGTAAAGTATGTAACGTTTGGTTCCTCAATTGTGTTCCGTTTTAATTAAGCCATGGTCTTATCAGTTCTTGGAAGCAGCATGTTTTCGTCGCGTCAAACTTTTAGCTTGCTTTTTTGGTTTGAACAACCGCGGGTGACGCTTGGGATGATGACGTAAGAGAAAAGGGTACATTTGTGTTTTAACAGGCAGTCTCGATAGGGACGTGGTGACGTCAAGGTTCAAACTATGTGGCCTGCGCGGGTTGCATGCGAAATGATCTGAACTTGTTGGGGAAGTGTTTACGCTATCTCGGGGAAACGGAACAGTACCGAGGATGACAGTTTTCCGCAGACCGTTTGCTTAATTGGGGATATCAGAAAGTTCCCACGCCCCGATATAATTTACCGTTTATCGATTGTCTGATGTATTCATCGAGGAAGAGTTAAGTGTTTGTTTACAGTGCTAATACCCATAGATGGATTTCTTTTATCGCATTTTGTCTTGTGCGGATCAGTGAGTGAAGTTCCCGTTTTCATTGTTGGTGCCTGGGGACATTTCGTGCATCCTGCAGACACTTATCTAATAAAATATCGCTGTAAATAGCTTTATCGTTTAATGAAGTTTAAAGTAAATAGTTTAAAGTTTAACAACGCTTGTAAGTAAAGCAATGCTTGCAAGAACGAGTAAATAGTTGTGCGTTTACATTAAATGAGATGCAAAATTAGTTATTTGTGTGGTTTTAGTTGAATTAACTGTCGTAATTTAGTTCGAGTAATTATAAATAGAAAGTTGCCGTTTGTGAGATATTATTGGGAGAGCGTTATCGTAGAAATTCAGAGAAGCCCTATCGACTTAGAACCTGGTGGACCAGTTGCACGACCTAGTTTATCGTAGTCCATAGGAAGGAGAGTATTCCACGCCGTCTATTGTTGGTCGTAGTCCCAGTTAAGGTAAAATCTTATATTTTATTCGGCTGATGATATTTTTTAATGTGAGTGTGGAGATGAGAACACTTGCTTTCTTGTAAACTGTTGTATAACATTTCTTTGGTTAATCTACGCACCTTTATTTAATGGTGTCTATTAAGAGTTTGTTTGTCAAAATTGATATTTCCGATATCTTTGTTATTTCCGTTGTGTTTACTAAAACGTAGTTATTTAGAATATGAGGTAACTGAACTTGGGGGGATTGGCCTTGCAAGCGTCAACAGAACTTTCTTATTTTATTATTTTTTTATGTAAACTGCAAAATTTAATGTGTTTGTCTTTTACTGGCTGTACTAAAATTTTGAGATGTCTGTATGTCAATATAGGACCATTGTTAATGTTTATAATTCTATTATTAGTAGACATAAATCTATTTTGACTTCGTCCTCTGTTACTGCTATTTGCCGTCGTAAATTAAAAAGTTACAATATTAGACATTTTTTGATTCTAGTGTTTGAATTATTTTATGAGCAATTTCGAGTTAAGTAATTTTACAGCGACAACATTTACTTATCGTTCATTTAGATTGTAATCAAGTTTATTGAAGTTATTCAAGTTTTTAAAGTAACTTTTTGAAGTTTCATTAAGGTTTAACGTAATGAATAGATATAATAATAGTTATAATAATAACTATTTATTGCCCAACAGAAAGAAATCCAATTATAGGACAATACACACAAAGTTAACATCTGTTCCAAGTGATATCATAGTACAGCTAAAAACGTACAATTATGTTTACTAAACTAAAATTGAAATTTTCTAAACAAGAACTATTTTATAAAAAAATTAAGATAATGAAGAAAAAATTCAAAATTGAGGAAAAAAAAACAAAATGAAATTAATAAAGGTAAACTGTCATAATGTATATCAACGTCATTGGAAATGATGTTAAAGGTGCTACTAATAATTTGCATCGGGTAATCTAGGTATAGATAAAGGGTAATGAGTTTCTTGACTGATCAGCTGTCGATTACAAGGATCGGTGTTAAAGGTAAGCAGTTTGTTAATTTGTTGTATATATATTTTTTGAATTGTGTATAACAAATCCTATTTTGGAGAGTATTAAGTTTTAGGATTTGCTAAGATTTGATCGTGTTGCTATATGTTGTTGTGACGTATTTTACGTTTTAAATTGACTAATTAATTATCGTATCGACCAGTTATTCTGGTTTATTTGAGCCAATGACTGACGTTCAAGTTTATCGAACCCCTCCAACACCACTGAGCTATGCCGTGCGCACACATTGCTTTACGGGCTGATGATCTAATGAGCATTTGTCGCCCGAACGTGGGACGTTTTGTATTTGGGACTCGTAGTTTAACTTGGATTTCTCGATTTTTGGAATTTTTTTCGAATTGTAAGATTTTTATCTCGAGTTTGCGCATATTTTCCGGGTATTTGTCGAACGTAAAGTTGAGTTTCAATTGAAAGATTTTTATAGTATATTTTGAAGTGTTCACAATTTTGAACACATTTTAGAATATTTTATATTTTATGACGATTACTTATGAGCTTACTATTTATAGTTTTGGGATTTGTTAACCGTTGAGATAATTTAGTTTTGCGAATAATGACGTGTCTTTGGCACAACTTTTTTATCGTGTACTTCGGCACAGATTTTTTTAACGATGTTCTTTTGCACATACAGTTACCGGATTTAGGACTCTTTGTGGGATTTTGGCTACGAGCTGCTTTTGCCGTTTTTATTATCGAATTATCACCTTTAGTATACCGGATGTTTCGGAAGCTTAGTTAACCGATTTTTGAATTTTGAGATTCGTTCTCGAATTTTTGTTTCGGCGATGTTGACATTACTCGACTTTGATTTTGTAGTTAGGTATTTCTTTTTTGTTTGTTTTTTCGTTAGTTTAGGATTAGGTTAACTTTAGTTGTAGGATAGTAGGATGGCTATCCAATTAGCTTTACTGATAAATTGGTTTAGTTTGAATTCATTTTGGATTCTTTTGAGTCGAGTGTCCTAGGGGCACATCTTCTCTGTGTAGGGACACAAAGGGTGTGAGAGTTAAAGAAAGTGTGTTTTGTCTAATAATATTTCCTATTAACCTTGCTGACACATTAATTTTAAATTTTAAACGCGGCCTAATCATGATTATTTAATTTTGAAATCTTTTTTTTACCTTCCATCATTAGCGGTTTCAGGAGCCAAGCCACCGGTTTCTCGAAAACGTCTGTCCACTGTAGCAAACGTTGGATGACTTGGCGTATGACGATTTACAACCTTTCTGAGTAAACTTTGACAGACTATCCCTATTTCCTTGACAATATCCAAAAACCAATAACATCGGTATATTTTGCATTGGTATATTGCCCACCCATGATGAAAATTTAGATAGTTTTTTAAATTATTAATTGTTAATTCTTATGAAAATTTAGTAGTAAAAGTTACTTAAATGCGACGGTAGTTTTATTTAGCCAAAAGTATGGCAATATACCAATGTAGAGTATACCAATATGTTATTGGTTTTTGAATATTGTCAAGGAAATACTGAGACTGTGCGAGAGTTCACAATGTGTGAAACAAGGACAAATCTTTTACGTTTGCCAAAGCCTTCAATGTTGCATGCGTCATCAGCTTCAGATGCGTTTTCGGAGAAAAACGCAAAAAGTTATAGTGATTTTAAGGTCTCCTAATCGTCGCTTGTGACGCCCTCGAGGAGATACAACAAAATCCTCCACAAATTTGAATTTCTCATTCCAAGAAATCGAATTAGTCGAAAGATATTAAAGAAAATGTAATTTATTTGTTCAACTTTGACACCTTGTATTCTCGCTTATTGTCAACTGTCGGACCAAGGTAAGTTTAGTTAAATTGACGTATTTTGTGGTGTACCCCATGTGGAAGAGCATTGTCAAACAAGGCTTTCTTAAAAATTTGCTTTCTTCGTTCACTTCTGTTGACAGAAACTTTGCTAAATAGAAGGCATGCTCCCATTGACACCCTAAACTATGGCGTCACCCGTTCTAGAATTTAGTAATTTATTAATATCAAACTTTTTTGGTTTGTTAAGTTTGATGGTTTGAATTAATAACTACAACACATTTTTAGCATCGTATTTGTGTTATATACGGAACGTAGACATATTTTATAAAGTTAAACATTGTTTACAAAACTATTCACAATTGCCAACATGTATATTGAAAATAGTTGTCTTAGGGATAAAATCGAGTATTTATATTTATATTTTACAATATTTAAACGTTTCAATAGCAATAACAGTTACCGTTGTCAGTAAAATAGCGCAATCTAGAAAAAGAACGATGAAAAATGTCACAATCAAAATACAAATTTAACAAAATATAATTACATTAAAATTCTAAAAGTGCAAAGTTGTAAAAAGCATTTACAACTAAAAACTCACATACCAATTAGATATTTAGTAAAATAATAACATATCCAAAAAAATGTGTAACTTATTCGATTCAATCCAATTTAGCAATAGTTACATCGCGTTTTTAACCTCTCCCACTCCCTCATGCAACTTTTTTGGAGAAATGTGAATTCACTTTTCGAATATACCATATATTATTCAAATTTCGTGCATATACTAAGTTATCTTACATTTGCCTAAATACAGAAATATTAAGGT
The DNA here is from genome assembly GCA_036346205.1 of Vesta saturnalis. Taxonomy (NCBI): domain Eukaryota; kingdom Metazoa; phylum Arthropoda; class Insecta; order Coleoptera; family Lampyridae; genus Vesta; species Vesta saturnalis. Next base: position 3,419,048 of record JARFJB010001795.1, read on the forward strand.
GAAAAACTTAAATATATATTTTTTGGAATTTACACAAACAATACCATTGCACTACACGCATATGAACAGGTATGGACTTTACGTGTTTGATAAGAGATATATTTATTATGATATTAGACAACTTACCATGCGTACTGATTATTTTACACACTCTTCAATTACGTACCTATAACATAAAAAAACAAATTAACACAGTACTACATTGAAAATTCAAAAAGCTGCTGAAAACTTTTAAAACTGAGTCACTAACGAAAAATACCACAATTGTTTTGTACTCAGTTAAATATATATAGTGTGGAACAACACACGACCTTCCAACCTACAAAGTGCAAATTCAAAGAAATTGCAATAATTTTAATAATAATTTATTGTAGGATAATTATGCAACCTATGTTTTAATACGTTCCTAACGAAAGTAGGTAACACTGAAAACAAAAACAATAACCTATATCAGATGGACATTTAAAACTTCATGCCAGATAGAGGTAGTAGAAATCTAGATGATTAGTTTTTAGAGCTATTTTGCTTTATATTAAGAAACTTGATAAAGAAAAGTTAATTAATTTTTCTTTAACTTTACTTGGTATAGATGTAGCTTGACTGGTCGAGTTTTCAAAATACTTAAGGCCTGGTTGTTCTTTTCTCCTTAATCCTCTCTAGCCTTCTTTTTTGCTAAAGTACGCATCGCTTGCCTTGACTGTTTATAGCTACAAATAACTCTTATCCTGTCAGAAAACCTTAACCTTATCCTGTTAGAATTCCATAAATATCCAATTCCGATTATTAACGGTTTTGTAACTCTTCGCGTAATACTTCAACGTGTAACGTTTATTATTAAAGTTAATTTATTAACAATGAAAGTTTATGTACAATAAATAACACTAACTTAAAACGCTAATATAGTAATTAAAAGGTTTACAGTTTATTTGACACGAATTCACTCGCGCACTAACGTATTTTTATTTATCGATTTAAGCTGTACTATCTCGAATATTTCTAGAATTCTGTAGAAGGTCTGCTACCGATAAGGATTGTATGTAGGCGATAAACAATCTCGAATTCTTCAATCCAGACTATTCTATTTTCGATTAGTCATCCAGATAAACGTAAACATATCTTATGCATGCAATCTGGAACGCTCCATCAGTGACGCTTCGTGAAGCATTGAGCCGTGGCGGTGCAGGTTACAATACATTAAACTTAAATGTTTCCTCCGAGTAAGTGTTACTAAACTTATCTCACTTCCACACGGCGACATGAAGAGATTTGCGATTTACTGGTCTCCATTCCGTTTGTGCTATTTAAAAAAAATACCGAGAACACCAAATTAGGTCTCAACCACAAACTGAATCCGTGTAATTTGGTGGACTATCAATACAAATTTTCCATAAACGCCACGACACAGACAGAAATAAACGCCTTTGTCGACATAATTAATAATATTGCACACGATTGAGGCGTTTCGATAGAGCTGAACTGCGTGAGCGTGTTACTAGAGACTAAAGTAAAGAGCACATAGATCGTGATGCTTAAAAATCAAAATAATACGTGTGCCGCCTAGGGCACTGGCCCCTTCAAGTTACAGTTTTACCACAATCAGGTAATTTAAATGATTATTGAGCTTAGTTCTGTATTATAAGTGTTTTGTAACTCTAGTTTCGTATTAGTGGAGGTGGTTGGCCTATTTCCACAGTTTTTGCTTTTATAGAGCAACGTATCTGAAGCCGATTCTGATTTCTTCATCAGGTTTAGTCCTTTTCTACACTTGAGTCGAATTCATGTGTTATCAGTGTTTTCCAAGCACTTGACTACTCTCAAATTCGAACTTTCATACCGTTCACTAACAAGTCTGACACCTTTACCGCGGAGCCACTGAGTAATCCAACATATATTTTGTAGAACTTCCCAACCGATGCGAAGTTATGCGACAAAAATCGAATTTTCACGATTTCGTTTTTGACAAATTGTTACTTTGTGGTTGATCTAAATAAAAGTAAGAGAACATGTACTTTTTAATGTTCTTTAACATGGCATGCAGGAAATTGAAATCCGACGTTTCGTTTTCGAGTAACCATCATCAACTTTATTTTTTTAATACGCTCTTGATTTGTTTATAAATAATATTAGAAAAGCTTTTTATTCTGCATTCAAGTATGTATCAGATTTTATGGTTTACTTGCGATATTTAAACTTATGTTACGATTATCGTAGAAAATCTAAGTATAAGGGCTTTTACTAACGGTGCTTTCCTCATCAAATTAATGAAATGACACAGAATTTTTCAATTTGGAATACAAATTTTATAACCAATTAATTAAAATCAATCAACAACACATAAATGGACAGATAACATTTGATGACAAGAAAATTTAAACAATACACATACAATAATTAAACAAAAAATTATAACAAATGCTCGAAAGGCCGTTCTTCGTTCCCAAACACAAATAGCATCTTCCAACTGTAGAATCCAAAGCATTATTTAACATTGTAAGTGTCACAGTTTGGAGTGCGTTAAGCACCAACCTTCGGAGTTCTTCTGTTCCAAATATGTTTATAAACATAATCTTTTATGTGCCCCAAACGCAAAAAAAATCAGCGAGGTTATATCGGGAAAACAGGTTGGCCTATTTGAAAGGTAAGTCTTAACCATGCACGTGAATTGTGTGCAGGTGCGCCATCCTGCTGAAACCAAAAATCGCGTACTACGGCAAGGGTACATTATCAAGAGCGTCTTCTAAAGTAGTTTCTAGTAAATTTAACTAACGTTGCGATGTTAAATTTTAATTATAAAAAAAAAGGTTATTATCCTTCTTCCTAAAATCACTACCCACATATTGATGTCGTGATTCCTTGCATAATTTTTGATTTTCTTGAGACCACTGATAAACGTTTTTTTCTATTAAGTATCCCATTATTGGAAACCATACTCTCATCAGGCTATAATATGTAGAAAGTAAACTTATTGTTTTGATGGCATTTTCTCGTATACCACTGACAGAATAATCTCAGTCTTTTTGCGTCACCTGGTCAAAGTCCTTGCAAATTCTGTACTTGTACAGATGAAATTCTGCCTTCTTTAGAATAAAGTGTGCTGTTCATTTGAATATGCCCACATTATTCTGAATTTGCCGAGTTGATATTTCGGGATTTTCAGCAACGAATGACTGACTATACATTGTTTACATATTCCTCATAACTCGTTTTTTTTTTAGATAGCACGGGATTTTTTAAAAGCAACCGCATTCTTTAAGGTTAGTTACTAACTTTCTGAATGCTCTTTATTTGGCTGCTTCCTTTCAGGATACTTTTTCAAATACATGCGCTCCGCTGTAATATAATTTTGATTTCTTAAGATGTAACACGATGTTATGTCAAACTTTTCTCCATTTGAAAACCCTGCTTCCATATTTTATTAATAAATTAACTATTGACGAGAATTAGTACAGGAATCTAAAGTTACTGTCAAGTGGAGACAAAAATTAAATTCAATTCAACAAATCATAGTGTTTGTTTTCCTAAGCATACTTTTCTAATGTCAGACAGAGGTTAATAGACGTCTAGATGCTAACTTCAAAAATTAAAAGATATTGAATAATATTAATTATAGCTGCCTTGGTGGTCGAATGGTTAGAGTGCTTGCCTTTCACCCGAGCTGCGCGGGTTCAAAAAAAAAAAATATTAATTATAATTTTTTTAGGGTAACTATGCAACTTCTTTCATACGTTCATAAAGAAAACAGGCAACATTGTAAAAACAAAAACAATAATCTATGTCAGAATGACGTTTAAAACTTCATGTCAGATAGAAATAGACATAAATACTTAAAAAGAATTTCAAAGCTTTTTTTTAATTTAGACTCATGCTATCAATACAATCTATCCTTGATAAGGAAAATAGGTATATGGTACGTCTAATTATTTAAGTAAAAACAGAAAAAATAGTGACAGGCAAAGTGCCTTCCAGTGAAGATTCTCTATGGAATTAGTAAGTAATGAATACTTATGTATGTACATTACAGCGTGAATTAGATGAACTTAAATAATGATATTCTATAATAGATTTTTATTTCTTCACGTACAACTGGAACTTTTAGGTCACTATGAATCATGCATTAACTAAAACTCAAAGCACTTTGTTGTGAAATCTTTGGATGATTTAATACTAGAATTGCTGACTGTACCCCAAAACTCTATCCCATAGATCCAGATTGGTTCTGCCATGGCTTTGTATAGAAGCAGTTTACTTTCTAGTTATATCCTTAATTGTCTACCTAACATCCATCACATGGTTCTAAATTTAAGTCCTAGCTGCTTGCGCTGAGTAAATATGTGTTTTCACGTCATTCTTTGTCCAGATGAAGACCTAGATATTTTACTTCATCTATCTGGAGTATTTCCTGATCATTGAGCGTTACAGGAGGACAGTTTCCTCTTCTCAAAGTAAAAGAGTTGATTTTTCGGTTTTTACTTTAAGTTTCTATGTTTTTAAAAGATGTTATTTAGATGAACTTCAGATTTTGTGTTCCAGAAACAGGGCTTGTATAAAATATCAATTATACAGTTTAACCACTTTCATTCATATTTAATTAATTTTTAGACTTAGCCTGCGTTATATATAGAAACTTTATAAAGAATAAGCATAAGTAAATTTTAAATAACACTTAAATTCTACCTTAGGAATTTTTTTTAGCCGCTAAATTACGAGTCTTATCAAAACATTGCATAGCACATAATTAATCGATATGTTTAGGCTCTATATTTAGGTATCTTTATATCTTTGAAACATGCAGCTGTTTAGCGATTATGTATAAAAAAATCAGGACCGTATCTAAAAAAAAACAAAGTTGATGATGGTTACTTGAAAACGAAACGTCGGATGGATTCCAATTTTCTGCATACAATGTTAAAGAACGTTAAGAAGGTTCTCTTACTTTTCATTTAACATCAACCACAAAGTAACAATTTGTCAAAAACAAAATCGTGAAAATTCACTATTGTCGCGTAACTTCGGAACGGTTCGGACTTTCGTCAGTTTAAAAATGTAGTTTTACTAGACTTCAAACCGCCCAACTTTTATCCCATTTAACCGAAACTCTATCTCTTGCCGTTTCCGAAATCCCCATAGTCACCCTCCTTAACTTGGACACAGTATATATATATATATATATATATATATATATATATATATATATATATATATACATACATACAGTGCTAGTCAAAAGTCCTCTCCCCCCCTTGTATCTTTTGAACGGTTTTACTTATACTAATGAAATTTGGAGGGTTAATATAAACGGACATAAGCTTCTCAACTAGTCATGAAAAGTGACGTAATAGTCATATATGACGTCACAGGGCCACAGTAACCAATACTTTTAAATAGTACCTTATGGCAAGTGACATCTCGTTTGAAAGGTATTAAAATGACGTATTTAGTAATACTAATTTTATTAGGTTTTAGGTTGATTTTGATACAAAAATTAAATAAATACTAAAATTATAGTTTGGCACTGAATTAATCAAGATTCAAGGACCAATTCTTATAGTAAATGTAGGAAATGTGCTCCACTAAATTCCTGAGAGTAATGCATCCTACTGTTAAACTCTTGTCGTACTAGTTCAAATGTGTCTGCGGAAATTGCTCTACATTCTTCAACAATTCTTTGTTTCAAAATGTGCATACTGCCAGGTGCTGTAGCGTAAACCTTAGATTTTAAGTACCCCCACAGAAAAAAATCTAATGGTGTCAGGTCTGGTGACCGAGCTGGCCATTCTATCGGACCTCGTCGTCCAATCCATCTGCCACGATATTCTTCATCCAAGTAACGTCTTACTGCACCATAATAGTGTGCAGGAGCACCATCTTGTTGGAACGTTATTTCCAAGTTGCCGAATTCATCTAGATTATCTTCCAAAATTTCAAGAATTAACGGTTCAATTGCGTTTTGTAA
>JARFJB010001795.1:3432500-3455000 GCA_036346205.1 Vesta saturnalis
GCGTGTGTGCGCGTGTGTGCGCGTGTGTGCGCGTGTGTGCGCGTGTGTGCGCGTGTGTGCGCGTGTGTGCGCGTGTGTGCGCGTGTGTGCGCGTGTGCGCGTGTGCGCGTGCGCGTGTGCGCGTGTGCGCGTGTGCGCGTGTGCGCGTGTGCGCGTGTGCGCGTGTGCGCGTGCGCGCGTGCGCGTGCGCGCGTGCGCGCGTGCGTGCGTGTGTGTGTGTGTGTAATATATAAGTTCTAAAAAATATATATTGGATTACTCGGTGGCTCAGCGGTAAAGGTGTCAGACTTGTGGGTGAAAGGTACAAAGCTCAAATCCGAGGTATTCAAGTGCTTGGGAAGAAAATCGTAACATATGTTCGACTCACGTGCGAAAGCAATCCTTCTCAGGGCTAATCCTGATGACGGAAGCACAGTCCGCTATAACGAATTGTCGCGCTATACTAGCACAAACTGTGGAAATACGCCGATCAACCCAATTAATATTGAGAATAGATTCCAATCTTCACTCAACACCAATGAGTACAATTAAACATCTTGTTTGTGTTTAGCGTAACAAATAAGCTGTGAAAATAAAATGTAACATTCAATTTTGGAATTAAAAAGTTTATTTCTTGCGCATTCAAATGAAAGTTATTCCTTATATGTATCACCCATCCTTTGCGATAATCTGCGAACCCCAGGCTTCAATCTTGTGTGTGTGTGTGTGTGTGTGTGTGCGTGCGTGCGTGCGTGCGTGCGTGTGTGTGCGTGCGTGCGTGCGTGCGTGCGTGCGTGCGTGCGTGCGTGCGTGCGTGCGTGCGTGCGTGCGTGGGCGTGCGTGGGCGTGCGTGGGCGTGCGTGGGCGTGCGCGGGCGTGCGTGGGCGTGTGTGGGCGTGTGTGGGCGTGTGTGGGCGTGTGTGGGCGTGTGTGGGCGTGTGTGGGCGTGTGTGGGCGTGTGTGGGCGTGTGTGGGCGTGTGTGGGCGTGTGTGGGCGTGTGTGGGCGTGTGTGGGCGTGTGTGGGCGTGTGTGGGCGTGTGTGGGCGTGTGTGGGCGTGTGTGGGCGTGTGTGGGCGTGTGTGGGCGTGTGTGGGCGTGTGTGGGCGTGTGTGGGTGGGCGTGTGTGGGCGTGTGTGGGCGTGTTTGGGCGTGTGTGGCCGTGTGTGGCCGTGTGTGGGCGTGTGTGGCGTGTGTGGGCGTGTGTGGGCGTGTCTGGGCGCGTGTGGGCGTGTGTGGGCGTGTGTGGGGGTGTGTTGGCGTGTGTGGGCGTGTGTGGGCGTGTGTGGGCGTGTGTGGGCGTGTGTGGGCGCGTGTGGGCGTGTGTGGGCGTGTGTGGGCGTGTGAGGGCGTGTGGGCGTGTGTGGGGGTGTGGGCGTGTGTGGGCGTGTGTGGGCGCGTGCGCGCGTGCGCGGGTGCGCGGGTGCGCGGGTGCGCGCGTGTGCGCGTGCGCGCGTGCGCGCGTGTGCGTGTGTGTGTAATATATAAGTTCTAAAAAATATATATTGGATTACTCGGTGGCTCAGCGGTAAAGGTGTCAGACTTGTGGGTGAAAGGTACCAAAGCTCAAATCCGAGAGTATTCAAGTGCTTGGGAAGAAAATCGTAACATATGAATTCGACTCACGTGCGAAAGCAATCCTTCTCAGGGCTAATCCTGATGACGGAAGCACAGTCCGCTATAACGAATTGTCGCGCTATACTAGCACAAACTGTGGAAATACGCCGATCAACCCAATTAATATTGAGAATAGATTCCAATCTTCACTCAACACCAATGAGTACAATTAAACATCTTGTTTGTGTTTAGCGTAACAAATAAACTGTGAAAATGAAATGTAACATTCAATTTTGGAATTAAAAAGTTTATTTCTTGCGCATTCAAATGAAAGTTATTCCTTATATGTATCACCCATCCTTTGCGATAATCTGCAAACCCCAGGCTTCAATCTTATTGTGTGTGTGTGTGTGTGTGTGTGTGTGTGTGTGTGTGTGTGTGTGTGTGTGTGTTGTGTGTGTGTGTGTGTGTGTGTGTGTGTGTGTGTGTGTGTGTGTGTGTGTGTGTGTGCGTGCGTGCGAGCGTGCGTGCGTGCGTGCGTGCGTGCGTGCGTGCGTGCGTGCGTGCGTGCGTGCGTGCGTGCGTGCGTGCGTGCGTGCGTGCGTGCGTGCGTGCGTGCGTGCGTGAGTGCGTGCGTGCGTGAGTGCGTGCGTGAGTGCGTGCGTGCGTGCGTGCGTGCGTGCGTGCGCGCGTGCGCGCGCGAGCGTGTGCGCGTGTGCGGGTGTGCGGTTGTGCGGGTGTGCGGGTGTGCGGGTGTGCGGGTGTGCGGGTGTGCGGGTGTGCGGGTGTGCGGGTGTGCGGGTGTGCGCGTGTGCGCGTGTGCGCGTGCGTGCGTGCGCGCGTGTGCGTGTGTGTGTAATATATAAGTTCTAAAATATATATATTGGATTATTCGGTGGCTCAGCGGTAAAGGTGTCAGACTTGTGGGTGAAAGGTACCAAAGCTCAAATCCGAGTGTATTCAAGTGCTTGGGAAGAAAATCGTAACATATGAATTCGACTCACGTGCGAAAGCAATCCTTCTCAGGGCTAATCCTGATGACGGAAGCACAGTCCGCTATAACGAATTGTCGCGCTATACAAGCAAAAACTATGGAAATACGTCGATCTGCGAACCCCAGGCTTCAATCTTATTGTGTGTGTGTGTGTGTGTGTGTGTGTGTGTGCGTGCGTGCGTGCGTGCGTGCGTGCGTGCGTGCGTGCGTGCGTGCGTGCGTGCGTGCGTGCGTGCGTGAGTGCGTGCGTGCGTGCGTGAGTGCGTGCGTGCGTGCGTGCGTGCGTGCGTGAGTGCGTGCGTGCGCGCGTGCGCGCGTGCGCGCGTGCGCGCGTGCGTGCGCGTGTGCGGGTGTGCGGGTGTGCGGGTGTGCGAATGTGCGGGTGTGCGGGTGTGCGGGTGTACGGGTGTGCGGGTGTGCGGGTGTGCGCGTGTGCGCGTGCGCGCGTGTGCGTGTGTGTGTAATATATAAGTTCTAAAAAATATATATTGGATTACTCGGTGACTCAGCTGTAAAGGTGTCAGACTTGTGGGTGAAAGGTACCAAAGCTCAAATCCGAGAGTATTCAAGTGCTTGGGAAGAAAATCGTAACATATGAATTCGACTCACGTGCGAAAGCAATCCTTCTCAGGGCTAATCCTGATGACGGAAGCACAGTCCGCTATAACGAATTGTCGCGCTATACAAGCACAAACTGTGGAAATACGCCGATCAACCCAATTAATATTGAGAATAGATTCCAATCTTCACTCAACACCATTGAGTACAATTAAACATCTTGTTTGTGTTTAGCGTAACCAATAAACTGTGAAAATAAAATGTAACATTCAATTTTGAAATTAAAGAGTTTATTTCTTAGGCATTCAAATGAAAGTTATTCCTTATATGTATCACCCATCCTTTGCGATAATCTGCGAACCACAGGGTTCAATCTTATTGCGCTGCACTGCGCCTTCACCAAGCTAAAAGACGTTTGCAGTTAGTTTCGGTCACTGGAAGATTGTCATAATACATAAATTGTTCGATAATTAATTTGACCTATGGTGAAAGTGTGTAATTATTACTTGTATGCTGTAAATCGAGACGATAATATATTGATAACGAAGCTTCAATCAAGATTTACAATAATTCAATAAATCTAATTATATTTAATAATAGTTTTTTTAAATAATGATAAAATTTGAAAATAGTAATTGTACTATGTGGTTAAAATGACGTTGTTACATTAAACGCTCTTAGTGTTTCTAGATTTTGTAATAAAAACGCTACAAAGGAAAGAGTTAAGTGCGTAACTTGCGATAATTATTATCACAACAGTTGTGCAAAGACGAAATTAAAAACAATATCAATAATTGAATGCGATAATATCGTGTGGCGGGACGCAATAAACTCACTTATAAAATCAAACTCGCATAATGCAAATTTAAACGTATATACTACTATTACTCACAATTAAGTGATTTTAATAAGGACAAAACTTGTAAACAACCTTTAATCAAGGTAAAGCATGTACATAACTCCACAAAAAATCCTACTCCAGGCTCCCACGAAAAAACTTCCGACATTAATCAAACAAACAAAAATATCAAAGATGATGCTTATGCATAGAATACAGTAGTCAGAAAATCTCATGTAACAAAACAGCAAGGTAGGCTTATAATCTTTGGCACTAAATAAGATAAAGCAAACGGGAATATTATTCTTAGAGCTGCTCCAAAAAAAGCACATCCGTCTGTGTCAAGATTACATAGGGAAACTATCTCTAACAATCTGATGGATTTTCTCAAAGATCAATTTGCCGAAGCAACGTGAGAAAATTACATTATAATTAATTATAATTATTATATAATAATTATATAATTATAATTATATAAATATATTTTTTGAAATTTATCGTAGAATTTTTTTTTAATATTAGGATATTTGAATGTCATATGTAGCATCTTGAATTAATATTAAGTAACTGGGAATTTTTATTTTACAGTTTGTTATTGCAGTTTCGATAAAAGGAATTGAATTTCGTTATGGATGATAAAAGAAACATTATACGTGTCGGTTTAAATTTGTTGGTGTTATCGTGTTTGATAACGAAAGGTTCAGTCGCGGTTAAATAGTTCTGCATGCTTTCAAGTTTACCAGTTCATTTACGAATGGAGCTATTATTGGGGAAGTTACAGAAAATGCATTTGAGTAACAGGGTTTCTTATTAAAAAATAGGACTTTTGTTCCTCGATTCTAGGTATAAAGTCGGTTTTTTTCATGAGAAACGTCCATTATGCAGTTTTAGTATGGAAAACTTTTTTCGTGTGTCTAATAAAATATGAATATGATGTTAGGGAGTAAGACGTTTTGTGTTTCTTTAGTTAAAGTTAGGCTATTGAAGAATGAGATCAAACGCTGAGCGTGTGATGTAGGCTTCGGGCGCACAGAATTTACCTATGTTCTACACGGGTTACTTGAAGCCATCGTGTAGGAATCTTCCAGTTCACCTTGTGTGTGGATTATAGAAAGAATTCAATTATCACGGGGACCTTCCTTTGTGTTGTTATAGGTCAGAAGTGACAGCTTCGTGTCCATTGAAGAGGATCGGTGTTTATTTTAGTGCTTGCCTCATTTTCGTGCTTTAATGGATTATGATATCGTAGAATTTGGTAAATTTATTTGTGCATCAAGAAAATACATCCGAATCCACAGCTGTTGAGACAGATAAAGGGTTGCTGTAAATAGATATAACTTAATACATTTTGTGTATACAAAAAACAAAGAACGTTTTGTAAATAAATATATGTTTGTGGATATTAAGCCAGGTGAAGCAGGTATTAAATCACCTGTCTTGGCTTAAATATTTTCGGCACTAAATTCGTATAGATATAATTTAAAAATAGTCGCATAGTTGAAATTGACGATGGAACAGTTGCCGTACTGCCAGGCCGTGTCCTCAGGAGATTGAAGATATATTGGTATCCGTTGATCAATTAACGAAGGGTCAATTGCATGAGTATTGCGTTTACCGCTGTGAAATGGAAAGAAAGGAGTTAGACTAAAGGAATTTTGTACGAATTAGGGTAATTACTTTTCAGTGTTTATTTTGGGTGATTTAAATGAAATTATTTTTGTGTTTATTAAGGCGGATGAACACGCTTTCTTTTATGTGTAGTATGGCATAGAATCCCTTCAGGCGGTTAAGATAATTTTACCAAAGTGTATGTAACCGCTTACCGTAATATTACATACTGTGTATTATATCTTTTATTCTTATTTCTGTATACCAACATTCAAATCATAAAAATTTGCCAAACTTATGTTTTCCACGTCACTATTTTTTTACGTAAGAAAGGTCGCGCTTTACTTCCTTTCGGAGGTACATTTAATTCTTTGTGTTTTGATAATAACTGTACCAATACTTTATTTTTTGTTATCATAATATATAAATAGTGTTAATGAACTTGAGCGTACTATCTCGAATGTAAGATTATATGTGATTTCTGTTTTCCTCACAGCGTTATCATTATTTACGAAGTATTAAATTTAAAAGATAAGACATTTTGATTACGTTCATGTTACTGACCCATTTATTATTTTTTTATGATAATTTTTTATTTCACGACCTTGCAGGGGCAATGTTTATTTTGTTTGTGCTTTTCATGAAAGATTTCAACGTAATAATTTGTGAGTGATCTATTAGATTATTTTCTATTTTTAATTTTTATTTTATCTTTCTTTCAAGGTATAGAATATAGATTTAAGGTAAAGTAAAATTAGAGTGAATAAAGTTGGTGCAGTTGATCTATTAGCACGTTATTTTATTTTGATTACGTGTGCATACTTTCAAGCTTTACAGGAAACACCGGATCAAGGCTTATACTTTACCGAATTATCTAATTTGCACAACGTAAGGAAAGCAAGTTTTTTGTTTGTTCTGAACTTTGCTAAAGGAATACTCACATATAGGTATTTAGATCCCGATATTGTCGATTATAAACAAACTGGCACGCATTTCATTTACGACTTTCCTCCTATTGCTTCTTATGTATTGCGAGCTATCCTAATCGCAAAATTAATAACACACCCACCCCCTTCGTTCAACTGAGCTACCGACCCGTTCCTCTTATCTGTTACTTCCGACCATTTTTTCGCGTAACAATTTCTATTGCACTATATTAAATCTCGAAACAACTTTATATATAAGGAAAAAATATTATAACCGTCTCCCAGTGATCAAAAACTGTAGTCGTCTTCCAACCTTGTGAAAATGCAGCGCTAGAGCCATGATAGTCACGTCCTGGAGTTACACTACACCTATTATTCGAACTAAACCTGAAACAAGTTTCAGCTTGATGGTATGAACTTTGCAAATAATTTTTTTTGCTACTGTGCCGTAATCAACATCAAAAATATTTAGTGCGGCAAAGTAAAAACTCCAAATCAGCTGGATGCCGAATCTATAAATAAATTCTTATTGCAAAAGAATTATGCTGCTAATTAATCAAACAAAATCAATTTTCACCTCATAAAATTAACGAAATAAACAGTTATTAGTTATTTATGTAACAATTGCAAAAAGTGAGTGATTATTACATGCAACTTGAACACTTCTTGCCACGAGGTGCATACAATATCTTTTCTATGTTCACACAAAAACAGAAAAAGCGATATTACTACGAGGGTGTAGGTAAATAAAAAATACTGTTTAATAATGTAATATTTAATTATGATCATTTTTAGTGCAAATTGCTATATGGTACATTTAAAAATGATTCATACCACGATTTCTAGTGGGGTGTCAAAAATCTACTGTTATTCATGTTAAACAGTACCGAAATATGAGGAGTCGTGGAATGGCTTAGGAGATATCTGTTTGTTATGTTTGGTTTCATTGTCGTTAACTGTCATAAAATCTCGCTCGTGTTAAAATCGTTCTGAAAATGGTTCTGACAACTGAGGAAAAGGCATTTAAAGTAGAACATTATTTCCGTTCATACAGAAGGGGATGGCCCAAGTTTGAAACAAGTTTTTGTAAAATATCGGGAGCAATTTGGTAAAGCTGCACCCAGTAAAAGCGTAGTGTTAACAATTGTTGAGAAATTTCGTCTCACTGGTAGTGTGTTGTGCAAGCGCAAAGGTTCTTCAGGTCGTCGAAGAACAGTTTGTACCTACGATAATGAAGAACGGGTTCTTGACCAGGTTTCGCAGTCACCACAAAGAACTAACTCTTCGATGAACTGCGTATAAATTAAACATGAGTGAAATATCTACACGTAGAATGTTCAAACGCATTGGTGGTTATCCACATCGTATTCAAACTGGACGACGACTAAACGCAGTGGACTCGATTTCTTGGGTTTGAACGCCCTGACTTCATCATAGAAAAACCACTTCACAGTGCGCGAGTTACGATTTGGTGTACTGCATCTGGGCACGGTACAAAAGGTCCTTATTTTGTTGAGAACAGAAATCAACACACGGTTACTGTTAATCAAGAGTGTTACAGGCAGAACATCATCGTCACTTTCATGAGCGATTTAAGAAATTTTGCCGCGCACAAAATTTACATGATTTTAACAGGATGGCAGCACAAACCATACAGTCAGAAGCTCATTAGAACTCCTCTGTGAGTATTGTGGAAAAAAAATAATTTCTCGTGGAACGAACTTCTATTTCCCTTACCATTCATTTAATCTTACACCACTTGATGCATACATTTGTAGTATGATGAAAGAGTCCGTATTCCTCTCAGACGTCAAACAATAATAACTTATGAAAATGTAAACTTTCACCATTAACACTCATGACAAATTTCATTGTTAGCTTTTGTCGTAGAGAGTGTTCTGGTTTGTCATCTTTGAGGCAGTTTAATAATATTTAATTTTTATGACCTAGTTATTCTTTACTAAAAATTTTATAGTTGGCTTTATGTTTCCCAAACTGTTATACTAATAGCAGGTTTATGTTTATGTTTTAATTTTTCATATTTGACAAAATTGTTTACTACATCTTTAACAATTTTTAACAAACATTACTACTGACGAAGATAACTGTAAGTGTTATCGAAACGTTTAGATTGTATAATTTAAAGTACACCATTAAAAAATCCCAAAAAAGATAAGTATTTTATAATAATAACTTATTTTCAACAACTGCATCAACCACTATTTATGAATATGTACAATATCTGCGATATCGCAATGGAGCTTGTTTACGCCACAATGGTGCTCATTTTGAACATGTAAATTACAAAAATTAAAAAAATTAATGAAGTTGTTTTCGGTACTGTTTACTTTAGCGAATACTGTATTATTAATTTTAAGTTATAAAACAATTTTTACACACACACTTTTTTTTATTTACAAAAATTGACAAACCAGAATAACCATTAATATGTAGATAAGAAACCAGTATGCTAGCGTCGAATACTCTCCGGCAAAAAGAACTAAAATATAACGATAGCGACAATAGAGTGCGTACAAAGCAATCTTAGTCCAGTAGAACAAAACGTTCCATTTCGTAAACATTTTAAACGAAAAACAAATTTAAGTGCTTGGAATTTATTAATTCTACTGTGGACCAATTACATTTTATCTAATTAAATATATCGCTTCAATCTGCATTTTTCTGAAATTTCACATTTGGGGTTGCACCTTTTAAATCAGGTTAGTATGCATCCGTAGCGTGCAATAAAATTATTGTTGCACTAGTACACTAAACGATAACTGTTGAATAAACGTAAAAGAAAGTTTTTTTAGTTAAGGGTATATTTGTAAATGCTACCTCATTCCTACATTAGTGCAAGGTACGATAACGCTTGCACCAATATATTTTTGGTAACAAAAAAATTCAAATGTTTTATAAAACTGTAACGCGTTTTCGTCTCTTGTAATCTAAATTTATGTATTTCAAATCAAATACACCTTGCGCCATTATTAATTTCAACCTAATAATGAGACAGAAGTTGAAACTAACAATGGGGATAGGACAATGTGATTTTCATAGAAAATTTCAGATAGAAACGATCTATCAGAATGGCGCACACTTGTCATCAGTCAACACTCCGAAGGATACTTATTTGAGGCTTGAAGATGAAATAGTATATTGCGTTCGACGTGTAAGTTGATCAATATTTCGATCATTAATTATGATAATTACACAAATGTACAATATTTTTCTTTGATATATGTTTAGTAGGTTCTTAAAAAAAGCTCTCTAAAAAGTAACTTTACAGATTTTATGCTGCTTGTCTTATCACACGATTATGATATTATGGGGGTGACTGAAACCTTGTCAAGTGTCCATGATTTATCAAAGATTTTTCGATAGTTTTCGAAAACTACAAATTACTTGTTAGAACCGTGCACCTGAAATGCAGTGTAAACTCCCATAGTTGGATTGAATAACGCATAAATTCGGGAAAGTATTTGAAAGCCTTACAAAAAATTTATTGCATTCAAACATCTTGTAATTAGAAAACGAAATTATAAAGCTTTTGATTTAATTGAACAGTTTTAATTGGAAATGTAAATTTTAAAAAAATGATTCACATCATGTAATTGATCTATAGTGCAGTCTAGTTTGTTGAGAATTTTTATTTCGTATAAATGATAAAGATGTAGTTATTAACGTATCCTTAGCTTTTAGGATTTATAAAATTGAGTAGAAATATTTTTTTTTTGTATAATTGAATTAAAGTAATATCAGAAATATCATATACATTTTTCAAGGTTCAAATATTAAAACGCAGTTGTTCTGTAAAATGTGAGAATACTCTCATATGTAGTTTACAGTCTTAAGCTTGTTAAGTTTATTAAAAAGTATATTAATCCAACAGGGCATATAACGCTTAATTTGAGTAAGGCAGAGTTAGATCAGACCTTTTTGCGTAATACGCTATCGGGCGACGTTAGGGCAGTCCCGCGAACGAACGTTTTCCCGACTCCTGGTGATCGAATCTTCGTTGTAAAGGGGTAGATACCTCCCCGATGAACGTAACGATTTTGTGTAATTTATCCAAGGACATGTAATGTGTTTTAACTAGTGCATTCATAACCTTCTGGAGCAGTCATCGCTTTTATTTGCGGACTATATCAACGTTCTTTCAAATTGCCAGACAATAAGTTTACAGCTCGCCAATAACAAGTAACTTGCAGTGAATAAATAAATTTTCGTACAACGTTAACGACAAATATTAATAGTTAAACAGTTCTGAATGCAACTGTAATATATCGTACAACCA
Organism: Vesta saturnalis; assembly: GCA_036346205.1. NCBI lineage: Eukaryota > Metazoa > Arthropoda > Insecta > Coleoptera > Lampyridae > Vesta > Vesta saturnalis. Next base: position 3,443,256 of record JARFJB010001795.1, read on the forward strand.
AGTTGGATGTTAATCGACCACACTTTGGCTTTCTAAAGCAACATTTCGAGTGTAGCCACCACATTCAATACCTTATTTTCGCCAGCACCGAAGTCAACCTCCCGGCTTTCACCAGGTGGTTCGTATAACATATGGTGGGAGTGTACCTGTAATAAGGTAAATCTTATTGTGCATTTACTGTTTTTTTTTGCTATTCACATCCGACGAACATTAACAAATTTTCTGTCTTTTTTTTCCTTGGTTTACATGTGCTTAAGATTGAATACGATTCCTTCTTGTTCAGTTTTGGATATTAGAATCTTTCCTTCGCAGCCTTATTCAATCTTCCGAAATTTTATGAACAAAATTTATATGATAAATTTCGTGTACGAATAATCATTTGGTTTACTGGCTTGAATATAAAATTTTACAATAATTTTTAGAAAGGCCAATACAAAGGAGATTAGCTAGAACCTGCACTGATTAAGCATATGTTATATGTTAATTATTTTAATTTGTGTAAATGTTCCGACGTTGAAATTTTCATTATACATTTCTAGGTTACGTACTGTTGTTTTTTAAGGTGATTCCAGATGTGAACTCGCCTGTTATACGACACCTATTTGCGAATTTATTTTTTTTGGTTTAAGCAAATTTTTTAGCCGTCTGATTAATATTTCTCAATATGGTTGTAGATTATATTACAGTGTATCCAATCATTATTTTGAGATATAAGTTTTATTCAAATTCAAACAGATTAAGTGTAATAACGTAATGACAATCATTGATTTAGTTTGAATAACGGTTGTCTTTATTTATTAGTGCATAGTTTACAAGCGACTGATTTGAGTAACTACGCAAGCTATGAACTTACGTAATTAGGCGAAACAATCACTATTTGGACTTTTCAGATACTCTGGCGCCCATTTCCGGTTTTACGACGATTTCAACCCATATTTTGACTTATGTATGGTATACTGTTCTGCGGTATGCAAAATTAATTAATATCTTACCCACCCTCAACCGCTGGCTAGTCGAGCAAAAGTCAGGTTTATCTGTTACCTCGTTTTACTACCTGTTTATACCGTAACAACCTGGTTAACCGCAAACGTAAGCTATGATATAATTTTGAACGTAAAGATAGAGGTGATGCAACAGGAATTTAAAAGCATGTCACGTATACGGTAGTAAAAAGCAATGAAGAAAATGAATTTTTGAACAGATTTGGGTAAACTTAAATCCAAATAACTTTACCATTAATCTTGGAGTTATCTATAGGAAACAGGAATTTTCGGCTATCAAATTTTTAGATATCTTTGAAGACTCTTTCTCAAATGTTATCACAAAGTGATGAACTGATTTGTGTACGTGATGGCATTAGAATAAAAATGCTTCGTTTGTGTTGTCCGCATATAGCACCTTATATAACGCATATCATTAACTGTTGCTTTTTGGGCACAGTGCAGTAGGTAAAGTTTGGAAAAATGCAAATGTTATACCTCTACCCAAAACAAAAAATCCAAAAAGTTATTCTGATTTTCTACCTATCAGCAAATTACCAGTTTTGTCGAAAATTTTGAAAAGGATAATGACACAGCAAATTAAACCTTATTTGGACACCATTAATGTATTACCTGAATATCAGTCTGGTTTTCGTAAAGGATATAGTTATTCGACAGCATTACTTAACATTACTGATGTTTACTGTTGATAAAGATAAATTTGTTTTGCTAGAGTCATTATACCTTTCTAAAGCCTTTTGACACAATTGATCATGAAATGTTAGTAAATATGTTACATTATTTTGGGTTTAGCAGGGAAGCTTCCTTGATACTTAAAAATTATTTCACAGATAGATCACAACAAGCAATTTTAAACCTACACTTTCTACATTCAGCTATGGTGTTCCACAACGCTCAGTCTTTGTACCACTTTTATTCATACTATATACTGCCACATTATCTAAACAGCGAAAATACACCACTTGCCATTAGTATGCGGATGATACACAATTACAATATACCTTTTATGCTAAAGACATAGAACAAGCAAATAATCACGTTACTTGTGACGCTCCTAACCTTGTAAAAGTGGCCAAAAACCATAATTTAACAATAGATATAGCCAAATCTACAGTTATTTTGTTTGGAACAGTTAAAGAAAGGGAAAAGAATAAGTCTAAAATAACTATAAACGTAGCCAATGAAGCTAATTACGATAACATAAAAATTCTTGGCATCTTAATTAACTCCAAATTAAGGTTCAAGCAATATATAAGAAATGTAGTTAGAAGAGCTTATTCTAACTTAAAACTGATTTTTAGTAAACGTTATTTTATGAGTCAAAGTATAAAAACAATGCTTAGCGTATCATTAGTCTTATCAAACTTGGTATATTGTGGCAGCATTTATGTGCCATGCTTACAGCTGATAGATTCAAAAAGAATTAAAAAAATTCAAAATTATTGTATACGTTAAATTTTTTGCATAAGACGGTATCAGCATATCTCTCATAAATTAACAGAACTGAAATGGTTATCTATAGGAAATCAAAGATATATACATGATGCTATGTTATACCATAACTTTATAACAATTCAAGTTCTCTCTTATTTATATCAAAAGGTACAGATTTCAGATAATGCTAGGTTTGTTAATTTACTAAAACCATCCAAACATCACATCACAATGTTTGAGAGATTTTTCTTATACATTGCCAAAAGTTTATAATTGTATAAACAGTAAATTATAAAGGCTTAGTTTTAACCAGTTTAAAAGTTAACTCACCAATATCACCTCAAATACAGAAAGTTCAGGATATGTTTTTCTTTTCTTTTTGCTTTGTTACGCGTGAAAACGGAATTAACACCGAACGTAACAGATAATTAAAATATTCCGACTACTCAGTGGGATATAAGGGTCGTGGGGGTGTTACAGAATTTAAATATTTAGGGTGACTTGCCATATTACCGTCGTAAATTGGGGTTGAGTCACAATCTTAGTAATGTCTTAATAATATGCGCCATACTGTTGTTAAAACAAAATCGGGAGATGATACCTGGACCAATGCAAAGTATAGTCAGCTAAACAGACAAATTGTCACTTACCTTTCGCGGTCTTTATCTCCAGGTGCACGCTAGTGAAGGTCCGGGATCTTTACCTATAAAAATCTACAAAAGTAACCACACACCTTCAAAGTAATAAAGCGTGTGATCAATTCAGCTGTTCGATAAATGGCCTTCTTTAACCTATTTTTACGTTACTGTAAACCCAACGCATTTAAACAAAATTAATACGCATAAACAAACACTAAATACTTCGCTAATCAATGAAAGTTAAATAAACATTATCTAACAGAATTTTATCATGAACTAACCTAAAAGAAAAACAAACACAAAGCTAAATAATTGCTATTGAAAAACTTTCTTAATTTATCCCGTTAAATAAATGCTTTATTAAAAAAATAAATGTATCACTTCAGATCCTTAATTTGCTATTAGGTCACCTTCAAAGAATCAACATTTGCTAAACAAAACTAACCTTGACCTAAATCGTATTATACTTAAATTTTAAAACTCCAAATTCCATCTTAATAACCTTTCACTGCAGACAGGGAGGAGATTACAAATAATATTTATAAATTCAGGACACTACAATATACTAAATAAATCAAAATAAATAATAACACTCACAATATACACCAGCGTCAGCGCAAACGACTTTTGTCTTGAACTTATAATTGGAAATGTTGAGCAATAAACGCTTAAACGGAATCAAACTTGCAGCTTCCTCTAATCTTGTTGTTTATTAAACCTCCAAACAAAATACGAGGGTCAATTCCGATCATTTAAAAGTTAAAAATCTTACAGTGTGAAATTTTGAATACAATTTACATACAAATAACCACCAAAAGAAACAATAATAAATCGTTCAATGCACGGACGAAAGCAATTCGTTATAAAGGTTAATGGCTTGAAATGTTCAAATGCAAAACAAATAAATTCATCCGCTTGTAACTGTATAATTTAATGAATAAACGGTAATCACGTAAAACCAACACAAACAAGATAAATATGCAAACAAAGGAATTACCTCCTCGATGTTTCTCTAGGTCTCGAACCCTGCACAGCGAAGATCAGGGTTCCTACGGGAGATGGTCTTTCGTTGAACTCGGAAATCAATTACAGCAATTCCCAAGTGGAAAGTTCGCGATTTTAAGCTTTTAACTAGCTGGTTAACGGATTTATAAAATCCATTTACACAGAACAAAAGCGATAACCGATAGTTCAGGGTCCTGGTGGCATTAACTATTACACCTGGTATTATATACACGAAAACATATTATTTTATGTATTTACAATGGTTCTATATACAGTGAGTTTTTTGTCTACTAAGCCGGCTGATTGTATGTGCGCTGAACCAGTGTGCTCCTTCAATAACTAACGTACGATAAACTCGTTCCGCTATAAGCATTAAATATTTCACTAATAGAGTCCGATAAATCAATACAATACCCGGGGTGTTGAACCATTACAATATCCACCAACAGGTGTTTGGGCTAATAATCCTTACGAAACGTTCACAATTCCCCAGAACTGATACTTCACTCAGCCACCATCATCACGCGAGAGCATACGTGCTTAATTTTCTGCCGTCCAACTTAAGACTGACTAATTGACCGCGAAAAGAAACATCTTTCTCCTCTGTACATACATTATCTCTTAAACACTTGCGTCATATTTTTTTCAGATCAATATTTCACATAGGAACTGCATTATCAGCACTTATACAAGCCAACGATTTTATCCCACGAATGATGTCGTGCACTTATTTTCACTTCAGGACATTTTGTAGTACAAATGAATTTTCCACCTTCTGCAATGCCAAATCTCAACTAAAAAGTGATGTTATCAGATACACCCTACAAAAGCAACTTAATATTCGCGTCTCACATTTCTCCAAACCCTATTTTAACTTTGTTTAACAACAAATTACACTTTTAATTTTAAAACTCAATTCTAACTAACTAAATCTTGGAAACTGTGTTTACATTTTCAATTCCAACTAGATTAACACCAACAACGAAAAATATTTTAGATCCGATACGAAATTTGTTACGTCCGCTACCTATGCTGCACCGTTAGTTAAATTTAATGAACTGTTACATTCGTCTGGTTGTTACGGTTTCGCTAATATTGTCATTTAGTCTTTTCTAAATTAAATAAATTTCTGAATAAAAATATGTTGACGGTCACTCATACTTGATCCTTATTTTTCACGATTTGGGGTCACTGGTTTACAGCTGATTACATCCGGGTTAGAGTTCAACTTACACTTTCTTTTCGTGTTGGACATTTTGCTTTCTTGGACAAATTTTCTGTGATTATTTCAACCATCGACGTACGTCGGCTTTGCTATCATTCTCCTATATATGAAGTGATGAATTATAAATAATTGCTTCATACGCGTTAACCGGATTTGTGAGGAAATCAAAAGTCATGTGAGCCTTGTGATCTTTTCTGTTTTACAACATTCTTCAGTTTCAGCCATCAACACATCTGTTTTAAAATAAATAGTATCTTTAAAAAAAAAACCTATCAACTAGATGGTCTACGACATAACCTATTAACGAATGCTTTACTTTACTTTATAATGAACAATGTGATTGTATAGACACACCTTCATGTATTTGGTAGACATTTAACTGTTATACATAGCTTCTAAGTATTTACTTGCAAAATTCAAATTGATTTATCTGTACTTTTGGTCAATTTTTACAGTGCCAGCTTTAATTTCATCTGTTTACATTCTATACATAGTAACATGTGAACGGGTGAATGCATCCAACCTTGTAGTTCTAAAGGAGGAAATTATTATTCATTATTCTCTAATTATTAAAATCACATGCCTATCTATCATGGCGATGTAATATTGACTGCCTTGTTTGGCTCATTATTTGGCCTGTACAATTACATACATTACTAAATCCATATTTTCTTGATCAAGTGATATGATTGCTCAACTTATTATAACGTTGCTTTAAATGATCCACATTTATACATTAATTTAATTAATTCAATTTGATTTATTTTATTATCTCAACTGGGTTCTCTGTTACTACACTCTAAATTAAAAGAATATTAATTTAGCCATTAATTAATTCAATTTAATTTGTTTTCTTATTTGAACTGGGTTCTTTGTTACTACATTCTAATTTCAAAGAACATTAATTTAGCCATTAGGTTTTGTGGTTGATTTGTCTGGTTTTGTTCAACATAATTTAATTTATTATTGACAATAGAAGCAATATACTACCTCTTTTTTTTTCGTTCTAACTCGCAGTGTTTCTTTAAGATACTGTCTAGATCCTTGCTGATATTTGTTACTTCGCTAGGAAAGTGATTAATGCTCTTTTATTACTCAGGACTGCTTTTATTAATTCTAACTGGCGCCATCTTAATTTGTAACTACCACCTTCGTCACTATAAGGACTCATAACATCTCTACTTTAACTGAGCTTCCGGCATACCCTAAAGCTATCTTCGCTTTGTTACGGTAAGTTTTGCTACAGCGTAGAGATTTGTACGTAACAAATTTAATTCGAAATACAATAATAAGCTTAATAAAATCAATAGCAAAGGATACGTCACTTTAATTCTTAATAAAATACTTATCTTTTTTGGGGTTTCTAATGGTTTTTAAATTATACAATCTAAACGTTTCAATAACACTTACAGTTATCTTCGTCAGTAGTACATAAACATCAGCCTGCCATTAATATAACAGTTTGAGAAACAATTATTGACAAAGATATCTCTTTGTTAGATTTAACTGGATTATTTTTATTTGATGTCATGTTTATATTCGTGAATGCTTCTGTCATTTTCAAATTGAAGTTTTTAAACTTACATCATAACTTGATTAAATTTTGTGAAATGTATTTCATTCTTGTCTTTTCATTGTTAGCCTTCATCGTTAGAGGGTGTTCTGATTTGTCATCTTTAAGACAGTTTAACAATATTTTCTTTACTAAAGTTTTATTCTATAGTTGGCTTTATATGTTTCTCAAACTGTTGTATTAGTAGCAGGCTGATGTTTATGTTTTAATTTATCAACTTTTTGACAATTATTTTCAACATCTTTAACAATTTTAATAGTTATTACTACTGACGAAGATAACTGTAAGTGTTATCGAAACGTTTAGATTGTATAATTTAAAATACACCATTAAAAACCAAAAAAGGTAAATGTTTTATTATGTGTGACAATGGTGAAAGTTTACATTTTCAAATTTAATTCTTACCTTATGACCATTTTGACACAACAATTTCGAGGAAAAGAAAAAAGAACATGGCACTCAAACATCCACACATGACAGCCTTAGTCATTATCGTCAAGTAATCCTTAGTTATCCATTCATCAACACACCTTCCTTAAATCTTTTATAAATAGCTATATCTTCTTTTTTAAATTACTTTTAAGTTTATGTTATCCCGGTATACAGGGCTTTTCACGATGAGCGTTAGTTAGACGTTTCTGGCAAACCAGACATCGGATCAACCTGAAAATTTGACAGTATGCATAAATTAATATAATCTACACGCCTAAAATATTTTAGATGATGCGGAGTTGTCGCTTCTACTATAAACTACCGACTAATTTAATTTTTCAAATGGAACACCCTGTATATAATATCATATTATGATTTCCCATTACTTTGTCAACAACTTCATGTACTATTTCCCTATACCTATCTATTACCGTTTAAGAGATATAAATTAATTTCGATTTTTTTTTTTTTTTACAAAACATGTATTTATATCGTTTAGTACCAGAGAGTTCAAGATTATCAATCTTGAACTCTCTGGTACTAAGACGATCAAATTCGAAATGGAGTGGAGTGATACCATGAGGATCTTCACTTCGAGTCATATTTTTATTTGCCTCATACAGGGTCTTTAAAAAATGCAGATACTTTTTTCACATGAAAAAGGAGTGGAAGTCAATTTTTTCAAATGGAACACCCTGTATATTTACACATTTTTGAGCTCTACATCCAATTTTAGATTGACTTTAACCAGATAATGCTATTTCGATTTCCAACCGTTTTCGAGATAAACTGTTTCAAACAGAAACTGACGTGGTTTCCTTGTATTCATCACTTATTTTTGAGATTTAACATGTATTTTATACTACGTAATAAATTTCTTTTCGATTTAGTTTTTCAACAGTCTCAAATCAGTCAATTCGAAATTCATATGTACCTTAGAAAAAGTTACAATTTGTATGCATTGAGGTATTGAGTGTCTCTACCGTACAACATTGCAAATTAATATTTTTTAATAGTGCGCTTTGGAAAAATAAATGATCCAATTTTGAAACGTCAAACTTTCGTTGGTGGTTTTGACTGATTGTGATACTAATTATAATAGAAAAATGTCAAGATTAGGTTACAGTAATGAAGATTTCTTTAATTTATTAATTATTCATGGTGAGTGCAAGTAGAACATGCCGAGTATTTCATGAAAGATATCCACAACTTCCGAAGTCGAATAATAATGTGATAAATCGACTACTACAAAACTGTAGGTTGAATGGAACCTTTCGTCCAAAAATCATTCGTAGAAAGCCTGGAGTGGATGATGACAATGGCATAACAGTTTTGGGATTTTTAATGCATTTCCAAATGCTTCTCTACACGAGGCTGAAAGGGAGATAGGCATACCCTACGTGATAATTTATCGCATTCTTAATAAGCACAAATGGCATCCCTATAAATTCTGCTGTGTCCCACATTTGAAAGAAAGATGGCAATTTAATGTATTTTGTGCCATAAAGAATGAGTCAATTTTTTATATCGAGTTTTATGATGAATTTGAATGCAACAACATATGAAGATTTACTGAGAAATGGAATTCAAATGATTTTAAATAATAGGCCAGGAAGAGAATGTGTATGGTACCAAATGGGTGGTGCTCCACCCCATAATTCTCATTCAGTAGGCGAAGCTTTAACTGAAATCTTCGAAGACAGATGGATTGGTAATAATGAACCTTATAGTTGGCCTCCTCGATCACCAGATGGTAATCCAATAGATTATTTTGTGTGGGGTTTCATTAAAAATATGGTTTACTCCAACCCAGTAACAACAATGGAAGATATGAACTCGAGAGTTAGAACTGCTTTCAATAGTTTAACTCCAGACTTAATCAGAAGCGCTACACATGAAAATCTTTTGAAGAGATTACATGTTTGTTTAAGTAAAGGTGGAGATGTGTTCGAACATATTCTGAAATACATTGATAATTGAATTAACTTACTAATTCATGAAATTATTTTCAGTTCGTGTATCAGCGTTAATAAAACTATTATTTGAAGAGAAGTTTCATTTGATGGTTGAAGAGTATTTTTATAATTATTGATTCATTGTATTATCTGTGACTGACGAAGGAACATCGAACGGAATCTGTTAAATTTCAAAAATAAGTGATGAATTCAAGGAAACCATGTCAGTTTCTGTTTGAAACAGTTTATCTCCAAAACGGTTCGAAATCGAAATAGCATTATCTGATTAAAGTCAATCTAAAATTGGATGTAGCCCTCAAAGATGTGTAAATATACAGGGTGTTCCATTTGAAAAAATTGACTTCTACTCCTTTTTTAATGTGAACAAGTATCTGCATTTTTTAAAGACCCTGTATGAGGCAAATAAAAGTATGACTCGAAGATCCTTATGGAATCACTTCGCTCCATTTCGAATTTGATCGTCTCAGTACCAGAGAGTTCAAGATTATCAGCGTTTATAAAAGTACATGTTTTGTAAAAACAAAATCGAAATTAATTTATATCTCTTAAACGGCAATAGATAGGTATAGGGAAATAGTACATGAAGTTGTTGACAAAGTAATAGCAAATTATAATATGATATTATATACAGGGTATTCCATTTGAAAAATCAAAGTAGACGCTACTTTATAGTAGAAGCGGCAACGCCGCAACATCTAAAATATTTTAGGCGTGTAGATCATATTAATTTATGCATACTGTCAAATTTTCAGGTTGATCCGTTGTCTGGTTTGCCAGAAACGTCTAATTAAGGCTCATCAGGAAAAGCCCTGTATAAGTAAATAAAATATAAAGTACAGGTTTAAGTGTAAGAGCAAAATATCTAGCTTAATACCTCAACTTCGCCCTTTTAAATTATGTAAGTGACCATTAGTTTTTATTTATTATTATCATTCAAGGAAAATTTTAGTTTGTTGTAAACTTTGTAATTTATTAAACGACATTATTATTATCAGTAACCCTCCTGCAGTGAGACGGATGACTTACAGTGTTGTTCCTGATTATGTAAAGAACTAAAAAACTTTATAGAAAAGAGAATTAATTATGTGTGTATTATGCATCAAGTACGTTCCGGAACGTTCTAATATGTTTATACTAATAATGTAAAATGGTAGTAACCATAGACAGAAAATTGACGAAAACAATGCTTTAATTTGTACGTTATAATGTACTATATTCGCATGTTTAAAATATTATACAGTCAGCCTCTATTCTAAATAATTAACATTTTTAATCTAGAAGTTATTTTTATGGTTATTTTTAGGTACGTATAGTAAAATCCCAAAATTATATAGTATTTTTACGCAAATACATCCCTGTCTATTTCAACGTTTGCAATTATATTTACGACATTAGTTTTACTTTTATATACTTTTTCTGCTAATGAATTATTTACTTTATTTTAAAATTTAATAAAAATATTTAATGGTGGGAAGTGAGTGTGAATTGCACAAAAAAGCCAACATTAGCTAACAGCAAAGAGTGCTGAATTATGTACTCTTTGCTAATAGTTACTATATTTGAAAAAGTGAAAAAAGTGCATTTCATGTTAGATCGTAGATACTGAACTTAATACATAAACGGGTTAAGAGCATAAAACCGTTGGAATGTATAATTTAATATTTTCTAAAGACACCGTAAAGCACATTCTTAACCATTCTATAAGATGAGGAAATTAGCTAATTTCCTTCACCCTCACTTTTCTGTCATAAACACCAACAAAAAATACACTTAAGACCCATAGTAGACATACCTACGTAGTTATTATTAATAACTGCTACCTACGATTGATCATCTATTGGTATAATTATAGAACAATAAATAACAAATTTTCATACTTGCTTTAGTTCTAATTAATTAATAGATTTTTGTTTATGATTTTAAAATCATAATTATAATGAACGGATTTTATAAACATAACCTAATCAAAATATACCTATATTGTAAAATCCATAGATTCCTAAAAACAGAAAAAGATATAAAATCACGCAAAATTTATGTGTTGGGTTCTAACTTAGTAATATGGTAGAATAAGCCGCTTCATTAGTAGAGCGTTACTATAAATATTTAAATGTTTTATTAATAACTATCGATATTTAAAAGTATAATTCACATGTTACATTTGTGTTCATGTATAATCAACAACTTCCTGTTGATATCGTCGGTCTACAGACTGTGCCAACTTAATTCACAAATTTTATTAAATATATAAAACATATACTAACGTATTTTATAAAAATTAAATATCTCCCGATGAACACACGAATGTAAATTAGGAGAAACGAAATAATGCCTTTTTTCGTTTATTACTCAACTATTTCATAATGTGCTCTTAATGAAAACGCAATACTGTAAAAATAAAAAGAATAATCTTATCAGAGAGACATTTTATATCTGATAGAGGTAAATAGACGTATAGGTC
>JARFJB010001795.1:3460000-3672500 GCA_036346205.1 Vesta saturnalis
AGGCGTTTCCAAGTTGATGCAAATGGCGCCTTACGGTTTCTTTGTAATACCCAACTTCTGCTGACAACTTACGGGTACTTGTTGATGGATTTGCTTCAACATCTCGAAGTTCAACGTTACTTAACGAGTTGGGCCGACCAGAACTTTGTTTCCTCTTGAGACTTGTATCTCCGCCAGTAAATTTTCGAAACCGGCGCTATGCCGTACGAATGTTTACTATTCCTTCCCTTTCCACTTCGCATATTTTTTAACTGCGGCGGTTGCAGAAACGTTTTGTTTCCAGTAATGACGCAACAGTATCAAAATTTCGTATTTTTCGTCATCCATTTTGACGTTGATTGCTAGTTAGAAACAAGAATATCAGTAGAAAATAGACGGGGACATTCACCTGCTTGGTTAGCTTTTAATATTGCATAGCATTAAGATATAAAATGTTTCCTGGATAGGAGCAGAAGAGCTCAATAAGAAACTGTAAAAAACGACATTTTTTATGTGCCACCCTAATATAAAAAAGGAAGTTGTCGAGTAAATAAATAATTGAATCAAAGTTGGCTAAAAAAATTGACATGGCATTATACGCTTACTATTTGTTATAAGATGGCACTGCAAAATAATGAAAACGTGATGCAAATGTATTATAAAAGTCGTGGAAATGCCGCAGAAGCATTCAGGATGTATTTGCAGCAATTCGCAGAATGACACTAACCACGGATGAACTACTTTTTACAATTAAACAGGATTCTTACAAACTATGGTTCCTTCGTTAAACCTCGAAATAAATATGGATCAACAATAAATAAAGATGAAAAAGAAATTATTTTAAATATGGAACGCTTTAACAAAACTTCTCAAGTTTGAGAATTTAAGCTTTGGTTACTAATATAACAGACGACCATTAATCAATTTTTTCCGTAGGATGTAGCTTATGATCGCCTGACCGGTATAAATGCACATGCATACACATTATTACGTTTTCATAGGTCAGTACTAACATATGTACACCCACTCGCGAAGTTATCCATTCTACGATCGTAGCTGCTTAAGCTCGTTTAGTTTTGCGGGTTGGTGTAAGGTGATGGTCATTTTTAGTCGACCACTGACTGTATTGTACACGAATATTGTCTTTAAAGGATTTATTAACCCGAACATCTACTGGCTGTAACTGGTTTGTCATACCTCCAGGAACTACTACTAAATCAAATTTTCCATTTGTCAACTTTGTTCTAATGTTGTCAGACAAATGACCACGAAACGTATCCATCACTAACATACTGTCTTGTTGTAGAAGTCCACTCGATTTACGCTCTCATACACACTTTAACTAATCATGCAAAAGTTGACTCGTCATTCAGGAATTTTTGAGTTCGAACAATTACACCACCACAGAAGGTTTCTTTTGGGTAGTTTTCCAGTTCAGAATTACATACGGCGGTAACTTATTGCCATTCGCAGTAGCACTCAGCATAACAGTTACTCTTAACCTTTCGTAACCATCTGTTTTTATCGTTTTTCGTTTTTGTCCCTTCTCACTTGTGGTGTATTTTCTGGCATGTCAAAGAAAACAGCAACTTCATCAGCATTAAGGATTTGATTGAGATGATATTGTCGAAGTTGTATTACGCAACGTTGATATCCCGTCAATTTATCCTCGTAATCAGATGGTGGCTTCTGGCAAATGGTGGTTGTACGACTGACAGATATTGTCTTTTAATGACCATCATTTGTTGCAATTTTTTGGCTTTTAACATTAATGCTTCTCGTGTCACTGGAAGACCTTTTGCGCGAAGTTCCTTGAAGTACATTAAAACAGCAGTATCGATTTCTGAATATTTTCCGTGTTTCGGTCCCAAAAAAAAAGGTTTTCTCATTCATTTACACTCGAATAACTTATTTTTTTCCTACTACTCCATCGACGCACATCCGCTTCGTTTAACGAGAACTGTTTACCGACGGCACGATTGCCAATCTGTTGGCCACATAAAATAACGTTGCGTTTAAATCCTGCGTCGTACGCAAAACGTTTTTCCAAGGTGACCAAACGGTTAATAAAACAAGCCGAGTACAACTGAACGGACCGATTACAGCTCCTAAATGTTCGGTTGTGCACATCGACTGAATACTAGACAGGAAACGGAAACCTTAGTCATCATTTATAAACACCACGTACTCATTATTATCTAAAAATAGAGGGATAGAGAGCTTACTGCTGTCGATATGTAGTACATAAGATTAATCACATTATTCATTTACACTGTAAAGTAGACCTTTAGCTACTGTTGCTTAATTTGAATTTTTCCCAGTTATAGCTCAATCAGAGGAGGGCAAGGTTCGGAAAATTCTTGTGTTGAAGTTGCTGACGTCAGTTTAGTTCTAAAATATATATGTTGGATTACTCAATGGTTCAGCGGTAAAGGTGTCAGACTAGTAAGTGAAAGGTACCAAGTTCGAATCTGAGAGTAGTAAAGTGCTTAGAAAAAATTATAACATGAATTCGACTCAAGTGCGAAAACAGTCCTCAGGACTAAGCCTGATGACGGAAGCAGAGTCCGCCTCTGAAACGACGCACTCAAAAAGCAAAAACTGTGGAAATATGCCGATCAACTCAACTAATATTTTCTTGTTCTTAAAGGTACTGAATTAACACAAAAGACCAAATAGCTGACATCTGGAAGTTACGAAAGAATAAATATAAATTTATTCAGGTAGGACGCAATAAGTGATTGATACCAACAATTATGGTGATTTACGAGGACACTGACGCCTTATTTTCTATGAAACCTCTTTCTCGATTTTATTTAAGAATAAAATACTGTTTTTTGTAGTTCTGGTTTGACTTACTGGACTTGCTGTAATTATCAAAATTACACAAAATGAATAAAATATAAAATAAACAAAAGGGGAACATTTAATTTTCGTTTTTAACGACTAGACCTCAGGATTTATTTACGGTCACGGAAATATCTATTTTATCAGGTTTTCTCTACGGAAACGGCACTTTCTGGAGGTTATTATGCGATTGTCTGTCTGCAGAGGTTTGGATGGTGTCCCAGCTCGTTTGTGTATATGTTATGTACGTGGCGGCTGGATAGGTTAATTAATCAAACGAGAATACATCCTATTGTTAATTATAAAGATGCCAAACTGAACAGAGAGGTAGATAAATATCTGCACAGTAATTTCACCTTGCGGACATTCCGAGAAGAACTCTCAATACTTTTTAGGCGAAAACTTAAAAACAGAGTAGAATTTTGTGTACTAGGAGGTGGTTGTTTACGTTGGGCTTATACCCGAGTAAGAGTATAATGTACAAGTGCGGTGGTATCGTGAACATGAACGGGAAATTTTACAAGTCACCCCTGTATGGGTCGGCAGATAAAAATAACGGTTTCTGCTTCGAACTAGGTCGGAATGCAGAAGGGAGTCAAGAAATAGAAGTCAATAGAGAAGTAATTTATTTCGCTTTTTTATTAGTATTCTCATGCAAGTACTTACTTAGTTTAGCTTATTATTATCCTTTTTTGTAGACTGTTCCGTAGTTCTTCTACTCGGTGCTGGTCATTCTTTTCTTGGTGGTGTTGCGTTGTTTTGTGTTATTGTATAGTTTATGATCATGAGTTGTGGTTTTTGTTTTCATTTTATTTGAATAGTTATGTTATTTGGTTTAAGTGTGTGCGTACTATTTAGCTAGGTGTAGCGTGCTGTGTGTGGTTAATTCAATCTCGGTGTGGCCGGGTATCTTGCGAGGTCGTCATGGAATAGACGAGTAGACGCGGAGGGCATATGTAGTATTGTCCGGGGATTCTCCTCAAGGAGGTCGTCAAGGAGTTGTATTAGGACTGCAGGGGGGGTGTTTGAATTTGAGTTTGGTTTTTTGCGTGGGAAAGGAGGAAATCGGTAAGTGTAGGGAGTGGTGAGGATCTCTCTGGTTTTTATGTGCAAAATTTCTTTGTAATGTTTGAATCCGTTTGTGATGGGTGGTATGTTTGCGTGTTGTACTAAGAGGTCGTTAAAGTACCTTAAAGGTAACCTGCATATGTGTATGAGTATTCGGTAACCACAAGAGGCAATAGAGGGGAGATGATGTTTGTGTATATGGTTGCTCGGAAATCCATAACAGGGCGTACGTATGTTTTGTAGGTGTGTTGGAGTGAATTGGCGTGACTACCTCTGATTCTATCGCGGAGGGCGCCAGTAGGTTAGCTTGGTTTCTTATTCGGTTAAGTGTGCTTTATACATCTGGGAGGAAATTTAGGATTTTGGTGAAAAGGATTCATAAGTAGGCCACTTCATCAGTTGACCTACTTGGAAAAGTTCCGGAGTTATTTGGATATGAGCCGCTGTTCCGATTCACTGCCCAGAAGGTAATGTCACCCGCAAACTGTGCAATTACTACTCCTGTGTAAAATCGGGAATATCGGAGGCGATATATAATTGAATGCTCTGATGGTCTTTGCAAGCAGCTTCAACTAAGGATCCTGACACATTCGGTTGGGGTAGAAGAATTGGCTGTTAGGAAGGAGTTCATTGAATTCAAGGTGGTCTCTAAGTCGCCTGGCTAGAATCTGCTAAAAGCATTTTCCGAGGTTTGAATATGATGACCACTCCGTCGGTAAGTAGGGTAGATCTAAACATTTGTTATAGATGTCGTAGAGTAACTTGAGGGCTGGGTCGGGCAAGTGTTGGAGTATTTTGCGGTTAACGACGTTGTGATCTGGGGCTGAATTACGCCGGTCGGGAAACAAGTGGAGTGTGAGGACTGGCAGGAAGTGTTCAATGGATAGAGGTTCGGTGTCGGGTGTTGGTTTCAGGTGAGCAGTATCTTCCGAGCCTGACTCTTCAGAAGACAGGATGGGTTCTATGGTTACCATCTTGGGCGGGAAACTGGGACCTTCTCGTAGATTTTGGCACTTAAAGGTGAGCTTCCCGTAGTTGTTACACTTTGAGTTAGCTGAGGATTTGCAGGAGGAGGACCTGTGACTTCCGCCGCAGTTGAGGCACCGGATGGAGCGAGTAGGCCACTGCTCAGCAGTATGGCCCCCATGAGTGCAGGTAGAGGAATACTTGGAGAGTGGTGGTGGGATAAGGGAAGGTTCGCACCTGTCGTGTCGCCCGGACATGGCGACTCCGTGTGCGAGGAGGTGCTCGGGGGTGGTTTTGGAAGAGGTCATAACGCAGACCAGGGATGCGGGTTTGTTGATAACCTTCGAGGCAATACAGATGGCAGATCAATCGCATCCAGGATCTCTTCAGCTGAGATATCCTAATCTACGTGATGAATCACGCAGGAAAAAGAAGGAGATGTAGGAGTGGAGTTGCAGGGACGAGGACCCGAGAGTTGGGCGAGCGTGGCTGTGGGATCGCCGAATTGGTGTCCCAGCCAAACCCTCCTGCAAAGGAGAGGATGTTTCAAGGAGGCAGGTTTGGTTATGGTTGGACGTTTAGTTCAACCAGGGAAGTTAAAAGATTTCGGGAAGTTGAATAGGGATGTTTGTGTGTTGATTGGTTTTGGGATATTTCGAATGCAATGCCTCGAGGATTGGGAGCGGGTAGGAGTGTGGGTAACAGGGCGAGTTTGCGTGTGTGTTTCTGTGTTGTGTGTGCGGGTTTAGTGGAGGTGGTGGAGCGAGTTAAAATGTACGAGTGTGTACAACTGGTGGAAATTGAGGAGGCGTTGGAGTGTGACCGTGTGCGTGAGTAATGTGGTGGTGAGACGAGGGTGTGCTTAAGTGGCTGTAGGTGGACGGGTGACGGCAGGGGTTTGAGAGACAACCCTGAATGTAACACGGTGGGAACCGTGCTTCACTATCACGACTGTTAGTAAGGTACGAGAATGGGAATGGGAAATGAGAAATTTTTGTTATCGGAAGGAAGGGTTTCTCCCGTGGAAGAGCCTCACACCCGAGGAAGAAAGGCTAGCTAGTTAAAGATCCAACAGAAAGGGAGGAATGCAAATGTTAAAATAAAATTATAAAATGTAAAATTCATAAAGAAATTTATCAACTGCTACTGGTTCAGTCCCGACGTCGATCCTGGTGTTGGCGGTGGCGGTGTCCTGGATTTTTCTTTATTTCTGTGTTTTGTATCCTCATATGTTCTTCTCGTTGGTGTTGCTATAAAGCACGACGTTCCACGCACGCTTATATAGGAAAAGACATATGCGGGGTTGGGTAACATAAAGGAGATGGTACTTTGGGGATTCTTGCATCGTTAAAAATTACTTCTTACTGCGGGTGAAGGGGAAAAAATTAATTATTGTAATGAATGGGAATTTTTAAACAAAAACAAATGGGTAAATTGAATAATTAATTTAAGGATTTACGTACAAGGAAATTTTAATCACATAACCTACACAAAATTGTAAAGTATAAAAGACGGTATACCTGTCTAGACTTTTAAGCGAATTAAATTTCAAGCAAAACATTTAAATGCAAATAGTTGCACTTTGAATGGAAGTGTATTAAACTTGAACGCTACACTTGGAATTAAATAGAATATGAAAATTTTCTAGATTGAAAATTTATTAAATGAAAATAGTACGTTTGTGTATATACGTGAATCTACAGTTAGTATAGAATACAATATAAGAAATTCTGTTATAGACAGTTTTCAATTTTGTTTTCTCAAATGTAATTTTGTTTCATCGTCTATCTGGAAAAATAAAAGTGATAGCTATATTTTTTTCGAAAATCGAATTTTAAATTAAAGTAAATGAAAATTTAACCAAATTAATATAAAGTACAACAATAAAAACTAGACGTATTTTTATTATTTATTCCGTTACCCAATTCTGTTGATAAATATGCTATATAAGTTCCGTATTGAAAATAAGATTGAATTGAATCATTATCTTATTGCATTTAAAATATAATCATAAAAAAGCAAGAATATTTCAATATATACTAACAGAATTTATTTAAGTTTATTATATTTTCCCGACAGTTATAACTGGACCTGAAGTGTTTGTGAAACAGTAAACTCGATACGGCAAAATAGACTACAGGGTGGTCTGGACCTAGCGTTAAAAATTTTTTGAGTGATAAAACAACATAAATGTGACCCAAATGTACAATTAAAATAATTCCATTTCACACACCCTCGTAAAGAAAAATTATTTTGATTTTTTCCAAAAAAAACTTTATATTTACCCAAACTTCAGAAATTCTGAGATATTTTGATGCATTCTTCGAACTTTAACACTACTATTGTATTCTAAATTAAATTTTAAGTAAGGATGGATAACTTATGATGAGCCTGAGTCTACCCAATCACTAATTAAATTGATTAGAACTGTGAAGTTATCATTTTCTTAAAAAAAAAGAAAGAGCTTATACACCCACATTTCTCTAAAAAAAATTGCTAGAAATGCTATAAAAACTCCTTCAAAATCTAAGCTTCCAGAGGACTGGATACAATATTTTGTTCGTCACTATTTAAGTACAGTTATGTCAGTTTGAATAGTATGTTTTATACTATTCAAACTGAATGTTGCACTTCCGGTTATACCGGAAGTAGACGTCAACTTTGTTATTTTAAATGGAACCTAATATTTTTTATTTTATTTTCGAATTCTACATGAAATTCTAGATAAAATTTGTGCACAATCTCCTATACCAAAAATGAAGTATTTTCGAGATATTTCGATTTTTTTTTAATTTTGAAAAAATCCTAGTCCACATTGAATAACGATATCTTCAATAATAACGAAGCTAGTGACGTAAAATTGTAACCAATAAACAACAAATGCTTGCCCGTTAACTCCACATATCCATTTCATTGATATTTCATACAGGGTGTTTTAAACTTAGCCGCCAACATGCACAATTTAAATCATTTATAAGTTCCTTACTTTAAATAGAACACCCTGTATTTTATTACATTTTCGGCTGTATATTTTTAAGCCAATTCGTTTGGTATCAGTATTCCCTATACCTAAATCCAACCACTTTTGAGATATTTCATTATCTTAGTTAAAACATAATAACACTTAATTATTTCAACATTAGTAAAGGATAGGCCATGCTTTCCATTATTTAAGGTGATATTTTGTTATTTTTTTGATATGTTATTAATTCTGAAAAGTAACCAATAGCCTGAAAAGATTCTTAATTGTGGATATCATTAAAAACGTTGACTAGGTATTTTGTATTAATTTAATTAGATAACTTACAAACAAAAATAACTAAATGTAATATTAAACAAATAAAGTTTTATAATAAGTGTTCAAAATTAGCACCATGTACTTCTAAACATTTATGAATCCTTTTCATTAAGTTATGTCTTGTAATTCTGGAAATATGGTCGGGTGCTAGAAAATTAAAAGCAAGTAAGACTCTCTACATCATACCTTCCTTTGTCGTAACAGGTTTGGAAAATACCTGATTTTTAATGTAACCCCAAATACCAAAATCTATCATCAAACATGTCGTAAAGATGCTGAGCAACAGGCACAAAGTTATGAGGAGGTGCTCCATCTTGCTGATACCAAGCTAAAGCCGCGTCTCATTTCTTAAAGTATGTAACGCCGGTCGTATGGCTTCTTCTAAAATGTGGCAATATCTTGTACCATTTAAATTTTCATCATAAAATTTTAATGCTAAAATTTTATCGTCTTTTATTGCACAAAAAACATTAAAACTCCAACTATCTTAGAAATAAAGTTCTTTACTAACATGTGGATTTTCGTTAGATCAAAAATGGGAATTATGTCGATTAAATAATCCATTTTTGTTAAGCTTTGCTTCATCGCACCATATAACTTTTTTTATGAAGTTTTCATCCTCTTGGGTCTTCATTAAAAACCATTCACAGAATTCTACCCTTCCAGAAAGATCACCTAATTGTAAGTGTTGCATCAAATGATATGAAAATGGTTTCCATTTGTGTTTTTTTAAAATACGTTGAATTGTTCTCGTCGACAAAGTAAGCTCTCTCTCACAAACTCTAATGGAGGCATTTGGAGAGGCCGTAAAAGAACCCAAAACATTAATTTCGTTTATGTCACTGTCCACTAGTCGTTTATTTTTATTAATTTTTGTCTTAAATTGACCAAACTGACAGCAGTTTTTAAGCAATCTTCTTACAATATCACCAGTTGAATTTGGTCGATTTGGATATTTTTCTGCAAAAACACGGCAAGTCCGTTCAACAATTCTATTATACTCGCCGTAAATAATAATAAGATTTAAAAAATCATCCTTAGTAAATCCTACATTTGCCATTATTTACTATGAAATACAAACTGGTAAAGAAAACTGTCAAAACAACATAAACAATTAACGTTCTAACTATCAAATCTTTGACAGCCATGGCCTACCCTTTACTAATGTTGAAATAATTAAGTGTTGTTATGTTTTAACTAAGATAATGAAATATCTCAAAAGTGGTTGGATTTAGGTATAGGAATACTGGTACCAAACGAAATGGTTTAAAAAAATACAGCGGAAAATGTAATAAAATACAGGGTGTTCTATTTAAAGTAAGCAACTTATAAATGATTTAAATTGTGCATGTTGGCGGCTAAGTTTAAAACACCCTGTATGAAATATTAATGAGATGGATATATGGAGCTTCGTTATTAATGGAGATATCGTTATTCAATGTGGACTAGGATTTTTTCAAAATTTTTAAAGAAATCGAAATATCCCGAAAATGCTTCATTTTTGGTACAAATTTTATCTAGAATTTCATGTAGAATTCGAAAATAAAATAAAAAATATTAGATTCAACTTAAAATAACAAATTTGACGTCTACCTCCGATATAACCGGAAGAGTGCCACATTCAGGACCATATTATATTTGAACTCAGCGTCATCCAAAACCTACAGTTTCGTAATTTCAGAATTTTAACATAACTGTATCCGCCATTACTTTTAATCAAATATTATATATATATATATATATATATATATATATATATATATATATATATATATATATATATATATAACGAATGTAAACCTAAGTACAGCTACAGAGGTATATGTTAAATATAATTATTCTTTACACTGTTATAAAGTAACTAAGATTCTAATTTTTGCTTTTAATTCAAATATTGGACATCTTATAATTAAATCTTCACTCGACTCGCCGACATTGATTACTAGAGGTTTTACCATTTCCTCAGCTTTTTTTTAACCACTGGCTGATTTCCTTTTAAGCATGTAAAATACACTTTTGCCACAGTTCTCCAGTTACTTGGTTTAATGAATCCTTCCATAGCGATAAAACATTCTCGTCCCTGAAGCCCTGTCTTCCAACGTTTATGTTGTAATATTGTTTACAATTTGTCCATATTAAGTAGATACGGTTGAACTGGCAGTGATACGGAGGTAAACGTGAAATTTGATGTCCCATTGATGAGCGATTTCATCAATTGCATATACTTTTGAGACTTGTAAATCCTTGGCAATTTGTAATAATTTCACTTTCAGCATATCATTCGAATGAGGAATGTTGCATTTTCTTAAAAATTGAAGAAGATCTTCTTTCTTCCAACTACTTGAAGGTAATTTTTATACTAATGTACAATGATAACTCGCATTGTCAATAATTACCAAACTTGGTTTTTCTAAATTTAGTAAAAGCTGTTCTTAAAACCATTTTTGAAATAAATCAGCATTCATATTATCGTGGTAGTCTGCTGTCTTACTTTTACTGGAAAATACCAATGATGCATTAGGTATAAAACTATCTTTGTTGCCAGCACTCAGTACTATAAAACAAATTTATTCGGTTAAAAATATTTTGAACAAATCGGACTATTTTAATTACCGTTTCCCGTCTCTTGGCGGTTTGTTTTTTTGTGCTTTTCAAATCACTATCATGCCACGATTTTCGAACGCTTCCTCAACCACGTCTCATCCAAAAAGGCAGGATCGTAACTAATTTCACAACTTTTATTAGCAAAATATTTTCGCAAAAATGTTGCTTGAGCACCAACAATATGAACCTGCTCCATTAAACGCCTTCTTCCATCGTCAACTTTGAATTCAAAACCAATTTTGTGTAAAAATTGCTTCAAACTTGTTTTACTGAAGGTAAATATTTTATCTTGTTTAAGTTCAGTTTAGAGTTTTCGATAGTAATGTGTGAGCCTAAAATTAAACAGTGATTAATTCCATTTCAACAATAATTTCTGAATTATTTACCAGTTACATGCATGGTATAAATTTTTCGTTTCAAAACGTCTTTCACATATTCGTCGACATCCTCTGACTTCGACTTCAAACGCAGCCTATGTTTTTGCGGTGAATCCGGCGCCGATTTTCCAGATTCTAAAGCGAGAGCCATTCTTGCCTTTGTCCGAGTTACGGTTTTCTCGGAAATGCCGTATGGGAGATCAGCTCGCTGCAAGATAATATTACATAAACATAAATTTAAATAGTGAAAATTATTAGCGAGCCTGGATAATGGACGTTAAAGGTAAAATTGGCCCCCCGTTAACGCGTTCCATCTCGAAATAATGCAGTATATTCGTTAACATTACTTGAGTTTCGCTTTTCAAAGATTTACGCTTTAGTGACATCATTATTTGCTGCAAAATAAATAAATGCATTCAATCAATTGGAAATACATTTTGCATTATAAACTTACCTCGTAATAGTGAATATTAATAACAATAGTTTTGAAAAAAAACTGTTGTTTACAAATGAAATGGAAACTAATAAATTACGAAGCGAACGATAAATTATTATAACTACCAAACACGATACGATTATACGAAACGAAATACGAAGAATAATTTGAGGTTAAATAGCCAAGAAGACATCTGACAGCGTCATGCTCTTTGACTTCAGAATCGACATACGTTTTTAAGTTCTACATTTAAAATATATAGCAGACGTATATTATATAACCCGTCTTTCTTTAAGTGGGAGCTTCGCACTAAGATAAAAGGGAAACAGATGCATTTCACAGTAATAATTATATCCCCATTCTCGAGTCCGCCATGAGACACCTCTCCCCGGCGCTACTATATCCTGTCTTCTGAAAGCTTAGATTTTGAAGCAGTTTATATAGCATTTGCTACTGTCTACCACCTTTTTTTAGAGAATTGTGTGTGTGTGTATAAGTTTTTTCCTTTTTTTTAAGAAAATGGTAACAGTTCTAATCAATTTAATTAGCATAAGCTATCCATCCTTACTTGAAATTTACTGTAGAATACAATAGTAGTGTTAAAGTTCGAGAAATGTATTCAAAATCTCTTAGAATTTCTAAATGTTTGGGTGAATGTAGTTTTTTTTTTTTTTTTTTTGGAAAAAATCAAAATAATTTTTCTATAAGTGGGTGTGTGAAAGGAATTTTTTAAATTGTGCATTTGAGTCACATTTATGTTGTTCTATCATCCAAAAAATTTTGAACGCTAGTTCTCTACCACCCTGTACATGACCATACTTTTATATTAGAACGCAAATTAGCATTTTACAATTATATCTAGATATATTTTCAAAGGATTTAGCGAAACAATACAAACTCACACTGCAAATTTCAAATGACCAAACTGCAACGTAAGAATAATAGATAAATATATTCTCTTGTCAGATTGTAGTAGAGCGATTTTAACTGTGTTGTCAGTTTCCTTCCTTTTTGCACTCTCATACTGCGGTTTAGGAGCAGATATGGGATGATTATGATACATTATTACTTTGACTATTGCATACATATGTCAACCTAACCCCATCAACCATTGAAATAACATAAATTTCAAATTTTTAATCGACATCCAACCGAGCTAAATTTTTACATTTTTATGAATAACCAACTTAAAATTAAAAAGGATTCACTAAACATATGGTTCAAGAGCTCTTGTTCAAAGGAACACTTGTTTCCCAATTACCCCCTTGCTTACTAGACGGAAGTATCGGTGTTTAAGTTTGTTTACTTAAAGAATGGTATTAATATTTAACGTAGAAGTGAGGTGCAAAAATTGGCACTTTCAAAAAAAAATTTATTTTATTGCATTTAGTTTTAAACAATATGTGTATAAATATTAAATTAAAAAGACAAACAAAAATACTACAATAATAAAAATAAATTAACACAATTTATTTTTGTTTGTAAATTCTTATTGCTACCCTGCTAAGATCTAGAAGTCGCGTCGCTAAATGCTATTGCTATGGCAACAACCAATCATATACCTGTATTTTGAATTTTAGAGTCTTTAAATTTTAAAAAGTTACAGAATATGCCCCTATGAGCGGTAGTAGTACCGGGACACTCACTTTTTACGTCACAAGCCCCGCACCCTGAGACGCTTTAACTTTCACTTTTTGACCTTGGGACACCTTGGCCGCCATTTTTTATATGCCCATGTGTGGGTCGTATTTTTTTAGCCTTGAGATCTGCCTTGGGTTTGCCCTTGGAGTTGGTGTGGGGGTTGACCATGGAGCTGGTCTTGCCTTAATAGATAAGATAAAGATGTTATTCAATCTGTACTTATTATTATTACAGCTGTTTTGGTTGTGTTAAGAACCTTTTTTGTCGGCTTCTTTCGTGGGCCATTTTCAACCTTGATGGAATTTTCCCTAATTTTGGTTGTACTAAGAGCCTTTTTGCCGGTTCATCCGGTAGGATCATTTTTTGATATTAAAAAAGAAGCTAATCAAGATAAAGGTAGCATATACATTTTCATTTTAAATACGCTGTTAAATTCTATAATGATAATAAACAGATAATGGTATTGCATAAGCAGTTAGTTAACTTGTTGTTATACAAAAGTGAATGCACGGTTTCGCGCAACAACAACAATGCAATGGTGTAATCAACTATTGGAGGTCGACTGTAATTTTGTATGCAATACAAGGTGACGGTTGTCTTAATCGCGTGTTGTCGTTACAAATTCGTATATAGGTAGAAGGTTACAGCATACACTGGAAATTAAAAGAAAATGTAACATTTTTAGGATAATTATGCAATCGCTTTTATAATTAATCCTATTACGAAAAATCACATTGTAAAACCAAAAACAGTTATCTATATCAGAATTACGTTTCGTGTCGAGGTAGAAATTAATTAATTAATACATGTTTAACCTCAGATATTGAAAAAAATTAGAGTTAACGCTTAAATTGCATAGAACATAATCGATATGTTGTAAGTTAAACTGGCACTAATAGATATTAATACTAACAAACAGTTCGTGGAATTATGAAGAATGCTATTCCTAAACAAGGTCAAATTCTTAGAAATAGCAAAATAAGCATCTTAACCAATCTTATCCAATCTTACACGATTTTACCCGAACTTATCCAGTCTTACACGATCCTATCCGAAGCCGGCAAGGTGATTACTCGTTTAATTGTGTATAATGTTGAAGGTAAGATTTTCTCAAAGTAAAATAAGTATATTGTAAATAAAATCGGTCTCAAAGAAATGTAATAATAATTTTTAATAACAATTATGCATGTCTCTTTATAATAAACCATATTACGAAAACACATTGTAAAAACAGTTATCTATGCCCGAATTGCGTTTAAACTTCAGATAGAAATTAATTAATTATGTCTGTGATAGCTAAAAAGCCAGATATATACATGTACGTAAAATATGTACAGTGTTTATTATTGTTTACATCCAGTCGCGAAACCGTGCATTCACTTTTGTTTAACAACAAATTAATTAACTGCTTATGCAATACTTTTAACTGTTTATTATCATTATAGAATTTAAGAGCGCATTTACAATCAAAACGTATGTGCTACCTTTATCTTAATTAGCTTCTTTTTTAATATCAAAAAATGATCCTACCGGATGAACTGACAAAAAGACTCTTAGTACAACCAAAATTAGAGGAAAATTCCATTCAGGTTGAAAATGGCCCACGAAAAGAAGCCGACAAAAAAGGTTCTTAACACAACCAAAAGGGCTCTAATAATAATAAGCACACATTAAATAACATATCTATTAAGGCAAAGCCAGCTCCATGGTCAACCCCTAGACCAACGCCAAGGCCAAACCCAAGGCCGATCTCAAGGCTAAAAAATATGACCCACACGTGGGCATATAAAGAATGGCGGCCAAGGTGTCCCAAGGTAAAAAAAGTGACAGTTAAAGTGTCCCAGGGGGCGGGGTTTGTGACGTAAAAGGTAAAAGTTAAAAGTGTCCCGGTACTACTAGCGGTAAAAATAAGTACATTCCTCTGTTTACGTTTCGACGATAAAAAGCTTAACCGTCTTTCTATTACCAGTTAAAAACGATCTTTACGGTACCTTTTAGAGTGATTTTTTTGTTTATTAAGATTTTATGTTTTATACATATGTAGGTATAAGTGCAAAGCTTAAGAATATTGATTTTATTGTCTTTAAGACGAAATCAGGTTTAACTATAATAGGAAATTATCAATAAGAAATTGATTTGCGAATGATTATTACAAAAGTCGATATTGTATTAGCTTTTAACTTTTGTAATCTAAGTATAGTTGGTGGGAAGTTTCCTTCCACTCCAGCCTCGTGTTACCTAAACATTTGTTGTGCTATAGACACCTCACTATCCTGACGTCCGAGACCACCAACGTGTTGGGATTGAAAATATCGTGTCCATCATCATCCCATGCCTGTTCGTGTTCTGTAAATAATTGTTAGGTTAAGTTGAAATAAACGTAGAATAAGTAAAATATTTAGAGTTGTAAATAATCGGGAATAAATTTAGTTGATTGTTGAAATCTTTCAGTTAATCAAATCTCGATCACGACCTTTCTTCGACTGTAGTTAGTCCGAGGCAATTGTACACGCTACAATTTATAGTAAACGCCGCCCCGGTATATTTAAGTACTTACACTTGGCGCCTTAAATAAATAAAGTGAGTAAGTTTACATTTGACCCTAACGTCTGTGTTTACATTTGACACGAATTCAAATTAGATAAAGTACAGGAAATAAGGGGCGAGTTACAATATAACCTAACAATGTACAAATGAAGAGTACTATAATATTGTCAATATTTTCCAAGCGTAACGGATTGACGTTGCCACGGAACTGCCTCCAATTGTTGAATTATGCAGTAAAAGTCCTCACCCTCCTTTCTTGTACATGTAGTAGCTGACTTTGTGGCAACTGCTAGGTATCATTTACATCTTCTACTACTACAACTGAGGGTAGTAAGTAATTGTGCAAAACACAAGCGGCTTTCACATTATCTCTCATAGTGTCCACTTTATTTTCAAATGGCCTCCTGAACACACGAAACCGCGAGGATAGTATACCGATGGCACATTCTACGGTTTGTCAAGCTCGAGAAAGGCTGGCGATGAAGTCTGGTGTTCGTAATTTACAGTTAGTTGTCTCCTAGGATATGGTCTCATTAGGTTTCCCGATAGGGGAATGCCTTATCTTCCACAAAAACGTACGGGAGTGACTCAGCAATCGTAGGTATGTGTTTAGGGAGTGGAAGTTGTAAAGTTTGTTTCATCATTTTCTTGCCTAAGCCACTACTAGCAAAAACATTACTATCACTAAATCTTCCCATAGCTTCAGTATCAACCGTGACAAATTTGTAGTTCGCGTCAACTGTTGCCATCAAAATAATGAAGAATGTATGTTTATAGTCAAAGTATGACGATCCGCTTTTGCCAGGTCTTTTAACAACAACATGTTTCCCGTCAACTGCACCAACGCAATATGGAAATTGCCATCTTTGTTCAAACCGTGAAGCTATGGATTGCCATGTTTCAGTTAAATATATCGGTTGCATATTATTTCATATAGCGATAGCTACTTCTTGAACAATATTAGACACAGTGCGGTCTCCCACCAAGTAGTTAAAAGCAATACCTTTGTAGCTATTTCCAGAAGCCAAATGTCTAAAACTAAATGAAATTACACCGCGTGAAGCAAACTTAAACGATAACGCTGATGATTCACAACTTCCATCTACATTACCAGTAAGCCATGACTTCGAGGAAGTACAAGGGGATAATTCATGCGAAAGTGAGAGGCCTAAACAATTAGAAGTTACTGGTGCTGATAGAGACAAACCGGATGAATCCAGTAAGAGAACGAGAGATGCATTACCTCAAACTACTAGCTCAACTCCAGTGGCTAAAAGAAAACAGGACGATATGCAGAGTTTACTGAAGCGATATCTACAGCAGCGGGATGAAAGGGCAAAGCAACGGGTGGAAGAAAGAAGGAAATTGGTATCAAAGGGCATTCTCACAGACGACCCTCCATACAATTTTTTTATTGCTCTGTACCAATTAACAAAAAAAATGCCCCTCAATTACCAGCATAGAGTGAGGAGCCAATTTTTCCAGGCTGTGTCACAACCGGAAGAAGAAATCATAAACACCCGAAGCCGACCATCTTCGACACTGACTTCTTCTCATAACTCAGCTGTAAGTACTCCATATCCGCCGCCGCCTAATTGGTCAGATTCTTAAAGCCAGACACTGATCCACCAACCTGCAAGACTTCACAGATTAACCTGGCATCTCCAGTTTGGTAGACTGAATGAGACGATTTCGGTGACATTGATGCTCTCATGAGTAACACTTTAATTATAAAAAAATGATCATGATATACCTTCGCCAGATTTAATTGTTATAATTTCAAATCAAATAATATATTCTTCTTTATTCCATCATCGTGTGAAAACGCATTTCTCATCTTAGAAAGAAAATGTTTTATTTTCATCCCAATCTTAAGATGCTGAGAGAGATGCTGAGGGCACTGATTTTCCATCGACAACTATTTTGACATTTCTACATAGATAATCTGCCATTCATCAATATAGCTTAGACGCAGTTACGTAAGTAGATAATAAAGTGTGATCAAACCGTATAATATTTGCAACTATTAGTAATAAAAACTATAGTATCGGTAAAAACTTACATTTGCAAAACAAATTAAATGTTACTCTATTTTATAATTTATTACCGCTAAATCGTAACGTTTCGTTCTATATCGTAACTAAACTGTAGCAATATTAATGCACCAACTTGCCATAACTAACTACCTCTGTTTCTTCCTATAAAACTGATTATAACGATTCATTGAAGTTTTACTTTATTAAAATATGTATAATAATTTGCCTTTGGTTCAAATATTAATTTAACCCAAAGTAGAGTCTTTCATCTGATAATTAAATGCTGAATTGAAATAATTAATCGGTTTATTAATCTGAGAAATCTTAAAATCCAGTTTGCAAACTTCTCAATTGACTTTTTAACTTTTTTCTAATTAATTTATTTTGTACCATCGTTTAAGATTGCGGTATTAACAAAGTCGATACAATTTTCTGTAAAAGATATTTCAGCCGTAATTAATCACATTTCCCCTAAGTATTAAGATATAATTAAAGGTTGTTTAATTCACCAATCTAAATTAAAAAATAAGTCAGTTAGGATGTTCACATATCGTTCATTAAGCTAATTAAAAACAGTGAATTGTTAGACTCCGATACGGATTAATTATGATATGAAATAATAATACTTTATTGCTCAACGGAAAAATATCCAATTATAGAACAAATACATAAGTGTAAAACTATATGATTAACTACAACTAAAACATAGTTTAAACAGTAACTAAACAACATTGTTTAATATACATAAATTTTGTGAGGAAATAGAAATAGAACAAAAACGTAAATTATTGCATTATGTGAGCGATTGTGTAGGGAAAAGTTAAGGGATGATAGAAGAAAATAACAGTTAATTCGATTATTGAGTAGGCTATATGAAAATCTAATGCTGCTGCATTTAAGTCTGTGTTCTAATGATGAAAGTTGAAATCGACCTAGGAGATATTCTTGAGGATAGCCCTCGCTGCATAGATACCATCAATCTTAAAAGAAGCGTATTTCAAAAATGTTCTCTAAACATTTTCGGTCATATTTATGTGTTTATTAGAGATATGATACTATATAAGATTACAGTACTCAAATTTTGGCAGAACTAATGAAAAATATAGAGAAAAAATGGTTTGAGTGTAATGAAACGATTTGTATTTATAATGGTGAATCCAAGCATTCTTTTTGCATCTAAACAAATGGACTGAATATGACTCGAAAAACCGAGATCTTTAGTATTTGAAACCCGAGATAAGGGAAACGAATCTATCGAATAGTTGTAGTAAAGTAAGTTCCGTTTTTTACTATACGATAGTATTTTACATTTGGAAATATTCAAATTCAAGCAATTGCTTAGACACCAGTTATAGTTGTTGAAACGCTAGACAGTCCTTCAGAGAAGTGATTTCACAATAAATTTTGAGGTCATCAGGTGACTGCATGATATTATCATTAATAAATAATAAAAATAATAGTGGGCCCAGGTTTGATCTTTAGGGTACCCCTGACGACGCAGTAAATGAATCTGACGCAAAATTATTAAAACACACATACTATAAACAATCAGTTAAGTAGAAGAAAAATAAAGTTCGTAATTTATTAATTAGGAAGGAATATTAATCTTGTCAAACGCTTTACAAAAATCAGTATAAATTACATCGACCTGCTATGGTTACTTATGACACGCACCGCATGTAAAGCAGGCAGTTGGCCAATTTTGCATAAAGCCATGTTGATGTAACGATATATAATTTTTTATTTGAGGATATATATATGTTCAAGTACCTTTTAAAAATTTGATAAAACACTTATCGGCCAATACTTAGATATCCTTACTGGATTGTGCCGCTCTTTAAAAACTAGGCAGATTTTGCTAATTTTTCAAACATCCAGGAAAGATCCAGGAACTATCAAACAAAAAACTATATGTAACTGTATAGAGTGGCCAACAAAGAATGCGAGGTACTGTATCTGGGAAACTATCCATCGTAGAGGCTCTATCAGAAGTTTGTCAAGAAGCGATATGGTTGACAAGACTGCTGAATGACATGAAGCAAGACATACGTGAACCCATCAAAATTTATGAGGACAATCAAAGTTGTTTGAAGTTCATTTAAATGGACAGTGTATCTAACCGTAGCAAACATATTGATACAAAATACAAGTTTGTGCAGAATTGTGCAGAACAGAAGATTATATCCTGTGAGTACTGTCCAATAGAACAAATGCTGGTAGATATGCTGACGAAACCAGTGACTGAAAAACAAATGCTCAAGTTTCAAGAAAAGACAGGTTCAAATTGATAAAATGAGGAGGAGTGTTGAACTAGTTATATTTTATTCATTTAAGTTTTAGATAATCAGTTGCTAAGTACAGGGTGGTCAACTAAGAATGCGAGGTACTGTATCTGGCTTGCGCAGAAAAAAGTTTGACTGAAACGGCCAATACAAAAACCTGGAAAATATTTTCAAGTTTCTGAAATGGCCGCTAGGGGGCGTAACTGCAATCTTGAATCTAAAAAAGTGATGTTGCTGTGAATTCTGCTATTTTAACCTAATAAAAAATAACTGATCTTAAAAGTCGACGATAATCTGAACTTTTTTTGTTTGGCACTTTTTGACGTATGTCTAAAAATAAAGTGGTGGGGGGTATTCAAAGGTTTCCTTAAATAACCCCCTGTATCTTCGAAACGGCTAAGCCGATTTTAACAAATTTGGGCGCGTTGAAATGAGCTATTCTTGGGCTAAAAATGTTATAATATTTGAAGTTTTGTTAGTTTCACATGGCGTCGCTAGAGGGCTTTGTTCGACATTCCGACAGAAACAGTTAATTTTCAAAAAAAAATTAAATGCACTGGTATGACTTTTTTTTCATGAACACGTAGCTAAATGATGCCTAAACAAGCTCGCAAAAACCGCATCTCGATATCTTGTTCCTAACCTAAAATATCGGCCAAAGGGTACTTTATACGAAAATCCCTAAAAAAAATTTTTTTAACTATATTTTTCTGGAATTGTTTCTATTATGTAAGTTGTAGCCCTAAAAAGGACCGATTTAAAGGAGGAAGGTTTTTAATGCTCCCGTAAATGCTCGTTTCAACGGCAAAGAATTAGAAGAACATATGAAAATATTAACCGTGTACTGGGCTAATTGAAGGAAATCCCCATGTTAGTACAAGAGCATTATCCACTGAGTTGGGCATATCAAAATATATAGGTATTCGTTTAAACTTGTTTTAATTACTTTAAGAATGCAGCCATATAATGTCGTTTTGCATCAGGTCTTGAAAGAGGAAGATTTTGATCGAAGGTTAGACTATTGCCATTGGATGTTAGGCATGATACGCGAAAATAGAGAATTTTTATTCCAAATTCTTTGGACCGATGAAGCCACCTTCAGTAGTGACGGGAGAGTAAATCTGCACAATATGCATCATTGGTCTGCATAAAATCCGCATTGGTTGCGTGAAGTTCAGCGCCAAGGACGTTGGAGTTTAAATGTATGGTGTGGCATACTGGGAGGCAAAATTATTGGGCCATATTTTTTCAAGCAACCCCTAAATGGCAATGTATTTCTTGACTTTTTGGCCAATCAATGACCGTTGAGGACGTGCCTCTGGAAACAAGGCAAAAATTGTTTTTGCAGTTGGATGCTTGCCCAGCACATTTTGCTATTAATGTGCGAGAGCATATTAATGCAGTATTTCAACAGCGGTGGATTGAAAGAGGAAGTCTGTTTCCATGGCCTCCGCGATCGCCAGAATTAACTTGCCTCGATTTTTATTTATAGGGGCGCTTAAAGGACATCGTGTTTCGGACTCAACCTACTACTAGAGAAGATATGAAAAACCGGATTCGTAACGCAAAACGTAACATACCGAGAGCCGAAATTGAAGCTGCAGTTTTGTCTAATCATGAGAGGCTTCAGCAATGCATACAGCGTGATGGTCAGCATTTCGAGCATTTACGGGGGCATTAAAAACCTTACTCCTTTAAATCGGTCCTTTTTAGGGCGACAACTTACATAATAGAAACAATTCCAGAAAAATATGGTTTAAAATATAAAAATTTAAGAGATTTTCGTATAAAGTTCTCTTTGGCCGATATTTTAGGTTAGGAATAAGATATCGAGATGCGGTTTTTGCGAGCTTCTTTAGGCATCATTTAGCTACTTGTTCATGAAAAAAAAGTCATACCAGTGCATTTAATTTTTTTTTGAAAATTACCGTTTCTGTCGGAATGTCGAACAAAGCTCTCTAGCGACGACATGTGAAACTAACAAAACTTCAAATATTATAACATTTGTAGCCCAAGAATAGCTCATTTCAACGCGTTCAAGTTTGTTAAAATCGGCTTAGCCGTTTCGAAGGTACAGGGGGTTATTTAAGGAAACCTTTGAATACCCCCCACCACTTTATTTTTAGACATACGTCAAAAAGTGTCAAACAAAAGAAGTTCAGATTATCCTCGACTTTAAAGATCAGTTATTTTTTATTAGGTTAATATAGCAGAATTAACAGAAACATCACTTTTTTAGTTTCAAGATTGCAGTTACGCCCCCTAGCGGCCATTTCAAAAACTTGAAAATATTTTCCAGGTTTTTGAATTGGCCGTTTTAGTAATAACCTTTTTTTTGCCCAAGCCTCTGCGATGGATAGTTTCCCAGATACAGTACCTCGCATTCTTAGTTGGCCACCCTGTACTTAGCAACTGATTATCTAAAGCTTAAACGAATAAAATATAACTAGTTCAACACTCCTCCTCATTTTATCAAACTTCTGATAGAGCAATGAATTCTGCTTCCATTGGTGACAATGCTATAACGTTTTGCTTACGACATTCCCCAGCTTACTGCACTCCCGTTGATAAAGAGTATGTAGCCGCTGTTGGATTTTCTGCCAATTCTATTATCTGCCCAATTTGCATCCGCATATCCACATAATACTTCATTGTTTTTATTGTCGAAATTTTCAAGAGGTAATAGTAATCCTAATGTTCTTTTTAACTACTTAACAATTCGTTTCAATTCATTTCAATCCATTTGATTTGGAGCACTAACTTTTTGTGACAAAATTGAAATACTTGTCGATATATCTGGTCTTGTGTTAACTAATATGTAAAGTAACCAAGTAGTTGTTGATATTCCTTATTTGATAACAACAAGTCACTGTTAGAAGTTGAACTCATTTTAAAATAGTCAACGCATATTGGGACTTTCGACACTTTCCCATCTTAAAGACTTCAATACCAAGTTAAAGTTTACATCACCAAAATCTTGTATTTCGAACACAAATCCTATATCATTTCTAACTTTACTAATCACTTGACGAGATCTAACAGCGATGATCTATCATTTCTAACTTTACTAATCACTTGACGAGATCTAGCAGCTATAATCATATCATCTAGATAGATAATCAGAAAACACCATTCGTTGCTGTCCCTTCTTATACAGGGCGTGTACGACGAACGACATCGATCAATTATGGAAAAAGTATAAATAAGAAAAATCTGAAAATTTATATACATACTAAAGTCGATGGGTGACATCCATCTAAAGTATTCTCAAGATTACAGCACTTCCGTTTAAATCGGAAGTGGATATTAGCTTGCTTATTTTAAGTAGGACACCCTGTATATTGTTGCATTTTTTGATTCTATGTCCAATTCTATGCATACTTTATGTTTAATGTCACATACCTAACTCTAGACGTTTTTGAGATATTCAGAGTTTTCAATAAAAAATGACAGTTGCCCTACAGAGTTGCCTATACTGTAAACAACGGCAAATTATTTTGCAGTGAAACTCTGAACTATTGTAAACAAAGGACTGTTTTAGTTCACTAACAACGCGCAATGACGTATTTGTATACAGGGTGATTGAAAAACAATAATGAATACTTTTTGCATCGGATTTGGCTTTAGCACCAGAAATAACTATGATTTTCAATTTAAATGCAAATGCCTATACCTAAATCTAACCGTTTTCATTTTATTGTACAAAAAGCGTTTTTATTGCCCATATTCGGTTGCGTTGTTGATTTTTTTATTTTTATGGCGTTGCAACTGTCATTTTTTATTGAAAACTTGGAATATCTCGAAAACGGCTAGAATTAGACATTAAACATAAAGTATGCCTAGAATTGGACGTAGAATCAAAAAGCGCAACAATATACAGGGTGTCCCATTTAAAATAAGGAAGATAATATCCACTTCTGGTATAACCGGAAGTGTTGTAATCTTGAGAATATTTTAGATAGATGTCCCCCATCGACTTTAGTAAGTAGCAAAATTTTCAGGTTTTTCCTATTTATACTTTTTCCATAACCGATCGATGTCGTTCGTCGTGGGACACCCTGTATATGTAGACATGGATCAGCTTCACTTTGTGGAAGATCAGTTTTAATTAACAAATTATTCAGCTCCTCATACCATAATTTAGGCTTGTTTTAATCCGTACACTTTTAAATAATTTGCAAACTAAGTTTTCTTTTCCATTTTCAATAAAACCGGGTGGTTGTTTCAAATATATCTCTTTGTTCAGTTTTCTATTCAAGAACGCTATTTTAGCATCAAAATTCAAAACAACATATTCTTCTTTTGAAGCAGTAATATCCTAAACGTTGCTTGCTTTGCAACTGGTGCAAAAACTTCATCATAATCCGTGCCGTATTTTTGTAAAAATCCTTGATCTACTAATCTTGCCTTGCATCGAGTAATATTTCCCTTAGCGCCTGTTTTTGTTTTATAAACACATTTGCTCCCGATCTCTGTTCGATTTTCAGACAATTCACATAATACCCATGTCTCATTTTTCTGTAATTATTTAATTTCATCTTCCATCGCATTAATCCATTTTGCCTTATTTTCATTTGACAACGCTTCTGATAATATTTTATTGTTTTAATTATCGTCAAAAATGTGCATTGCGTTGTAGACCAGTCTGCATGGTGGCATATCCTTATTTATTCGTTGAGACATTTTTCTTATTGGTACCATTGACCCCTCCTGAACATCACTTTCTTGATTTTCATCATCTTCATCATCCGGATGGCAGTTTGTTTCTGATGAATGGCCAGGAATGAACTCTTCTTCTTCCATTACACTTGGATTTTCTTCATCCACATGTATTGATGAACTTGATTTAAACCTTAATTCACTTTTATTTATGTCGATAAAACGAACATCCTGGATTATTACCAATTTATTCTTAACTGCAGCGTAACACCTGTATGCCTTTGAGTTTTCATCATAACTAACAAACGTCAGTTCTGTAGCCGTATTATCCAATTTGCGACGCTTTTCGGTTGGAATGTACACAAAACGTTT
Source organism: Vesta saturnalis (assembly GCA_036346205.1). Classification (NCBI taxonomy): domain Eukaryota; kingdom Metazoa; phylum Arthropoda; class Insecta; order Coleoptera; family Lampyridae; genus Vesta; species Vesta saturnalis. The sequence goes on from JARFJB010001795.1 coordinate 3,485,113, forward strand.
TGAACAAAATATTCTGAAATGATTTGCACTTGTTTTATTTTTATTCCAAATTTCGTATGGTGTTGTCTCGATTACTTTTGTTGGTAAAATGTTCTGAAGGTAATTTGCTGGACTTACCACTTCAGCCCAAAAAACATGTAGTAAATCTGAATCCACCAACATGTACCTTGCCATTTCAATCAGTGTATGATTTTTTTTTTCAGTAACACCATTTTGCTGTGGCGTGTAAGGTACTGTGTGTTGAATCTCAATGCCTTCATTTTTTAAGTACTCTTCTACTTTATTTCCGGTGTATTCTCCTCCTCGATCTGACCTTATCACTTACTGTTTCTTTGAAAATGTATTCTTAACCATTTCAACTTCAGATTTTTCTTTAAGTAAAAATAAATAACCGTATAACGCGAAACATCATCAATGAACGTTAGTACGTAACATCTTCCCCTAGATGAAACAGTAAACATCGGACCTCATAGATCTGTTTGAACCAGATCAAGCACCTCTGAGGATTTGCTTGTAATTTCCTTTGCAAATGGAAGTCTTGTAGTTTTTGCTTTAAGGCAAACTTTACATTCCACTTTTAAACCACTATCGGCAATTTTTACATCGTTTAACAAGTTATTTCGTCGGACAGCCTGAATTGAATTCGGATCCCGATGGCCAAAAATACGATGCCAATTATGAATGCACTGCGAATTATGTTCAAGCACTTCAAGTCCATTTACCACGCATAATTTATTTGATTGAAATAATGTGTATAAATGTCCATTTGGTTTTGCAACCGATATCTGCTTTTCTTTCATTTTTATTTCAAAGATATTGTTCGTAAAATTTACTGTATATCCATCATCATTTAACTTCTTGACTGATAATAAATTCCCGCTAATTTTCAGAGCTCCCCAATACGCTCTCGATATTGTTGATCGTATTCAAAAGAGAGCGATTAGGCTTATAAATGACCCGTCCTTAACCTCTCACATACAGTCCCTTGAGCATAGAAGGATTGTTTCAGTTCTTCCTTTGTATTATCGTTATTACAATGGCTACTGTGCTGCTGAATTACATTCTTTGATACCATCTGGGGCTATCTTTGCGAGAAACACTCAGTTCGCTCATTCACATCATCAGTATGCAGTACAAATCTCCACTTGTCGTACCAAACAGGCGCAATCCACATTTTTCTACACGGCTTCTAAACTCTGGAATGATCTCCCTAGTTCCTGTTTTCCTCTCACTTATGATATGAGAAAATTTAAGGTAGCTGTTCATAGGCATCTATTGGCAATTCATTATCCCTCTATCCATCCTCCTAAGTGTTCCTGAGTGCTTTAGCACGATAGGCCAAATTTAGCCTGTTCAGGTCCACAATCATAAAAAAAAATACAAAGTACTTTCTCATCATTCGTGACATTCAGATCAGTACCCCGTGTGTTTACAAATATATCAACCAAACTCTTATCACTTACTACACGACTTGTAGCACCGCCCATTAATCTAATAATTGCTGCTCTCTAAGATCGACAAGCTTCTGGAATAAATTCGACAAAACCAAAATATGTTTTTCCATATCTCCATTTTCATTCATTTTCGAATTGCAAATTTTTCGCATAAGACTAACCTTATTTCTCAGAGTATCCTTTTCGTAATATTCCTTCAAGGAAAGCCATGTTGATTGCGCTGTCGTCTTTGTTCGAATATGGCATAATTGATTATCTTCAACTAACAAACCCATAGTTGAACGTGTTTGATCGTCTCGTCGTTGCCATTCGAGCATTTCTTTCGAATTCGAACCATGTTTAGTCAACATCGGTTTTATTTCATTAATAACACTCCACAAGTTTTCTTCAATTAACAATAATTCAGCTTTATACTTCCATGTGGAATACTTTTCCGTACTCAGCTTTGCAGTCATGACTTTATTTGCGTCCGCCATTTTTGTACACACCTTTCCTAAACGTCAACTTTATTTATTTTTTTTTATAAGTTACACACTTTGCAATCTGCCATAACCTGTTGTGAATTGCCGTTAGCACAGTTTCTCCAACGTAGAAAATGTATAAAGCTTATTATGAACACATTTATTGTACAAAAAAATATGTTTTTCTTTTCCCTTTTATAGCAACAATCAAAGAAAAAACTATACGTAACTCTGCTTACAACCTACTAACTAAAACTAAAATTAATAAAATGTAACTAGTTCAACATAAATTGTACTTAGTATCAGTTTCATTACTATTAATGAATTTGGGTAGGGTGACATGTTCAACAGTGGATCAGTAGTACACAATGAATTATCCCTACCACAACACTATATATGCATTGATGTCGTATCCCGATAATGAGGTGTGTTAGCACGTTAAGTTGTGTTTGACATAGTCGCTTTATCTTTTATTTTAAATTAAGATGTATAAAGGGGTTATTTCTGTGCATGTTACTGAGCAAAATAGTTTTACAGTGATACTTTGTCAGCAGTAAATGTCCTTTAAAATACAAATTCAGGTGGTACTCAGTGGGTCAGAATCTAGTGGTACACAGCGCATCATGATCCACTGTATACCGGGTGATCTATAAGGAAGAATTACCTACTAATATTATTTACGAATTCAATCTGTTTTCGTTACAGGATGCCACGTAATAAAGCGGATAAAAGAAAAATCGGTGCTCATACCAAAGAGGAGATGCTAGCGGCTCTTCATGCTATCAATAAGGGACAAGGTATACGACAGGTTTCATCAGAAAAACACGTCCCTTTTACTACCTTACAAATGTGTTATGTAACGAATCTATAATTTCCGTTACGAACAACCGTATAAATTGTTAAATAGCGGTGTATTAACCGCCCGGTATACTTGATTTTACTTATAATTCATAAATTCACATAAAAGTATTTCAGGTTTAAAAGACGTGTTTCTTATCAAATACACCAAACGTGATATTTTTATTGCAATTGGCATTGATGCAGTATTATTATTATAGATACGAGTGAAGTGCGTGTGGTGCCCTGATCTATAAGAGTAAGATATTGAGTATAAATATTAATTGATTTTAGCTATACTAATTACCGTCAATGTATTGACAAATACTGTTCACTATTTTCATAAGATACAAATATTATTATTATATATACGAGTTTTGGTGAAGGTGCGTGCCCTGATCTATTCAAGTGAGTTTGTTGTTTAAGTATACTGATTTAATTTACTTATAATAATTACTGTCAATGTACTGACAAATACCGTCCGCTATTTTTTTTTATAAGATACAAATCTTACATCTTATATTAGTAGACATAATATCATGGTAAATATATTTAACAAACATTGTATTTGCATGTGTGCAATTATCCGATAAGACCAGAAATTGTAGTATTTAATTTATTGAGTCAAGGTTTCCGTCACCGATTGCACGTTAATTTTTTTGTGTGTAAGCATTTATAGAACGGCAATTTTTTTTTTTGCTAACTAAATTTCGTAATTAGGATTCTTCTGTTATGCTGGTGTTAAAAGAATAAATTGCTACGAATCATCCAAATATTGCACCCGATACAGTAAGTAATTTTATTTCGACAAAATAATTTTTATTAACAGCCAGTAGCCGACTATAAATTATCAATATTGTTTTCTGATTTTTGTTTTATAATTTGGGATCTTGTACGATTTATTATTTAAGTTGTCAGATCATAACCGTTATACCGTTAGGCCGCCTCAAACCGATTACAAGGGCTAAGTAGTTTACAGCCTGTTTAAGTAAGCGACATTTTAGTTTATATTTTTTTTGCGAATTTGATTTTGGTTTTCCGTCGCCGTTGGCAATTATTTATAATCTTCCTTTAGTAATATTTTACATTATAATTAAGTTTGAGAATTATCACCGATTAATACGTGATGCTTTAATTTTATGATAAGTTTGATTTTGTGGTTTTGGTTAATTTTCCGCTGCCGTATTTATTTAGTTAGAATAACTTTTCGTTAGCCATTTGGTGAGTTTGGTATATTTATGTAAATAAATTACATTTATTTTTATTTTGTGAACAATTTTGTTACTCCATGAGGAGTTCTTTATTCATGACTGTTTAATAATAAAATTTTCTTTTATCGGCGGTTGCTCAATTATCATTAATTTTCTATTAATAAATAACGTTCTCCTCCTCCGTTTGCATTACCGAGTTGACTATTTTTTTAAAACTGTTTAAATCTCAACTCGCCGTCCGTTTGCCGCTTAATACCGGACTAAATACCGGCACCGATTTAAATCTTCACAAACCCTGGTAGGCCGACGTCTTCACTGACGCTACTTGGACCGCTTTTACCCATTTAATTCTCTACGAAGAGGAATCTAGGCCTCTATATCCCCAGTTACCTAGATTGGCGCTCGAGCAACCCGTTTATACCGCGATAGTCCAACCGCAATTCACTGCCCGACCCCTCAGACAACTTTGATAATAAATAACCGTCCGCTGAAGGTAAAAGCGTTATAAATTTGGCGCCCGAGCATATTTAGAAGATTTATACCGGTGTTTAAATAAACATAAATCGTTTTGTAAAGAATTTTTTTACGAAAATGCTCACCAGAAGCCCACCACCATATAGACCTGCGACAACGTCTGCCGATCGCGAAATAGACGCGACGATATTACCGGGCGAAACAAATGCGGATAGCGAACTGGTATATGAACTCCCAGTTGAAGAGGCAGCGTACAACCCCTACGCAGAAGACGAACGCGTTAGCTGGATATACCGCCTGCGTAAACCCGAACTCCGAGGGGAGTTAGCCAAGTTCGGTTTGTCCGTAGAAGGCAACCAAGCAGAATTACGCCGTCGCCTTAGCCAGTACATCCGAAGTGGGACTCGCCCACCGACCGTTATCGCTACCACTGCCCCGTTTATACCGGTAACCACATCAAGCATAACATCGTTTTTAATGCAACCACCGGTTACGACTCATCCGCTGACCACGCTAACAACGGTTTATTGCACAAATACCATAACGCATGCGCCGGTATCGACATTACCGCATACGGTTTGGTCAATGCCAACGCCAATTCAACCGCCGGCATTTCAACATCCGCCGGTATCGCAACAACCGTTTATGCAACAACCGCTGGTGCAACAACAGCCGCCACCTGTACCACCACCGAGAATCGAAACTCGGGGATGGAACGTCGAGTTTGACGGTACCACTGATCCAGTCTCGTTCTTAGAACGAATGGAGGAAATCAGCGAACGGTACGATATCTCGCTGAATGATTTAATCATAGTTTTACCGGACTTACTTACCGGTAACGCGCTGTCCTGGTACCGCAACAATAAATACCGCTGGCAGGACTGGAACACGTTCTTGGACGATTTTCATAATTGTTTTCTTCCGATTGACTACCATATCAACCTGGAAGCCGAAATCAGCCGCCGCGTACATAAGCGCAACGAACCGGTAATGACATTCATTAACGAGTTGCAAACCCTAATCCGACGACATGGCCACATGTCTGCCGAGCAAGAATTATACTGGTTACACCGAAATTTATTACCGGAATACCGCATGTACGTACGCCGCTCCGATTTCCAGTCTGTTGCCGAGTTGATACAAATAGTGCGCAATCACGAACAACTTCAAATGGAGATTGCAAACTCACGACGTTTTTCGGTTTCCGTTCAGAACGCCCAACGACCGACAAATTACACGCGCCCGCCCGAATCTCCGACATACAGGCCCCAATTTTCAAGACCGGAACACTTAACAAATAGTGCACCTCGGTTTGAGGCCCCAAATCGCCAAAGTTCTGGCAGGCCAACGTACAATACTCCGTCACCTAGGGCACCAGATAATAACCGGCAGAACCTACAACGATCTGCCCCCGTTTCAACTCCAGTACCACCACTTCATCCGAGTCGACCGCCGCTTCAAAGGCCGACTCGACCACCACCCACTCCACCGCGTCGTACTGACGCACCCGTCCGACCTAACCAAAGGGAAACGGCAAGCGCCCCTTCTACCGACACCGACCCTGAATGCTGGAGGTGTGGCCAGAGAGGTCATTACCGTACTCAGTGCCGTAATCGTTCAGTGCTTTTCTGTTCCCGTTGTGGCAGGCGTAACATTTTGTCACGTGACTGTCCATGCGACCGGCCGGAAACGACCAGTGAGAGCTTCCGCTGGGAGGCCTGAAGCTCTCTCCCACAACCGCCTCCACCGCTAACGACCCCGCCCATTTGTTACCGTTTATATTGCCCAACAACCCTTTACAGCGTTAATTGATACCGGATCCGCTATTACCTTTGTTGGTGACAAACCTGCTTCTTTATTGGCCGACTCTGCCCAACTTCCAAAGTACACCAAAGCAACTGGTATCACTAACCAGTCCGTCATTATTCGGCAAGCCTTCTATTCAACCATTAAAATCTCGGATACCGAAATCCGGCATTTATTACATCATGTTCCGTCGCTATGTTACGACGTGCTCTTGGGAATGGACTTTTTAGCAAGGACTAATTTTCATTTTAATATGAAATCCGGAAACCTTTTCCTTGAAAACCGACTTGTCCCTAAGACTACAAAACCAACACCGACGAGTAACGACTGTCACGCCATCACCCCTTTGACAGCTATTGAAGAAAACCAGCTGCACAGATTCCTAAATACCGAACTCCCGAGATTTGAAACAATACAAGGCACTACCGATTTGGTAGAACATGATATCCGTCTCACTACCCTTACTCCCATCAAGCAACGATACCGTCCCCTCAACCCGAAAATGCAAAACCTCGTAAACGAAGAGGTCGACCGTATGATTGATGAAAATATAATTGAACCCGCGGACAGCCCGTGGAGCTCACCGATCGTCATCGCGAAAAAAAAAGATGGCAAAGCACGCTTTTGCATCGACTTCCGAAAAATAAATGAAATATCCGTCAAAGATGCCTACCCATTACCTTTTATCCATCACATCCTAGACCGACTACGTCACGCGCGATACATTTCCAGCATCGACTTGAAGGACGGTTATTGGCAAATCCCGTTAACACCCGAATCCCGACCGATCACGGCATTTACCATTGCCGGCCGTGGTCTATTCCAATTTAAAGTGATGCCGTTTGGCCTTCACTCCGCACCCGCTACCTTTCAGCGGCTATTAGACCGCATTATAGGCCCTAAAATGGAACCGTACGCTTTTGCGTACCTGGACGATATTATTGTGTTGGGGGAAACTTTTGACGAACACTTAGCAAATTTAAAAGAAGTGTTTCGCAGGCTAAGAGCAGCTAACCTCCGTATAAACCCGGACAAATGTCAATTTTGCCGTAAGGCATTAAAATATTTGGGTCACGTCGTCAGTGACGGCGGAATACAAACAGACCCTGACAAAGTTACTGCTATCATCGAAATGCCACCCCCACACAACGTCCGAAGTCTACGAAGGTTCCTAGGGATGTCATCCTGGTACCGCCGTTTTATCCCGAACTTTTCCAAAACTGTACTGCCTCTAACTAAGCTCCTACACAAAGACGTTCGCTGGAAATGGTCAAACGAGCAGACTACTGCTTTCGAACAACTAAAGACCGCTTTAGTTAATTCGCCCGTACTTACCTGCCCGAATTTCAATGTCCCCTTTGTCCTTCAAACCGATGCATCCGAAAGTGGGTTAGGTGCTGCCCTAACTCAAACCATAAATGGCGAAGATCATGTAATTGCGTATGCCAGCCGAACGTTGAGCTCCCCGGAACGTAATTATTCAGTAACGGAGAAAGAATGTCTTGCCATAGTTTTCGGCATTGAAAAGATGAGGCCATATCTCGAGGGATATCGCTTCACAGTTATAACCGACCATCAATCCCTAACCTGGCTCCATTCCATAAAAAGTCCAGCTGGACGCCTTGCAAGGTGGAGTATTTTCCTACAACAATTTGACTTTGAAATTAAATACCGAAAGGGGTGATGAACCGTGTGGCCGATGCTTTATCCCGTGACCCGCTCCCTACTACCGAAAATGAAATCTTTGCTATAGAGCTCCCCGAGTGCAATTGGTATACTCAAAAACTATATGAAGTTACACATCATCCCGACCGACTGCCGGATTACTGTATCAAAGAAGGCCGACTTTACCGCCATTTAAACACAAATGAATTAAAGGGCGAATTAATTACCGACCCCTGGAAACTTTGTGTGGCTAAACCGCACCGCCCCCGTGTTTTCAAGGAGAATCACGATTCTCCCACTGCTGGTCATTTAGGGGTCACTAAAACCACCAACCGTATTCTAGAACGGTATTATTGGCCAGGAATGGTCAGAGACATCAACACCTATGTCCGAAACTGTCCACTCTGCCAAAAGTACAAAGTGTCACAACAGAAAACCGCGGGTCAGATGCAACAGTATCCGAACCGTTTACCGTGGGACATAGTTAGCTCCGACATCATAGGACCACTACCCCGATCATCTAAAGGTCATTCTTATCTAGCCGTTTTTCAAGACCGATTTACAAAGTGGGTAGTTGCCAAACCTCTAAGGAAAGCTACCGCCACTACCATCTCAGAAGCTTTATACGCCGATGTTATTACCAAGTTCGGTACACCACGTGTGGTACTAACCGATAATGGCCCACAGTATGATAGCCGTGCTTTCAACCACTTGCTATCAGAACTCGGCATCCACCACCGTTATACCCCGCTGTACACTCCGCAAGCGAACTCCGTCGAAAGGGCGAACCGCACGCTGAAAACCATGATCGCCCAGTTTTGCGATAACAATCACCGCGATTGGGACCGTCACCTTCCCGCCCTAACTTTCGCGATGAACACGGCCGTACAGGAATCGACCAGATTTACTCCCGCTTTCTTAAATTTCGGTCGCGAACTGGAACTTCCGGGAACTTTGCGACGCGAAACCGACCCGTCACCAAACTCTGACGAGATAAACGCCGGAAACATTGTACCCGCTCATAGCCGCCGACTAGGTCAATTAGAAGATATATTTCAACTGGTACGGCACAATTTAGGCCGCGCATACACTAAACAGGAAGGCCACTATAATCTACGACGCCGCGAATGGAAACCGCACCTGGGAGACCGTGTCCTACGTAAGGAACATCCGTTATCCTCTGCCGCACAAGGCGTCGCCGCCAAGCTTGCGCCGAAATACTCCGGGCCGTATATAATTACTAAGGTCCTGTCTCCTGTTGTCTTTAACTTAAAACACGCCGCCGACAACCACAAATTAATCCGGATACACGTCAAGGACCTAAAACCCTACCACCGCGATGAGAACTAACCGACCGCCTCGTTAACTTTTATTTAAATTACCGCCGACACCGAAGTACCAACAGAAAAAGCTACGCTTTTTCTACCGAAGAACGAGGGGTGTGTAACGAATCTATAATTTCCGTTACGAACAACCGTATAAATTGTTAAATAGCGGTGTATTAACCGCCCGGTATACTTGATTTTACTTATAATTCATAAATTCACATAAAAGTATTTCAGGTTTAAAAGACGTGTTTCTTATCAAATACACCAAACGTGATATTTTTATTGCAATTGGCATTGATGCAGTATTATTATTATAGATACGAGTGAAGTGCGTGTGGTGCCCTGATCTATAAGAGTAAGATATTGAGTATAAATATTAATTGATTTTAGCTATACTAATTACCGTCAATGTATTGACAAATACTGTTCACTATTTTCATAAGATACAAATATTATTATTATATATACGAGTTTTGGTGAAGGTGCGTGCCCTGATCTATTCAAGTGAGTTTGTTGTTTAAGTATACTGATTTAATTTACTTATAATAATTACTGTCAATGTACTGACAAATACCGTCCGCTATTTTTTTTATAAGATACAAATCTTACATCTTATATTAGTAGACATAATATCATGGTAAATATATTTAACAAACATTGTATTTGCATGTGTGCAATTATCCGATAAGACCAGAAATTGTAGTATTTAATTTATTGAGTCAAGGTTTCCGTCACCGATTGCACTTTAATTTTTTTGTGTGTAAGCATTTATAGAACGGCAATTTTTTTTTGCTAACTAAATTTCGTAATTAGGATTCTTCTGTTATGCTGGTGTTAAAAGAATAAATTGCTACGAATCATCCAAATATTGCACCCGATACAGTAAGTAATTTTATTTCGACAAAATAATTTTTATTAACAGCCAGTAGCCGACTATAAATTATCAATATTGTTTTCTGATTTTTGTTTTATAATTTGGGATCTTGTACGATTTATTATTTAAGTTGTCAGATCATAACCGTTATACCGTTAGGCCGCCTCAAACCGATTACAAGGGCTAAGTAGTTTACAGCCTGTTTAAGTAAGCGACATTTTAGTTTATATTTTTTGCGAATTTGATTTTGGTTTTCCGTCGCCGTTGGCAATTATTTATAATCTTCCTTTAGTAATATTTTACATTATAATTAAGTTTGAGAATTATCACCGATTAATACGTGATGCTTTAATTTTATGATAAGTTTGATTTTGTGGTTTTGGTTAATTTTCCGCTGCCGTATTTATTTAGTTAGAATAACTTTTCGTTAGCCATTTGGTGAGTTTGGTATATTTATGTAAATAAATTACATTTATTTTTATTTTGTGAACAATTTTGTTACTCCATGAGGAGTTCTTTATTCATGACTGTTTAATAATAAAATTTTCTTTTATCGGCGGTTGCTCAATTATCATTAATTTTCTATTAATAAATAACGTTCTCCTCCCTCCGTTTGCATTACCGAGTTGACTATTTTTTAAAACTGTTTAAATCTCAACTCGCCGTCCGTTTGCCGCTTAATACCGGACTAAATACCGGCACCGATTTAAATCTTCACAAACCCTGGTAGGCCGACGTCTTCACTGACGCTACTTGGACCGCTTTTACCCATTTAATTCTCTACGAAGAGGAATCTAGGCCTCTATATCCCCAGTTACCTAGATTGGCGCTCGAGCAACCCGTTTATACCGCGATAGTCCAACCGCAATTCACTGCCCGACCCCTCAGACAACTTTGATAATAAATAACCGTCCGCTGAAGGTAAAAGCGTTATAGTTACACAAAGTTCAATTGGCTAAATTGACACATAATCCCACTGGGATGTTTAGTAAGATAAAAAAAGAAAAAATAATTAATTAATGAACTTGCTTTGCCTTACGCTTCACACAGTATACAGTAAATTGGAAAGCTTGTTCGGTCCACAGTAAATAACTACCGTAACAAACAGAGTAATCAAGATATTTATAGGAAATAAATTGGCCCGAACAACCCTGTCCACAAGAAATGTAATGTATCGGGTGGCCAACTAAGAACGGCCGTCGGCCATATCTCAGGAATGGATTATAACACAGGTTCGGGAAAAAAAATTTTATAACAAAAGTGGCCTCGAGAAACGCCTGGAAATTATTTTCAGAATTGTAGGTCCACCGCTAGAGGGCGTATTTGACAGTTAAAATTTTAAAAAGCAAAATTTTTCCAAATTTGCTCAATTAAGGAGCATATTAAATATTATAATCAGATTCCTCGACAAATTCTGCATATTTTTTATTTGACAAGTTTTAGTCTATCTCTTCAAATAAGGGGTGGGGGAGACTGGAAACCTTGTTACGAAAAAACGCCTTTAATTCAGGTTTTGCTTGACCGATTTTAATAAACTAAAATATTGTGTTTTCTCTTTGCAATTTTAAATGGAAGCATAAAAATTTAAGTAGGTCTTTAAAAAGTAGACTAAATTAGTAATAAAACAGTGAAAACCGCAAGTCGATATCTTTTCCCTATTCTGAGATATCGTAAGAAACAGGTAAATGGCGGGAATTGTTCTTCCAACGTCTAGTAGGCCAGTTCGCGTTAACGTAAATTATTAAATTTAGCCTGGATGAAAAGATCTTACATTGGTCTGCAGTAATTTAAACTGTTATTGTACTAATGTTATGGTTGCCGCTAGATTACCTAAATGTAATGCTGTCGCTGAAGGTATTAAATTTGACTGATTTTAACTAAATAAGAGATGTGTACGAAAGTTACATATGTTAATTTAAATGCAATTAGAGATGGGTAAAATTTGCGAAATAGTGAATTGGAAGCATTCAAATAGTAAGTAAATTTGACAAAATGACGAACGTTATCAAAAAGAAACGTTTTCCAATTAAACACGTAACAACATATACGCTCAAATTATTCAAGAAGTGTTTTGTACACATCGATATTAAAATCAGGGGAACACAAGTGACAAACACAAATAAGTTAAGAAATTTTAAATCACATTTGCAACTAATTAAGTATCTAATTAAAAATTATTATTAATTTTATTAAACACATAAATAAAAAGTTTACCTCGAGTAGGATTTGAACCTACGACCTGTACTTTGCTAGAGTACTGCGCTAACTAACTGCGCGATCGAGATTCAAGCCCCAATTGATGTAAATTTTGTCTTTGTGTTTGTAGAACTGATCTAAATTCTAAATATAATGAGATTACAATCAAATCACTAATATTAATGGAATGTGAGTCGCAAGGATTCACACATACCAAAGCAACTTGACTAATATTATTATTATTAGTCAAGTTGCTTTGGTATGCGTGAAACCTCAGATACACATTCATCTATATAACAATAAAAACAATAAATATACAATTCGAGGTGTTTAACGGTTATTTGGTCCCGGGAGTGTGTATCCACTTGGAAATTGCCCTTTACAATTAATAACCAGCGGTATCATGTACACGTTTACCAGTATACCTCTACACAAATATAAATATAAACAACAATACTAATTTTCATAAATACCAAAGTGAGGGAGCGCGGTACTGTCTTTTATTTTAGCAGATTTCAGCTTAATAAACCCGCCTGCATTTAAGATACCTTTGCAAGGCAATGTTTGATTTTTAATACGTTCCATAGGCTTCAAAAATTATTTGCTGCGAGCTTTCATTTATATAGAAATTGATACTTACACTTGAATATATTCCCTTTAGTTAAACACTTTACCACCAACACGACGAGTTAAGATACATTGTTTAAAACTCGGCTCCGCGGCGATTAATTATAGATTAATTTTTGGAAAAATTTACATTAAAACATACACTAAAAGCAAAGAACGAAGTAGCGTTTTAGTTTTGCTAAAAGGTACACGACAAAATATTTACAGACCGAACGGTTTACAACAGGAGCTTCTAATTAAAATAATAAAAGCAATCTGGCTCGATCAAAATCTCAACAGCAACTCCATTTGCCTCTGGTTTCCACTCACCATGTCTACTCCTGAAAATCAACCCCCGTCTCTGAAAAGTGATAAAAAAAACAAGAAGCCTTAGTTTACGTTAGAACAGTTTCATATTAATTATTGCACGACATGTTAATTTCAAAAATATGCATTCGTCCGTAACAAACCGTACATTTAGGTCTCGAGTTTCCACGTACTAAACAAAGATCCCCTTGGATTTGTGCTATGTTCAGCCGTAATTAGTCGTTAGATCAATGATATTTTTACATCAAAAGCGCGCATAAGAAATTCCAATGATTCGTTACGCCCCTTCGGTAAAGCAGTTTTTAAGCGTACACCTGCTGCTCAAACCCCAACATGTGTTTTTCAACCCTCAGCCAATATCAGTTACATACATTCTCACAATTCTTATACAAAAATGTATACAATAAAATATTCCGAAAACATTAGCAAATTTCGACGTAACATCAAGATATTAAAAATCCATTAATTATCTTTTCTATCGCGGTAACAATGGCGATTTGACAAATTTTTGTTACAATAATAAAATTCTCGCGGTCTGCTACCTATACACTAATATATTTTTTCTGTTTCTGTTCAACCCTTAATCAAATATCAATTACATACATTCCCACATTTCTTACATAAAACACATAAAATAAAATATCACGGAAAACATTACTACTGATTATTATCAAGATATTTAAACCCGTAAATTATCCTTTCTATTACAATAACAATTGCGATTTAAAAATGTGCATTGCAATAAAAAAATTTTCTCGGTCCGCTAATTTTGGAAATAACATCGGAGTTCATTATTACAAGTACTATCTTTAGTTTAGTAGAAAGCTTATGATGATAAAATTGAGACTGTTCGACCAATATTGAAAAAAAATTATAGTTATATGTAAACATAGCGTACCACTGATAAGTAATAACTAGAGACGGGCATATTTGCATATTTTTTGTTATTGGGCATACGAAACTTTTTCTTAAGAATATGTACGTTTTTTAATATTTAGGCTCCAAAATCACAAATTTTATTTTGCATATACTGCATATATAAGGCGTTTTACGTTATTAGAGCATATACGAGGTGGTAAGAGCATGAAAGTGCATGTTTGCGTCTTTTTTCCGTTCTTTCTTTTGTTAGAAAATAAATTTACCAATATTTGTACCGGGATTTTTAAAACTTTAAGCTTGTAATTTCGTCAACTTTCTCGAAGTTATTTTTAACAGACACAAAGATTTGTTTACTCAAATCTTATACCTGCTTTTATACTTTAAGCCGCTTTAAAACTTCTTAGAAACTTAGGTATTTGGGAACTACGTTAATTAGTACTTTAGTAATATGCACAATAACTACATTGCAGTTATTGACGAAGGTACGTCGGTATTTTTTATGTTGAAAATCTTGGAATTTCCGTTTTTTTTGTTTAAGACTGGTGGGGTTGTAGATGTTTGCAAAAATTTCATTCACTTGTAACCGTTTGAAGTCAACATGCCAAAAGTGGGCAGCTCTAGGAACGATCTAATTAGAAGGTGGTTGAAATCGTATTCTTGTTTTAAATACGATGGAAGTGTAGTGTTTTGTATTATTTGCGAGAAGGGGGTATGTATGACGTGCACGCTTTGTTCTAGTGATATTGTCCCCATATTAAAATAAACCTAAATCTTGCTAAATAGTTTTAAGCTGTTTTTGTGTTCTTTATGGTAATTCTCATTTATTATTCTAGACAAAATTTTGTAAAGGTTTTATTTAATTGAAAAATGAGTTGCAAATACATTAATTAAACACGTGTTTGTTAAAATATGTTCTTCGCTGCCCTGCAATAATTTAATTAATTAATTAAGTACTCTTACCAATAGTCGCCTTTTGGAAATTTTTTGGTTTTGTACATATAATTTTGGATTTACAATTGTGAAATGACATTCCCATATTTATTTTGTTGTATCAATTAATAAAATAACTGGAGATTTTGGATAATGCTTTAAATAAACAACAAAACATTAATGTAATGTTTACAGCAGTGTTTAGTCTAAAGATAAATTAAAATTTATAGATAGTTTTGAAATATTAACTCAAAAATAATAAATTGAAGTTATTAATGTGTCTTTTCTAACATTCAACTTCAAGTTCAGTAGGCAAACACATTTTTTTTGACTTAGTATACAACCACTAAATAACTAATATTAGAAATATTTTAAAATTAATATTTTTGTAGGTAAAAGTCAACAAAAAGTTTCAATTAGATCAACATGTCAATACGGGTCCACATCAGAAAACAAAAAATGAAAATCGACCAGCACAACAACTATTACCTACTTATGTGAGCCAATCCGAAAATGTCAACAACTTTAACAAAGATCTGTGTAAAATGATGGTTTCGTGCAATATGCCATTCCACAATTTGGAAAAATCTGAATTCACAGGTTTTTCTAGACGTACAGCTACCAGCTCATGTCATCCACAACTATACTAAGACACTATTAAAAACATAAGGGATGTTATTTCAGATAATTATATCTGGTTTAGTGTCGACGAAACGACCGATATTAAAGGAAGATATATAGCAAACTTAGTTGTTGGTATTCTCAATGGTAACCCATCTTTTAGTTATTTAGTTGCCGTCAAGCAATTAGAAAAAACAAATCATGTAACAGTTTCACGTTTTGTAAATGACATCCTAGCATTTTTATATAATATCAAATATCAAACCATCGCATTTTGTATATCGTGACCGATGGTGCAGCGTATATGGTAAAAGCAGCTCAAAATCTAAAGATATTTTTTCCAAATCTAATTCACAATACTTGTTTGGCACATGCGCTTAATCGAGTTGCTGAAGCAGTTCGGGTGGAGTTTCCTTTAGTAACTAATTGATAAACAATGGAAAAAAAAAGTATTTCTTAAAGCACCGCTTCAGATCCAAATTTACAAGGAACAACTAAAAGAGCTTGCGTTGCCACCCCAACCAGTTCTTACTAGATGGGGAACTTGGATAAATGCGGCTCTGTTTTATTGTGAACATTTTGATGCTTTTAAAGATTTAATTGATTCTATCCAAACAGATTTGGCTCAAAGTGTAGAAGACTGTCAAAGTGTTTTGCAAGCTCCAGAGTTACAGTCTCAGCTCTGTTTCATAAAAGCTTACTTTCAAGATATCCCTGCGATTATTACCAAGCTTGAATCTCAAAATTTGCTTCTTACCGAATCTTCAAAATTAATAAAAGATTTCAAATTTAGTTTAAGTAAAGACCAAAACAAAGTTTATAGAAAAATATACGACAAATTAGGCAATTTAATAAAGAAAAATGCTGTTTTTTCAACTATAAAATCTGTTAGAGACATTTTAAATGGCCAATCTCCAAATGACAATGGCGAAACAAATTTTTCTGTTCAAAATGCTCACTTATTTAAATATTGTCCTATTACATCTTGTAATGTAGAAAGGAGCTTTTCACATTTCAAGCACATATTAGAAGATAAGCGCCATAATTTACTTATAGAAGCAATTGAGAAAAATATGATTATTTATTGCAACAATCTCTAAATTTGATTATTTTTCTTCTTGTGCTGTATTATGTTATGGGTTTTATGTATGTAATGTATAACCAATAAAATATAATAAATAATTATTGTTAATTTCGTTATATAGTTTTTAGGAATACATAAATAGTTGTAACAATTAGTAATAATTGTAATAAACAAGAATTGAAAAAATTGAATTTTCTTAAAATCCTGATAAAAGTAAAATCTTTTAGTGCATATGTTAGTGCATATATGGCTATATTACTGCATATTGAGTGCATATTTCTTCACTTTTTTATTGCATATGTAAGTGCATATATGCACTATCTTTGCAGCATATCTGCCCGTCTCTAGTAATAACGAATAAGCAAAGAGGAAATTGCAATTGTCATAATTCTTTTAATCCAGACAAACTGAAATTCCACAAGTAATTTCTGAATATTAAATCATATATAGAATTTCTACAACATGTAAATTACTCGACTGTGTAATAAAAAATGACGGATACCCAGCAAATTACCTTTTATGAAAGCAAAGCGGTATAAAACTAAATTTTAAAATGAAACAATTTTGTTTTACTTTTATACACAACAGCAGAAAAGACTGGAAAATACATTTAATGGACGGTTATACTTCCCAATCTCTATATAAAAAAATACATGAAACAAATTGATCATGTAGTTGCACCGCTTCGTAGTTTCAAATAAATTTATTCGTCCATCTACGCAATTTATAAGCTAAATACATTTTAAATTTTCAAATGGTGGCATCACAAAGAGAAAAAAAATTACATAGCTTCCAACACAGGATACGAATTTATTTTCAGAAAAGGCAATTGAGAAGATAAATTTTTTCCTATGCTCCCACTCATCAATTTTGTTTGGTTTACTTTTGCAGAATATTCTAACAGCCACTTGTTGAATCTGTCGTGCTCGGAAATTTATGAATGCTTTCAATTTGTGTATACGTTAATGCATTAAATATGATTGAATAAATTTGGTGAAAGTTCACACTAATAAAATTAAGCCCAAAATGATTTAAACTAATTGAATTATTTCATTGCATTGACATTTATAATTCTTACCATTATCAAACAAGCACAGCAGCAGACGTGTCCTTACCTAAAACAAAAATATAAATTAATAAGTCGTTATGTTTCGAATAACATTTCTTGTAATCGTTTACATAAAATTTAAACAAACATACTAAAACAGTAAATTTTTGACAAATTGACCGTCAACTGTAATACGTAAACGGAGAAGTTTTTCTTTCTATGTATAAATCGTCGCCCTAGTTGTGGAAGGGGGATGAAAAATTATCATTTTTGAGTTGTAACTGTTGACTTACTTTAAAAGGTTCAAATTTTATACTGCTGTAAAGATCTGAACCACAAATCGATATTTTACTTGTTTACGACATATTTGCTAAAAGTTATAACCCACAAGTCTCTTATTAGCCTTATGGTGAAGAGTTCGGGGCGGCTGAGGATTTTTCACTTCTATGAAACATATTTACTGTAAACATAGTTTAGTAGTAGTGAATAGCTCTAATCCACGTTTTGCAAGTCTAAACAGAATTTTTTTTATTATGACAGTCGTAGAAGTCGCAGACTGGCTGTTGTAGTGTTAAATAATGCAGTGTTTACCCTTTGTTTCCGGAATTATTTTTTTTTTTTTGAGAAAAGGGAATTTTTGGATACAGTTTATTATTTAGGCCACACTTAACACATTATTTGAGAATTTTTTTAATTTTTGTTTTCGGTTTAGCATTAAAAGGGAGTACTCGATGTGAAACCACCAGGAAATAATTAAACTTTATTTATAACTTAACTTAACTTAACTTAACCTTCACGCCATTCCCTTGCGGGGTAGGCAAAACAATCCCTGCCTCTTATTTATTTTTCATTCACAATCTTTCTCCATGCTTTCCTATCTCCGCATACCTCCCTAGCTTCCGCAAGATTCATACATAGTCTCTGACATGCCCTTTTGTTTTACTTTATTTATTACTTGAGAAATACAGTTCATTTTTTATGATATTCGGTAAAGCAGTTTTTCCTCTCGGAGAGGCATAACGCGACTTCACATCTGAAACAAAATATACAAAATACAAACAAATTAATGTGTTTGTATTACATGGAACAGTGCCATCTGGACTTATGCGGTTCTGCCTTCGTGCTACACAAGGCACATCTTCCTGGCTTTCCATGGGTCGGCATGTGGGAGCAGGAGACGAACCGAATCTCGTACGGCACCGTTCGTTTGAAATGATTCGACGATAATGAAGTTGGTCGTCCCCTTTCACGTTAGTTTCAACTCCTACCAATCGAAGTGCGACAGAAAGGCGGAAAAGTTTTAGAGAAAGTTTGGCAGGAGAATCCGTTCTTTTCGTGTAAAAAATAAAGGCATTTACTAGCGATACGTCGACAAAATAAAAGAAAATTCTATGCCACCATTTTTTTGACTTTCTGTCCACCTCATAGCACGCCTTCAACATATCCAACTTGTCCATGTATCCCATGTGGTCATTGTATCTCTTCACTAATTCGGGACAAGAAACTTCTTGACTAGAACCATCTTTTTCTTGCGTTGAACTGACCCAGTATTAGATGGATTTAGATAATTGCTCAAGAAATGTACCGGTCTATTATCCATCAATTTTAGAAAAGTTAAGCCATCCAGACTAACCTGCCAATCCGAATCGCCCCTTTTCAAACGTTCGTCGTCAACTAGGTCTTTTGGCAGATCTTTCCGCCCTTTTCTCACTGTCCCGCAAGCATAAATCATTTCTTCTCGTAAACTTTTTTGCAGCTGAACAGAGTTGAAAAAATTTTCAAAATAAATGTGGTAACCAAATCCAACTAAGTCTCTTGTCAAATCATGAACCACTCTGCTACCAAAATTTCTTTCAGTTATTTCTCTGACTTTTCCGACGTAAATCTGAAACTGGCAAACATATCCAGATTCTTCTGCTCTAATCCAAACCTTGTAGTCACGTTTTACAGGTTTTTTTGGCATATATTGTTTCAATAGGCTACGACCCTTGAATTTGATCATGGACTCATCAATTGTTTGGTTCTTACTAGGTTTTAGGTCATTCTTGTACGTCTCAGACAATATATCTAACAATGGGCGTACTTTATAAAGTTTGTCATAATTGGGGGCATCTCTACCGGGCTGTACCGAGTTATCATTTAATTGCATATTTGACAAAATCCAAGCAAATCGGTCTCTTGACATAATTGAGCTTATATATGAGTCTCTAAGCTCGACCCTAGAAGACCAATAATCGCAATAACTTGGTAGCTTTTTTATTCCCGTAATCAGATTTATGGCGATAAAGTATTTAATTTGCTTGGCATTGGTTGGTACGAAACGATTGGGATTACCTCCTGCCTTTTGTAATGCATACAAATTTGTTTGAAAAGCTAGGTGTTCACAAAGTCGATCAGGGAAAATAGCCAGGAATATATCCGTTGGCGTTTCCAAATTTTTGGTAATGTCGGGTTCCGACATTTCAGAAAATTCTTTCAAGGTTTGGAGGTAGTGTACAGACGATTTGGTCCAAATGGTGTTTTTCGCTAATTCTTGAGCTTTTATCACTGAAAGGGGATATTCATCTTCACTACTCCAATCACCCGACTGGTCTTCAATGTTATTTTCAGCATGCGGCGATAAATGTCCTTCATCCTCAAAAATGATTGGCATAGATTCTATGTCAAACACATTATTATTTCTTGATTGCGGAGAATTAGTTATAACCGGATCGTCCAAAATTTCATCGTCCGTAGCATCACCTATGTCGCTCTCATTACCATCAGGAATTTCATGTAACAAATCCAATAGATTGGCTGAACCCATTTCTAATAATTTTCCGTAAACGTTCCGTTTATGACCTAATAAAAAGATAAAGATAATTCCTAGTGTTCCCGGGCTTAGCACACCACATATAATTTATGAAATTCTTACATTTTTACTAAAATTTTACTTCGGCGACAATAACAGGGTGTAATCAAATGCTTTAGGTGTCTAATAAACTTGAAACTTACCCGCCATATTTTATTATCACTTGCACGTGCATAAAATATCCAACGAACTAACAACTGGCGCTGAAACGCGCGAACGAAAAATTTTGGAGTGGGGCGGCATCATGCACACGCGTCTTTTATAGGATTGCACTCGATGAATACATTAGGAACGTGAAAAATAATTTATTTCTAAGTGTTCTCACTGTGCGCCCACTAGGAAACAAAGGATTAAGTGCGTTTCTTAGTGCTTAGTTATTGTTATCACTTAAAATGAGTGCAAGAAGTAAACTGCTAATTCAGCTAGGCGACTAAAACAATGTCACTTCCAATGGTAAAAATGATGATTTAGTTTTTACAGCATTAACACCTGTGCAATTGTCAGGTCATTGTTATTTCAAAAACGTTTAAGTTAATTCAATGATAATTCTTTAAAATTTTTAGATTTTTTTTTAATAATAAGAATTGTCACCGCCTTTAGAAATATTATGTAGGTACTCCTATAATTTATGATTTCTTTTCAGGCGAAAAGCAATTGAAAAAGACTATTCTTAATAAGAGCCGGCCTTACGGGTGTGCTCGGCTGTGCCCCGCAAAAAGGCGCCGAGGGGGCAAGGGCCTATAGTATTGTGCCAAAAATGTATTGACCGTCTTATTGTTAAAGGACCGTCTCAGGTTAGATTGCAACATTATCCTGAAAATCAATACGGGAGGCATTTCTCTGACAGTTACTATTTGAAAAAACTGAAAAATGGCGAAACCGGTATACACCGTTGGCTCCTTCACGAAAAATCTAAGGACTGCGTGTTCTGCTTTTGCTGTAAAGTTTGTGAAACGGCTTCGTCCTCAAATTTCGTCATTAACGGCTATAACGATTGGGCTCATCTTTATGCTACTATGAAGATTCACGAGACGAGTGCTTCAAGACATCAATTGTTATCGTAAGTGGATTGAGGGTAAAATGAGACTCAAAACGTGTCAAACCATTGATCGACCAGAACAACTTACTGCTCAATAAAGAAGTTGTTCGTTGGGGGAATGTGCTTTCAAGGCTTCTGCACATTACTTTATATCTTGCTGAGAACAATAAGGCATTCAGAGGCTCCTCAGACCGATTATATACTCCAAATAGCGGTAAATTATTGGGATTGGTGTAGATGGTGGCCAAATTTGATCCGGTTATGCAGGAATACTTAAAACTTGCAGTGAGTGGTGATATTGCACATCATTATTGCAGAAAGCCTATTCAAAATGAAATTATCCATCTTATGGCAGAAAAAGTTACCTTCAGGATTTTAAAGATAACGATTACTATTAGAATTGTTGATATTAGCTATTCGAGAATATTTTATTCAGTTCTTAAATATTGATGATACTACTGGACTAGGACGGGAAAACACGGACTCAAATTAGCAGACTGCGGGGGACAACGGTACGGCAACGATTCTAACATGAAAGGAAAACACAGTGGTGTGCAAAAAAGAATCTGGGACCAAAACCCTTTAGCATTTGTTGTGCCATGTGGTTGTCACAGTTACAAGCTCCTTCTTGATGATGCAGCTACTTCTTTTGTACAATCGGTAACTTTATTCGGTGTTCTTTAAAGACTCTTTACTTTATTTTCTGAGTCGACAGCACGATGGCAAGTTTTAATGAGCCATGTAAAAATACGTACTCTTAAGTGTATTGAGTGGGAAGCTAGGATTCAAAGTGTGAAATCAGTGAGATACCAGCTTGAAGATATCCATGATGCGTTGGTCACATTAGCAGAGAGAGCTGAAAAATCCGATCCTAACATTGCTCATGAAGCGGTCACACTCTGTAATCACTTGAAAGGTTTCAATTTTATTGTAAGTATAATCGTATAGTACGACATACTTTTCCTAGTCAATGTTGTGAGTAAATCACTACAATCTGAGGGTGTGAATCTTATACAAGCTAAATAACTTTTTAATAAATGTTGCAAATATCTAAATGGCTACAGAAAGAATGGGTTCATCAATGCCCTCTCAACGTCCAAGGAAATGGCAGAGGAACTGAATATCGAGCCAGTATTTAGGGAACATGGACGAATTCGGCGCATTAAACGTCAATTCGATGAAATAGCTCAGGATGAACCAATTAAAACTCCCCAAAAAAAGTTTGAAGTTGAATTTTTCAACCCGCTTCTTGATGCAGTTACGAACAAACTAAACGAAAGGTTTGTACAATTTCATGAATTCTTTGATATTTGGGGTTTTCTATTCGACTTCAAAAATTTGGTACATACAGAAGATCTTGTGAAGTATTTTTCTGATTTAGCAATCAAATTGACCGTGAGAGAGCATTGCGACAACGATGGAAATCACTGCGCGAAGAACTTATAAGTATAAAGGCTTTCCTCCCAGAAAGTAAATCACCTACGTCACCCAATATAGTATTGCGATTCATACAGGAAAAATGTTTGACAGATTTATATCCCTATGTCTGGATTACTTTAAGGATTTTATTGACAATTCCTGTCACAGTAGCCAGTGGAGAGAGAAGTTTTTCAAAACTGAAGTTGATAAAAACATTTACGAACCACGATGCAACAAAACACGTTGAGCGATTTGGCAATTCTCTCTATAGAAAATGATTTAGCGGAATCTTTGGACATTGAAGAATTAATTCAATATTTCGCTGATCAGAAGGCACGGGGGGGTAATTTCATATGAAATTAATTTATCTAAATAATTCTGAATACTTTTTATTGTCAATGCAGTCCTTAATGAAAATATAATCGTAAAAAACAGATTTTCTCTTACCACCCCCTTTTTCATCAAAAGGGCGCATCGAGTCAAGCTGCACAAGGACGCCTGTAGGGCTAAGGCCGGGCCTGTTCTTAATACTGAACCATCACAGTCAGGTTACGTTAAGTCTGGATCTAAAAGCGATATCAAGAACGACGATTTTGAACTTACTGACACTGAAGATCCTAGTTGCAAACCATCCAACAGTGACTCGGAAAAGCCTTCAGAATCCGAGAATGAACCAGACGAGCACGACTTAGATGTTGATATTAATGCTGTCGAGCTTGCCCAAGACAATGTGGTTCAAAAGCTTACGCGAAAAAGAAAAAGAGATCCAAGTTCATAGAAACGACATGTTTAAAAAAAATAAAGATTGGATGGAAAACAAGTATATCAAAATATTTTTCTTTCCACTTACTAGTAAGGCAGTTAGAACCGCAATTAGTAAACTTACTGATACAGGCGCAATCAAACCAGATCTAAAGTAAATAACAACTTTGTTTGTTATACGATGGACATGGAAAAAGTTCTTTTAACAGCATCTCTTAACGTTGGTAAATTATATTATGCTCAAAAGTTAAAGACTTTTAATGTTACTGTTTACAAATTAGTAACTTCTGAAGTCACTAATTATATGTGGCATGAAGGTGTAGGACCAAAACGATCCTCAAAAAATTGCGACTTGTTTGTGGAACACTTTACAAAATCTTGAGGCCTGTGTAAAAGAAATCACTTTTTATTCAGATACCGCTTCCGGCCAAAACAGAAATTGTATTATGCTGCAATGTTTCTTACAGCTGTTTCATAATTACCAATAGAAATAATTAAACAAAAAGTCATGGAATCTGGGCATTCTAAAATGGAATGCGATAGTGTGTTGACACTAGAGGTAACAAAATAGACATTTTTACACCTGATGGTTGGTATACAGTTGTACGTACAGCAAAAAAAAAACATTGTATAAAGTTGTTGAGTTTATTTATGCTGACTTTTTAAACTTCAAACATTTTTATTCTCTGGTAATTAGGAATAGAAATAAAAATGAAAATGGAGACAACATTAATTGGCTTAAGATCAAGTGATTACAGTACGGAAAGGCAAACCCTACCCGATTCTTTTATAAAGAAAAGCTCTCTGATCCAGAATTTAAGTCACTTCATGTTAAAAGGAGTACCACAAGAACTGGCAGCGTGTTAAACTTTATAAGAAACCTTTACGCAAAGAAAAGAAAAAACTTCGAAGTCTGCTTCAACAGTGCGATTCCCTATGTACTCCTGCAGCTTACCACTTGCTTTACAAAAGCTTGAAGTCTACCGAAGACGTACCTTGAAATTCTTCAGATGATGAAAGTAACAGTTGACTTTAAATTTACTATTTTTATATAAATTAATGTTCAAAATTAGTTTTTATAAACAGTGCTAAGTCACAAAATTATAAATTTAAATTTAACAACTGTGTTAGTGAATAGACCTAAGACGCAAATTATTATTCTAATTGAAAGAAAACCAGGTGGAAGCTTAACACATTCCGTATATTTTAAGCCAACTCATACAAATCATTCTGTTAATGCTTCATCACACCACCATCCAGCACAAAGGTTTAGTACGATACCAATATTGCATAACCGTGCCACAAAGATTTGTAATTCAGATAAACCACAACATGAATTAAATCATCTTGAAAAGGTCGTCATAAATAATGATTTCAACAAACAACAAATTAAAAAGTAATTTCAACCGAGACAAACGACGCCTAAGGATGATAAATCTACAACATCAAATAAGTTCGCCATTTTACATTTCCTTGAAAACATAAATCATAATATAAAAGTACCTTACAAAAGCGGTGTTAAAATTCAAAATCTTCTAAATTCTTAAAAAATCTGAAACACTGGAATTGAATTCTGCCAAAGACCAAATGCCATTACATACACGTGGTGTTTACGAAGTACCATGATCTTGTGGTAAAGTCTACATCGGTGAAACTGGAAGAAGCATTAATGCCAGGTTAACAGAATACAAAAAACACGCTTACTTCATTCTACTAAAGCAACATTTGCTGAGCATGCCTTAAACACTCTGCATAACATGAAATTTGAAAACAGGAATTTCGGCTAACAATGTGAATTGGTACACAAGGAGGATTCGAGAAGCTATTGAAACTCTGAAACAGCTTAACAACTTGAACAAGGATAATAGATATGGACTGCCCGATATGTTCAAGAATTGAAAGTTATACAGTCCACACCAGTGATTTAATGTTAATCCTCTAGTTATCTTCTTAGTATTGGTCATTTTGATGTTACCTTGTCAATACTGTTTTCTCAAATAAAGCAATCACCATCTTACCCGATTTTTGAATTGTAATGCACACTTATTTTTGCGCTTGTAAGTACACAAGCGTTTATAAATAAAAAGATATTTTTCGTAGAAGCATGAATCAATACGCATTTTGTTTCCTATATTTCAAGCTAAAAGATAGTTATAATGAGTTATAATATATTTATAAATAAAGTAGTAGATCTTTGAAACTTCAATTCAAGTTTAAATTTTTTGAAGTAGCTGGAAAATCTGGAACACTGGAACTGTGACAGGATCTGTAAAACCAAAATACACCCACGTACCACACAAAATTTAAAAAAATAACAATGAAGTTACAGAAGATTAAATTTTAGACTCATTCGAGGTTTGTTGGCTGTTTCCAAGCGTTCCAATAAATTAAACTTTATTTAGAGAATGTTTTAAAACAAAACCATTTGGACGATCCAGAAGTAGAAGAATTTCTTAAATTAACAGATTTGTTTATGAAACAAACCTTTTCAAAACTAACAATCAATTTTTCCTGCAATTATATGGTACGACAATGGGCAATAGCTTATTTCCGTTTGTAGCCAATCTATTTCTGGATAAATTTGAGACAGACTTAAATCGCGATTTACCTTATTTTCCTAGAGTTTGGATTAGATACGTGGATGATGTATTTGCCATCCTTAATACTAAAATTTGTAGTGTTGAGAACTTTGAAGAAACTTGAAATTCTAAATTTCGAATAATCAAATTTACCTTTGAGATAATAATAATAATAATAATTTATTCATGTTACTACCACAGTGGTTTACACACGTCAGCACATCGTTATAGTACATACATATAAAATGTAATTAAATTTGCATTACATTAAAACGTTAAAACATAGAGACTAAAACACTTAGATAATAATTTAAGAACTAATACAATGGAAAGAAGATAGACAACTTGGTTATCTCTCATCACATGCTTAAAAAATGTTATTGTTACACAAATATTCACAGTGGTGGGAAGATACTTCTACAAAAGCATCTTAAGATAAGATAAGATCGAAGATACTATGAAGATACCTACTAAAAAACTACGTTTTTTTTTAATTTATATATTTAAGGATCCTTTCAACAAAATACAATTCTCTAAATTTGTATCTGATAATTTGCCTCTTTTCTTATTAAGAATCAGGCCACTAGTACTAAATAATCTTTCGACAGCTGCGCTAGATGAAACAGCTGTATAATATTTTAAAAATAAGTCCTTAATTAAAGGAAAAGTCCTTTTCAGAAATATAAAAATAGTTTGATAAATTCACCCACGGTAAAAAAATTTTCTCTTCCACTAAAGTCAATGGTATAACAGTGTACTGCTTATTATTTAACTATAGGTACTATATTGAAATCCTTTTGTTAAAATTCGCAAAAAGGTGAATCATCACCGTTTTATATCGCTTTCCTGTAATCTGCTCAATGGCGTTTATTTTTACATAGTAGCCAATTTTTACAGAATTGGAACGAAGTTTTAAAAGGGATGTGAACCCATTATTTTTTTTAGAACTTTAGTTTTTTCCTTTTTTATTTTGTAAGAACGTGAATTTTTTTGCGAACTTTTCCTAATTACAACGTTTTTCTACAATTACGTAAGTTTTCAATATTCATATTTTTTATATATAAATATTCATTTTGTGTCCCTAAAAACTAAACACTATTGTAAAGATGGACATAGATAATAAAATAAATAACGGGAAATTGAATTATTGCATGACAATATAAGTACATTGCTGGTATTTATTATGACAGCCTTGCAGCGGCTTTGTTAAAATCTCAAAAATATACATCTTGTAATTTTAATCTCTTTGCGGAATCTGTATTAGATATTCAATTTTATTACAGACCAAAGGTATTACGTACTTCCTACTATAACAGGTATTCACTATTTACCTGATTAAATTGTAGTAGGTATACATTGCTTGTACTATTAAAATTTATCAACGAATATGTTTTCAACATTCGGTACCTTAGAAGTATGATTTATTTGACTCAGACATTACGTGCTGTACAATACCAACTTGTATTTAGGGCTAATAACTAATGCCTACTTATTTAATGTACCTACCTACGCATGAATTAACTTCTGCAAATTAGTACAAAAAGATCCACGCCCTTTTAAGAATTCTTAAGCCGGCGATAGCAAGTGTCGGCATTTTTGTAGAGGAACTAAAAAGCAATAAACAAATTTTTAAAACTTAATTTGCAAATTACAAAAGATTTTAGATATTCCGTCTAATACTGCAGTAAACAAAAACACGTGGATGAAGTAGAATATAGGTAGAATAAATGCTACTTTAATTGACGATTAGGTAACGTAGATTATTTCATTCAAGGATAGTAAATAAAAAATAAAAATAAGAAAGAATACCGTGACACTTCCTTACATTATTTATTCAACCTGTATAAATGTACAATACAAGAGAACAAAGTAAGCTTAACGCAGCGGGTGACAGTACAGCGAAATAAACGTACGATGTTCACTAAAATTTTAAATCAATACATTCCAGTTTTCAAACATTTTTTCTTTAATGGTATCTTTAAAAATTCAATAAGATACATAAAAAAGTATCGAAAGTAAGATATCGATACAATTTCAAAGATGTATCTTATTCCAAGCTATTTTCATAAAAAAGTATCTCGATACCGGTATCGAGATACTTTAAAGTAAGATACTTCCCACCTGTGAATATTCATTTATGGAATAGTAAGCCATGCCAGTTAATACTTTCTTAGTATATGTTTTAAATTTGTTTGCTGGTAAGTTACGTGTACTAGCCTTAAGTTTATTATAAAACATAGGAGCATAGTTATTAACAGAAAATTGAGTTTTATATTGCCGTTGGAATGGTATTTGAATATTTCCTTTATACCGAGTGTTGTGTACATGTACGTCGGAGTGAGAAATATATTTGTTAAGATTATATTTAACGTAAATAAGACATTGATAAATATACATTGACGGAACAGTTAAAATTTGATGGTTAATGAAAAAATTTTTAACATCTTTCCTGTAATTCAAGCAGAATATAGCTCTCAATGCTTTTCTTTGAATTGCAAATACTCTACTTACGTAACTGCTATGGCCCCAAGCTTTTAAAAAGATACACCGTTTTTGACAGCTTAGAACTTACAAAATCAACATGTATATTCCAATTTAATAAGGAATCGAGATGCACTCCCAGAAATTTTACAGAATGCCTAGGTTCTTCTGAAACATTTGAAGTGAATAGTAATTGTTGACTTTTATCTGAATGTAAACACAATTTATTTGCTTTAAACCAGAGCTCAACTAGTGATTTAGAATTATACATTGTGTTAGAGTACTTCGAGAGAATATGTAGAGTTCAGAATAGTTGTATCATCAGTGAAAAGTATTTTTTTCTTATGGTTGTGGACCTGAACAGGCTAAATTTGGTCTATCGTGCTAAAGCATGAAGTATGAATTTCAAATTTGTATAACACTTTGGCAGATCGTTAATAAAGATTAAAAATAGGAGCGGACCTAATACGGAACCTTGCGGAATTCCAATATCAATTTCTTTAATAACTGAGAAGGTATTTTGATAAGAGACCAATTGTTCACGATTTAGTAAATAGGATTTTACAAGATTTACAGTTGTGGTAGATACGCCATAGAATGAAAGTTTTTCTAATAGAATATCGTGTGCAACACAGTCGAACGCTTTACTTAAATCGCAAAACGTGGCCCCCACAGTTTCACCGTTTTCGAACCTGTTTGAAACATACTCAATTAAGTCCAATATAGCAGTGGTAGTGGATTTATTACGCCTAAAACCATATTGAACATTGGACAGAATTTCTTTGTCTTGCAAATAGTTGTATAGTTCAGTTTTTATTGCAATTTCAAATATTTTAGAAAATACAGAAGATATTGGACGATAATTCGATGCAATATCAATGTCACCGTTTTTGTATAAAGGAATTACTTTGGAGACTTTTAAACAAGATGGAAAGGTACAACATCTAATACATTCGTTTACAAGTAAAAGGGATAATTATTAAATCTTTAATACATTTCATGATTTAATAACTTAATCCGTAGATATCTGTGCTAGAATTATTCTTTATGTTATTGAAAATGTCCCTCATTTTTATATAACTTATATCATTAATATTAAGGTAGTTATGGAAAACTTTGTTTTTTAAGTACAGGGTTATTACAAATGATGTTCTCGATTTCAATTATAAATATTACTGGATTAACCTGTTTTAAAACCATTTCAGTTGGTACCACTGGAAAGAAAAACTCATAAAGTTTTGTTTACATTGATTTAAGTACGTATCAGCTATTTGTTAAAGTCAATTGTTGTCAATTGTGTAATGGCTGAATTTGAAGACAGGAAAGCATTTTATGTGTTGGATTTTCACATCAACCAATCAGTTATTAGTGTGCAACGTTACTTTAGAACCAAATTTAATGAAGATCCTCCTAGGAGTCACAAGTGGTACTTGAATTTTAAGAGAAATTGGTGCATTTGTAAAAAGAAATCAGTCTGTAAGCAATGACGCTGTAGAGCAGGTAAGGGAAAGTTTTACGCGTAGTCCACAGAAATCTACTGTTAAATGCATTGAACAGCTTGGTATACCACAGTCAACAGTTTGAAAAATTTTACGTAAACGTATAAATTTCAAGCCTTACAAACTTCAGCTTGTTCAAGCATTAAAACCAACTTTCTTTTTGTGAGAACATGTAGGCATTGATGGAAAATCAAACTGTGTAAAATGTTTAGTCTTTAGTGATGAAGCCACATCCCACTTGTGTGGTACCGTGAACAGACATAATGTCATAATATGGGGTTCGGAGAACCCACACACCTACATCGAGCACTTACACCCCGAAAGTTAATTTGTCTTGTACTATCATTTACAACAAAGTGTACGGACCTTTTTTCTTTGTTGGACAAACAATAAATGGAATAAATCTTGTACATGATGACGGAATGGCTTCTACCGAAATTATAAGAATCCCTAAACTTCATTCTGGACTTCAAAATCGGCTGCCTGGCAGATGAATCGGCCATGCAGATCCAAGTGCTGGTGCACTCCTGAATTGGCCTCCAAGATCTCCGAACATCACCCCCTGTGATTTTTTCTTGTGAGGATACATCAAACATAAAGTGTATACACCACCAGAAAGCATACCTGAGATCCAACAACGGATTACCAGAGCTATCGAAACAATCGACCTGAACACTCTTAACAAAGTATGGCAAGAGCTGGATTACACGCTCAACATCTGTCGTATCACAAGGGGTTCCCATATGGAACATTTATAATTCTTGGCACCTGGGATGAAACTTTTTAAGCTTTTCTTAAAATGTAACCATTTTATTTTTTTGTATGATAAATAAAACTAGATTTACGTGCACTTGAAATCATGAACATCATTTGTAATAACCCTGTACTTCCACGTACTATATTATCTCATATTTCTTTGGGTCTGTTAATAAAAAAATCGTTAAACTCATTTGCTGTAATGTTGGTTGTGTGATTTGTATGTTTTTTTGAGGATTGAGCCATTATAACGTTCCAAGTTTTTCGTAGGTTAAAATCGTTTTTCTGCAAATAATTTATATGAGCATCTTTCTTTGCTTGGTTGAGTTTGTTTTTATACAGTAATATTATTTTATTAAACTGATTAGTTGCATCAAAATTTGAGTTTACATTGCTGAGATTACGCCAAAAACACACTTGTTCTCTAAGAGAACGAAGTTCGTCATTAAACCACCTAATATTGGGTTTTGGTAAGTGTCTACGGAAAGATTGGATTGGGAAAGAATTATGCAGAGCAGTAACGATAGTTTCGATAAATAAATCAAATTTTCACGTCAATGTTTTTATCATTTATAAAAATCCATTCCTCATCTGATAGTAATTTATGCATCTTATATAACCCTGCTTGAGTTATTGGCCGAGTGATAAATCTATTATTATTATTGGAATATTTGTGTCGCTTTAAATTAAAAGAAACTGTAAAGATGACATAAATCACAAAATTGTTGTTTAATTTTACACTTGTTATTATTAAATTTTGTTATAATCGCCTCCTACAAATATCTCCTTTCATAAGTCAATGACTGTGAATAAATCAATGAATTTATCAAAGAAGGTATTTATGTTCCCTAATGGTGATCGATATACATTAAAGACTGTCACATCAAAATTCCTGAGTCTAATAGCACACATCTCACAATGTACTTTATAGTCAATATCTTTTTTAACCAAAATGCAAACACCACCATGTTTACACGTTTTTTCCTGCAGAAGTAAGTCGCCTCTACAAACTCATCTAAAATGAGGCATTCAAAAAAATTTCAATTTGGCCAAAGTTCACTGATGCATATTACAATCGTAATGAGTGTTTACGCTAAGATAATGTTCTAATTCGTCAACTGTATTTGTTATAGCCTGAATATTTAATTAAGTACATAGTAGATAATGTTTGATCATATGATGGTGAGTCCGAGAGCTGAAGGTTTTTAACATTATTATGATTACCTTTCGGACACCCGAAAAAGTACATAATCTTTTACAACCACGCCTACAGGCCATTTTTGGGGATCATAGAGGAGTTCCTTAGATTCATGTTTAACACTTACTTTAAAACTACTATTTTTACCTTTTGAAAATAATTTACTGGTATGCAGTTCTATACCAGGGAACTGCTCTTTTAGATAATCTTTAAAGATGCCCTTGTCAACTTCTCCAAGAACTTTACCAACGTAAATATAAGCTAACTTTTCAACACCTTGTATTTTTAATGCTTTTTGGTTACATCCCTTAACAATTTGTGCTCGAGTTTTATTTAAGCGTTTATCTTGAACGATACTAGACGAAGGAGGTTCATTCTTTATCCTGCTTTTCTCAGGATCAACAAGGTGTGCATTCTATGCTGATTGTTTATCGCTATCAATGTTTAAATGTTTGTTTATTTGATTTACCTGTTCAGATTTTATGTTGCTGGTTTTGACGTTAAGTTTTGAAGTTGTAGATGTCTCCACTGGGACGGTCGACGTTTTTATCCTTAATAAGTTGTTAATTTCTATTTGATCACTAATCTTCATTTCTAAATGGAAATTTAGTTTATTTAAGGAGGCTATTTCTTGCCTATTGAACTCATTTTCACTATGTTTTCTGACACATTGTAAATTTTCACAATGTAAGTTATCACGATCAATTTCTTCCATGGCTGTCGTTTGGCATTTGTTTGAAAACTTATTTTTTAAGAACTGATTTAACACCACGCTTGAATTTAAAGATATTGGTATTTTTTCATGCACTAATATGTCAATCAGGTCACTTTTTTTGTTCAGCTCAGCTAACAACGGGCGGATGTAAAGTGTACACCAAACTACCTGAGGGATAACTCCGATATGTAATCTGTACACCAAACAAAAATAGTTACAAGAAAGGTGCAGGTAAAGTGTACATCAAAGGTAAAACTCATTAGAGAGAAAATTTACTCATGCGTAACGTTTATTTGCCAAGGTTCTTGATATAAAGCGAAATAAATGTAAAAATTAAATAAATGTGAGTGAAATTGCTTAATCTGTATTATAGATATTTTTATAGAAGTTGGCGGCTTTGGAATATTTTTAAGTTAGCATCTAGATGTCTATTAACCTCTATCTGACATGAGGTTTTAAACGTCTGTTTGACAAAGATTCTTGTTTTTGTTTGTACAATGTTGCCTATTTTCGTAATGAACTTATTATAAAAGGGTTAAATAATAATTATAACAAAACTTCTTTTAATCTCCATTTTGTAGGTTGGATGGTCGTGCTTTTTCACATGGATTATTCCCAATTAAAGTATCACTGACAAAGGAATAACTAACATTAGGTTAAAATAAAGAAATGGACATTAGGTAAATACAATGTCTCTTTTTGTAAAGCTTCAATTGGCCATATTTTCTTTTAAATAAGAAATATCAAAAACTGATCAAAACCTTTTCTGCAGAACCAAAGTAGGCCCACTAGCATATCAATATCTCAACATTCCCACCCCCTAACCACCTCAATTTTTTAATCTTAAATGGAACCCCTACCCCTTGCGATACATCACTGGAAAGCTCTTGAAAAGTGCTTTTGATTGATAAATTAAGCTTTATTTAACAATAAACTGATCAGATATGTACGTGAAACTTATGTGATAACTACCTATATCTAGTAAGTAAATGACAATAATTTTATTTATAAGACATACATTTGTGTATAGAGATTACTGAGCCCCGAGGAGGTAATTAAGGGAATTCCATATTGAGAATTTTAAAATCCAGTGTACAGTTTACCTGAATGATTTTGAGGACGCTTAATTACAGCAGGTAACAACTCATTAGTGGTGTACAGTTTACGCCCGCCGCTAATAACGCGGTATTTACACTATCGGTCATGTTACGTCACGCTACTATGTCTGTCAGCTTCAAAAATAGATCACAATCTCCCGTTTCTTGATACTCTGGTAACAAGGAATGGTAGTAAACTAGATATAGACATATCATAAAGAAGCTAGCACTAAACATTCATAACCAATGACTCAAATCACTCTAAGCAGCATAAACTCACGGCTTTTAATTTTTTGGTACATAGATTGCTTAATTTTCCTCTTTCAGTTCAATATTATAATAAAGAATTGCGTACTATCAAAGAAGTTGCTGCATTCAATGGGTTTTCAGAGGAAGTGGTTATGAATATAGTTAGAAAACAAACACATAGGATGAGGGTACAATAACTACATTAGGTAAAAGTAGAGAACAAATAGAAACAAAGTATGTAAATATGAAAATGTTTGCCAAACTATCCTGGTTATACAAAAGGTCTATCTAAAATATTTTCCAAAATTAATTTGAAAGCAGTCACTACTTGACATAATAGTTCGCAAACTCTTTTAGGCAATCCAAAAGATCAAATGGATAAGCAGGATGGGTTGGGAGCTTATAAAATTAATTGAAAACATTGTGAACAAATATATGTTGGGCAAACTAAACGACCTATCAAAATTAGCTTTGAAGAACACTTAGCCCATATAAAATACAAACATTGGGACAAATCTGCCATAGCCCTGCACATGTTTGATAAAAATCGTGTAGTAGATAAGCTATCCCTAATCAAACATGTTAGTAATAACCACGAACTTGATTGTTATGAAAGTTTAGAGAACTTCAAAAATAAACAAATTCTAATTAATAATGACGATCAAGGACCTTTAGGCTACTCTAAACTCATTAAACTTTCGTAACTTTCACTTTCACCAGATAGGTAACGAAGCGTTACTCGCTGATGATATATATCTACATTAGAAATTTTCCTTAGTTCGTCCCAGTCGACCGCTGATGATGATAGCTTAGCTATTGAAACGGTTCGGTGCTTTTTAATTTTGTGTGGTACGTGGGTGTATTTTGTTTGTTGAAGTAGCTGGGTTGGTTATTTTTATGTAGATATATTTTATTAGTTTTACCATAAAAAATATTAATACTCATATACCTATACTTAGCTTTCGTGAATTTTGAAAAAATCCATTTTTGTAAAAATTTCTGACTTGAGCTTCACGTAACTCTGAGTTGATCGATACAAATTTTAAGGTTTGCAGTGTTTTTGTATATGTCTATAACAAATACAAGAAGTTTATGTATTTTATTAATATTAAAGTTACATAAATATATAAGAATTATAAAACATCAAATCTAGTAAGGTACATACAATATAGGATTGAATCGAGTGAAACTAGTTCCCTCGATAGATCAGATGGTTAAGAGCCTTAGCCTTGATAAGTATTGGTCGAGGGTCCGAGTCCCACTCGAGGCAATTTTTTACTGTACGTACGTAAAAAGTTGTTAATAATACACAATTTACATACTGTTACGACTTTGTCATTATTTGAAATTAGATTCATTAGATTATATCTCTCTTTAAGCAACTTTTCTATATTCCAGTCTTATGGGTCTGTACGAACCCTAGCCAATTCAAGCTTACAGGCACCTTACTACAAAAGTGACTGGTTACATAAATATATAAGAATTGTATTACAAGAAAACTAGTAATGTACATATGTTTAGGATTGAAGCGAGTGGAACTGGCTCCCTCAATATCTCAGATGGTAATGGCCCTACTCTAGATAAGTAGTGGTCGTGGGTCGAGTCGCAGTCGAGGCAATCTTTCTCTAGGTAGCGGATCACAAAAATTGTATTATTGTAATAAACATTTGTCAAATGGCCATTGTTATCGCGATAGAAAAGATAATTATCTTTTCTATCGCGATAACAATGGCCATTTGACAAACTAATTATAATTATAATTAGTTTAATATCTTGGTAATACGTCACAATTTGCTAATGGTTTCGAAATATGTTATTTATATATTTTTGTATAAGAAATGTGAGGATGTATGTAACTGATATTGGCTAAGGGTTGAAAAACACATGTTGGTGTTTGAATAGCAGGTGTACGCTTAAAAAGTGCTTTACTGAAGGGGCGTAACGAATAATTGGAATTTCTTATACGCGTTCTTTACGTAACAATGTCATTGCCTGATTGATTGATGATTAATTACGGCTGAACATAGCGTAAATCCAAAGGGACCTTTCTTTGGTACGTTGAAACCCGAGACGTGAATATAGGGCTGGTTACGGACGAATGCATATTTTTAAAATTAAGATGTCGTTCAATGATTAATATGAAACTGTTCCAACGTAATAATTGTTTTGTTTTTTTATTACTTTTGAAAAATGGGATTGATTTCGGGAGTAAAGATGGTTAGTTGGACACCAGATGGGAGGACAGTTACAGCTACAGTGTTAATCGAGTCAGATCGATTTTTGGTTAATTAAATACCTTCATTGTAAACAGTTTTCCTTTAAAATATTTCTTACGTGTACATTTTCTTTTGAATTAGCCAACACTAATTTGATTTTTTCTTTCGGGTGCTAGTTGTAATGTGTTTTTCAAATATTAATCCATAAATAACAGTCACACTTTTTCAAGTTAAACCGCGTATGTTAACGATTTGTAGCTGTGATCGATTAAGAGAATATATTCAAGTGTAAGTAGGTATTTTTATATAGACTAAGGCTGTCAGCAAATAATTCTACAAGCCTAGATAACTTATTAAAAAAATCGAGCATTGCCTTGCAAAGGTATCTTATTCGTACGCGGGCTCCTTAAGCTGAAGCTGCTAAAATAAAAGACAGTACCAATACTCTGGTATTGGTACGAATTAGCATTGTCGTTTGTTGTTTATATTTATATTTGTGTAGAGGTCGGCTGGCGAACAGGTACATTATACCCCTTTGGTTGTTAATTGTAAAGGTAATTGCCAAGTGGGTACACACTCCCGAGACCAAATAATAAACACCTAGAATATTATGTTTTTATTAGGCATGCATCATAATCAACGATTATCGCACGCTGGAGCGTGCGTAAAATTATGTTCATGATGCGTCTACTTTTTTAAAGGTTACTATAGGAACGTTTGATCTACCTTTATTACTTAGATATTTACCTGCCGTTTAAATTACATTTTTGAGATTATGATGCATTCGTAATAAAAAATAGCGTATGATATGCGTGCATAAGAGGCCATTAAAGCCCTTGCGACTTACAAAACACTCCGCTGCGCGTCGTGTTTTGAAATATGTCGCGCGTGCTTTAAAGGCCCTCTTATACACCTATATCATAATATACTATTTTATCGTTTTTATTGTTGTATAGATGAATGTGTAGCCTGAGAAAATGGCGCTATATTTTTCTAACGCACTCAAATTTATGTATCGGTCACGATGGTGTGATCTGTTTACAACTTACCCTTGTAAGGATTTGTTTTAATGAGTTTTTTTGTCAGTTGTTAGTAGAATTGTTTGCATGCGAACTAATTTCTCTTTATATGCCATTGGTTGTAATTTTCCATATGTATTTTGTGCTTTAGTGGTCACTAAACAGTTGTGTACGTGTAAATTCCTTGTCTATTTTCTTTTGTACTTACCTTTACCTTATTATCTCCGGTGCAATTTTACTGTTGTATTTTATATGTACCGCAATCTGCTTTATTGTTTTATGTGCTTATTTACTTAAAGACCGGCATGATTGGTTCTAAAGGCCACATGTTTGGTATTACGATTTTTATTATGGTTTTTATTTTTTTTTTTTTTATTATATACGACACAAGTTTGAGTGTGACGACATGGTGTTTCTTTTTTTTATGTTTATGTGTAACTAAACTACTTTTTATTTATGTTTCTCTTAACGTTATAATTTTGTACGCACTTTAACCTGATTGAAAGGTGTTTTGTTATATTTTTAATCCTTTAATTGTTTTTTTTTGTGTTATTTGATTTATTAATGTACTTGTGCAATTACTTATTTCTGAATATAGTGGGTTTTATTGATGGTTCTTTCCCACAATAGTATATTAACGGGCTGGATCACCACTGCGCAAAGCTCGTTGATTTTAATTTGAGTAGTTTCATTGTTTACCTGCCCCACATGATGCAGCACTTACCTCATGCAGCCTATCTCAGTCAAATAGCACAACGTACCTACCACTAGATGGTCACTTCGTTTGATCAGATTTGAGGTTTGCGAGTAATTAAATATAACACTTGTAAATAAATTCTAATTCTAATATATATATATATATATATATATATATATATATATATATATATATATATATATATTAGAAATTTCTTTAGTTCGTCCCAGTAGACTGCTTTGTTGTAATTTTTGTGTGGTACGTGGGTATATTTTGGTTGCTACCAATTCAGATGGATTTAGGGTAACTTGCGTTGTAACTGTTTTTGCTTTTTTTTTTCTTTAAATTCCTTAGAAATCGGAATTTGATGTGCTAAAATGTCTAAGTATATACGTCTTAACGTTTAAAGGATGCATCTTGTGGAATGCCAAATCGGCATTTTGTTTGTTTATCTCGAATCTGGTGCATTGAACCAGGACCAGTTAGTCTGCAGATATGTGTGTTGTTTGTGTTTTATTATTTATTTTATTGAAATAGTCCGTTGTGTGAAACTTGTGATATTAGTTGTGAAGACCAAATCTTAGGCACGTGGACTATTCTTCAAGAAATTTCAGTACCCAATTGCGTTTTGCAATGTAGTGATTGATAATCAGTTGAGGTAAAGTACACAGAGTATAAATGGTTATTCGAAGCATTAATATGTCAATTGTAATAACATTAAATTGCTAAATCAATTTTATGCTGTCGGTTTTAATAAGAATTCCTATTTGGAAATTGGACAACTGAAAGTTTCCTGATTTTAATAAAATTAAAATTTGGATATAGTAATAATACTAATTTTCGGACGTAATTATCACATTTTGCGAATTTATTGAGGAAGGCTATGTGAACTCTTACATAAGCCATTTCGAGGACAATGTTGAATTGAGTTTTAAAATAAGGGATTAGTTTACAATCCTTCTTGTTCAAACGGTTTCAGATCATATTCATAACGAATAGCGCTAGAAATTTCAAGCAGGTAGCGTCTAAGTGAAAGTGAAGGTACCGCCTTTGATGTTTTCTTTAATATCAACAAGTGTTCTAGTAAGTTTGAGTTTGTAAATGACGACATCGGATTATGCCACTAAGCTAGTTCGAGTCATACACCTTGTATGTGTCCGCTGATGTACTGATGCACATTTGACCCGTGTAGATATATTCACAAAGCTCAAACAATTTTTTTTTTGCACTTTAACCAGAACATTTTAATAATGGTAGACATTTTGGTAAATATATTTTTGGTAAACCATACTTTCGTTCAAGTAGTCTGGAATTACGGTACTTCCCACAAATATAAGACGCCCTGTATAGCCATAATTACATGTACAATAACCGTCAGATGTAAAGGCAATTAATGGATATACACTATTATACACATTCGTAGTGTTACGAACTTATTAAGAAATCCAATATTAGATTCTACTAACAATAGACCAAAAAAGCCTAATTTTAATACAATAGATGCTATCGTTTGCGAAGGTCATTTCGTGAAAACTAATATCCACAATGAATAATATTTAGGTTAATAAAAAAGCAAACAAACTCACCTTTAGAATTTTAATTTGGCAGTAGCGCTATAATACATTCAAAGGCAAGTACCACAATTAAACTAATTGTAATATGAGTATCTTGTGACACGATTTGCGAAGCTACGGGTGCCCACAAGAAGCTAATATTCAAATATTTTTTCAAATTCTAAAAAACTAGTCATTTCAACTTCCTCTGTTGGCAGAATTATGAAAATTAGTGTTTAAAATCGTACAACTTAAAATTTCCATTGGTGCAGCATATATTACCAACAATAGCGCATCTTAAGCTTCTATTGTCCATGTCAA
This sequence comes from Vesta saturnalis, assembly GCA_036346205.1. Taxonomy (NCBI): domain Eukaryota; kingdom Metazoa; phylum Arthropoda; class Insecta; order Coleoptera; family Lampyridae; genus Vesta; species Vesta saturnalis. Next base: position 3,525,365 of record JARFJB010001795.1, read on the forward strand.
TAAATGTTTTATTACAAGACCGTTTGCAATGTACACATTTGTACAAATATTTCATTGTAACTAAAATTCTCATTAAGCGTCGCGTAGGCGTATACAAATAATGGCTATGTCCATATTTACTTATTCATTGTTTATGTAATGTATTTCCTTGTTTTTGTAAATAAATATTTATGTCGTTGGTTCTCTGTTTTTAATCCCCACGAAAAAAGTGGGATGTTATAAGTTTAATGTGTGTACCTGTGTATCTGTGTATCTGTGTATCTGTGTATCTGTGTATCTGTGTATCTGTGTATCTGTGTATCTGTGTATCTGCGTATCTGCGTATCTGCGTATCTGCGTATCTGCGTATCTGCGTATCTGCGTATCTGTGTATCTGTGTATCTGTGTATCTGTGTATCTGTGTATCTGTGTATCTGTGTATCTGTGTATCTGTGTATCTGTGTATCTGTGTATCTGTGTATCTGTATATCTGTGTATCTGTGTATCTGTGTATCTGTGTATCTGTCTATCTGTGTATCTGTGTATCTGTGTATCTGTGTATCTGTGTATCTGTGTATCTGTGTATCTGTGTATCTGTGTATCTGTGTATCTGTATCTGGTATCGTATCTGTGTATCTGTGTATCTGGTATCTGTGTATCTGTGTATCTGTGTATCTTGTGTACCTGTGTACCTTGTATCTGTGTATCTGTATCTGTGTATCTGTGTTTCTGTGTATCTGTGTATGTGTATCTGTATCTGTGTATCTTGTATCTGTGTATCTGTGTATTTGTGTACTGTGTATCGTGTATCCGTGTATCCTGTATCCGTGTATCCGTGTATCCGTGTCCGTATCCGTGTATCCGGTATCTGCGTATCTGCGTATCTGCGTATCTGCGTATCTGGTATCTGGTATCTGGTATCTGTGTATCTGTGTATCTGTGTATCTGTGTATCTGTGTATCTGTATCTTGATCTGTATCTGTGTATCTGTATCTGTGTATCTGTGTACTGTGTATCTGTGTATCTGTGTATCTGTGTATCTTGTATCTTGTATCTTGTATCTGTGTATCTGTTATCTGTGTATCTGGTATCTGTGTATCTGTGTATCTGTGTATCTGTGTATCTGGTATCTGGTATCTGGTATCTGGTATCTGCGTATCTGGTATCTGGTATCTGCTGTATCTGGTATCTGGTATCTGTGTATCTGTGTATCTGTGTATCTGTGTATCTGTGTATCTGTGTATCGTGTATCGTGTATCGTGTATCGACTGTTCGTGTATCGTGTATCGTGTATCGGTATCTGGTATCTGCTGTATCTGGTATCTGTATCTGGTATCTGGTATCTGTGTACTGTGTACCTGTGTACTGTGTATCTGTGTATCTGTGTATCTTGTATCTGTGTATCTGTGTATCTGTGTATCTGTGTATCTGTGTATCTGTGTATCTGTGTATCTGGTATCTGTTATCTTGTATCTTGTATCTGTGTATCTGTTATCTGTGTATCTGGTATCTTCGTATCTGCGTATCTGGTATCTGCGTATCTGCGTATCTGCGTATCTGCGTATCTCGTATCTGCGTATCTGTGTATCTGGTATCTGGTATCTGTATCTGTGTATCTGTGTATCTGTTATCTGTGTATCTGTGTATCGTGTTTTTATGTGTGTTTTCTTTGGGTGTGTTTTGTGTATCTGTGTATCTGTGTATCTGTGTATCTGTGTATCTGTGTATCTGTGTATCTGTGTATCTGTGTATCTGTGTATCTGTGTATCTTGTATCTGTGTATCTGTGTATCTGTGTATCTGTGTATCTGTGTATCTGTGTACTCTGTGTACCTGTGTACTGTGTATCTGTGTATCTTGTATCTGTGTATCTGTGTATCTGTGTATCTGGTATCTGGTTTCTGTATCTGTGTATTGTGTATCTGTGTATCTGTGTATCTGTGTATCTGTGTATCTGTTACCTTGTGTATCCGTGTACCCCCCCCCCCCCTTGTTTGCTTTTCCCTCTGTACTGTGTACTGTATCTGTGTATCTGTTACTGTGTATTGTTTGTGTATCTGTGTATCTGTGTATTCTGTGTATCTGTATCTGTGTATCTGTATCGTATCTGTGTATCGTGTATCGTATCGGTATCGGTATCTGTATCCGTATCGGTATCGGTATCGGTATCGGTATCTGGTATCGGTATCGGTATCGTATCGTGTATCTGTATCTGTATCTGTATCTGTATCTGTGTATCTGTATCTGGTATCTGGTATCTGTGTATCTGTGTATCTGTATCTGTGTATCTGTGTATCTGTGTATCTGTATCTGTATCTGTGTATCTGTATCGTATCTGTATCTGTATCTTTACTTTACTGGTACCTGTTACTTGTATCTGTGTATTGTGTATCTTGTATCTGTATCTTTATCTTCTGTGTATCTGTTATGTTATCTTATTGTTATCTGACTGTACTGTACCTGTGTATTCGTATCCGTGTACTGTATCCGTGTATCCGTGTATCCGTGTATCGTATCCGTGTATCCGTGTATCCGTGTATCCGTATCCGTCGTATGTATCTGGTATCTGCGTATCTGCGTATCTGCGTATCTGGTATCTGTATCTGTATCTGTATCTGTGTATCTGTATCTGTATCTGTATCTGTGTATCTGTGTATCTGTGATCTGTATCTGTGTATCTGTGTATCTGTGTGTACTGTATCTGTGTATCTGTATCTGTATCTTGTATCTATGTATCTGTATCTGTGTATCTGTATCTGATATCTGGTATCTGTATCTGTATTTGTATCTGTATCTGTATCTGTATCTGTATTTGTATCTGTGTATCTGTGTATCTGTGTATCTGTTATCTGTTATCTGTCTATCTGTGTATCTTGTATCTTGTATCTGTGTATCTGTGTATCTGTGTATCTGTGTATCTGTATCTGTGTATCTGTGTATCTGTGTATCTGTGTATCTGTATCTGGTATCTGGTATCTGATCTGTATCTGGTATCTGTGTATCTGTGTTACTGTGTACCTGTGTATCTGTGTATCTGTGTATCTGTGTATCTGTGTATCTGTGTATCTGTGTATCTGTGTATCTGTGTATCTGTGTATCTGTGTATCTGTGTATCTGTGTATCTGTGTATCTGTGTATCTGTGTATCTGTGTATCTGTGTATCTGTGTATCGTGTATCGTGTATCGGTATCCGGTATCGCGTATCGGTATCCGTATCGGTATCCGTGTATCCGTATCCGTGTATCCGTGTATCCGTGTATCCGTGTATCGTGTATCCGTGTATCCGTGTATCGTGTATCCGTGTATCTGGTATCTGGTATCTGGTATCTGGTATCTGGTATCTGGTATCTGTGTATCTGTGTATCTGTGTATCTGTGTATCTGTGTATCTGTGTATCTGTGATCTGTGTATCTGTGTACTGTGTACCTGTGTACCTGTGTACCTGTGTATTTTTCTTTAATTCCATATATCATGGTACTGTTATTGTGTTTCGGTATCGTGTATGTGTATCTGTGTAAAATCTGTGTATCTGTATCTGTGTATCTGTGTACCTGTGTATTCGTGTATCCGTTATCGTTATCCGTGTATCCGTGTATAACACGTTGTATCCGTGTATCCGTGTATCCGTGTATCCGTGTATCCGTGTATCCGTGTATCCGTGTATCTGCGTATCTGCGTATCTGCGTATCTGCGTATCTGCGTATCTGCGTATCTGTGTATCTGTGTATCTGTGTATCTGTGTATCTGTGTATCTGTGTATCTGTGTATCTGTGTATCTGTGTATCTGTGCATCTGTGTATCTGTGTATCTGTGTATCTGTGTATCTGTGTACCTGTGTATCTGTGTATCTGTGTATCTGTGTATCTGTGTATCTATGTATCTATGTATCTGTGTATCTGTGTATCTGCGTATCTGCGTATCTGCGTATCTGCGTATCTGTGTATCTGTGTATCTGTGTATCTGTGTATCTGTGTATCTGTGTATCTGTGTATCTGTGTATCTGTGTATCTGTGTATCTGTGTATCTGTGTATCTGTCTATCTGTCTATCTGTCTATCTGTGTATCTGTGTATCTGTGTATCTGTGTATCTGTGTATCTGTGTATCTGTGTATCTGTGTATCTGTGTATCTGTGTATCTGTGTATCTGTGTATCTGTGTATCTGTGTATCTGTGTATCTGTGTATCTGTGTATCTGTGTATCTGTGTACCTGTGTACCTGTGTACCTGTGTATCTGTGTATCTGTGTATCTGTGTATCTGTGTATCTGTGTATCTGTGTATCTGTGTATCTGTGTATCTGTGTATCTGTGTATCTGTGTATCTGTGTATCTGTGTATCTGTGTATCTGTGTATCTGTGTATCTGTGTATCCGTGTATCCGTGTATCCGTGTATCCGTGTATCCGTGTATCCGTGTATCCGTGTATCCGTGTATCCGTGTATCCGTGTATCCGTGTATCCGTGTATCCGTGTATCCGTGTATCCGTGTATCCGTGTATCCGTGTATCCGTGTATCCGTGTATCCGTGTATCTGCGTATCTGCGTATCTGCGTATCTGCGTATCTGCGTATCTGCGTATCTGCGTATCTGTGTATCTGTGTATCTGTGTATCTGTGTATCTGTGTATCTGTGTATCTGTGTATCTGTGTATCTGTGTATCTGTGTATCTGTGTATCTGTGTATTTTTTCATTATAAATTTCCCAATAACATATCAATTGGCTAGCCTAGTTTTATATGTCGTTCAAGGCGTTCTTACGCTATGTGATTGATTAAAAATCTTGTAGTATCTTATAATTAAATATCTAAATTATGTTACCTAATCGTCTAATAATTAATTACACTATATATTTTCATAAACATAACTGTATAATGTTAACAAATTATCAAGTTCTGGGAAGGTTTCTTATTGTATTGTTTGGAGGCTCTCGTGTATAACGTGGATCCACCATCTCTGGCAAAAGACAATTAAAATAAAATTTCTGCAATTTTGGTAACATCCTTTCTTGCCCAAAGAGTTAATCTTTTTTATTTTTTAAAACATCGTGTCTTTTTTTGTCCAAAAATGAAATAAAATGTCCGCTGCGTTATAGCCAGTTGCCCTTGAATTTGATACACATAGTTATGCGACTCTTTTAATTTTAATTGTCCTTCTATTGTAACATATGTAATTACTATATTCTTTATGGCGTGTGCTCTTGCAGAATATGGACGTTTAGTTTGAATTATTGTGTCATTGCTTATTAAACCATCTGGAACTAGCACCTAAATAATATAATTCGTCGCTACCGATAAAGAAACCACACTCGTTCACTGTTACACGTACATGTTTAGCAAAAGGTAGTTTAGCAACAGGTTCATGAGTGATTTCATAATCGGTGGATCTTGACGATATAAATGACGAATACAGCAACACTTTTACACTGTTCACACATGAAGTGGTAGGGCGCATCTTACATATTTTTGCAAAGTTTGAAGTCGTCAACCTCATCGACCTTTACTGTTTCCACACATTATTGGAACTTTGCCCACGAGTACGAAATTCAATATCGCTTATTTCAGTTTCTGTCCGTTTTCATTTCTGAGATTTGTATAATTCTGGTTTCATGTCGGAATTTTCGGGATTTGCTATTTCTCCAGCTAACAGACCGTAATCTTCATTTTCAAATGCTAGAGGTTTGGTTTCTTTTTCCTTCGGCGTTCTGGAATAAGTTTTCGCTTGACTTTTAGTATTTTTTTACAATTTTTTTCTCTACAAATGTCTTAGTAATCGCGTTAGGACTATTACCAGTTAAGGCTTTATGAATAATATTATGAAATTGACTTTTGTATTGTATGATATTGCTGCGGCTTCACATCTGGTTTCATACGCCCTTTTTCGAGAAAAATTAATCCTTTTACCTCCTAAAAATTTATATACTACAGAATTGTATTGCTGTGCGTAATTAGTTGTCATGTTTAGGATTAAACTTTCGGCATTGTGTACTAGTCGATATACACATAATATCCTGAAATAACCCGCATTCTTTCATTGCGCTGACAATACTGGTTTCATTTTGTTTTTCACCACTACAAATATATTGCAAACATTCGGCGTGACTGTCAAATATACGATCAGGACTATTTGTGATATCATTTTTTAAATTAATTATTTTCACATTATCATCCACGGTCTCTAATCTCCTGTAATCTATAGCTTCACTACCGACATCCCCAATGTCATTACTGAATTTTTTAATTTTTGTCTCAATAATGCTATTTGAGTAGCTGCTTTTTGTATTTTTTCTTAAAGTAACCAGATTTTTACAAGAATTTCTAAGTAAAGGGTTTTTACATTCTACTTTTTTCCATTTCCATAGTTTTCCATCTTTTGCTTCCAAAAATCCATCGCCTACCAGTTTATTATAGATTATGTCATACATTTCTACACTTCGACGGAATCCTTCTATAATAATATCAGCTTCCATACGTGTAGAAGTCCCTTTCCAGTTTTTGAAGCACATGTGCTGCGGAATCGTACAACACTTATTTATGATACTTATATATAATAGTTTTTGAGATCTCACACCTATAATGCATCCAACACCGGAATTGGTACAATAATTAGTCCCATAAGATCTTTTACACCACGCTCCATCCGCGATGACTGATACTGTAACAACTCTTTTTTGTGTTGTATAAAATATACCTCAATTTAGGATCTTTCCTTCATTTAGTTCTAAATACAAGAAAATTTTAATTATTAAGATATGGTTATGAGGTAGGCAACTTAATCTGCATATCTTCATAGTGCGTATTTTCGTAAAGATTTATATTCCCATAAACTGTTTTCTAGTCATTTGAGTTGCGCAACGCATCGTGACTTAGTTCTATACGCAACGCGTCTGCGTTAAGTTATTCTGCTGTTATCTTGTGCGCAGAACCGCTTCATCTACTTCGAAAACCTCCATTTTTGTCACTTCCTGATTTAATGTCGAAGCCGGGAGCTGCTTCTTTTTGATTTTTACCTAAATTTATGTGAAAGTGCCATCAAATTGGTGGTAAGATATATTTTAAATTTTTAATACATTTACATAAAATTAAAGCATTTGTTCTTTTTAGGCGCTTTCTTTACGTATTTATACCATTTTTTACTTTAATTATACGTTTATCATTACTTCAATTTACAACGTAATTACCTTTTGAGTACGCGTTTGATTTTATTGTTGCGTACATTTTTCGTTTTATGATTGCAATTTGTTTTGAATGGAAAACTTCCAAATAATGCAATAAGAAGTGGATTTAAAAGTTTTAAGAAGACATTTATACAGATTTTATAAAGATAATTGCAGTTTGGGGTGTGGCTGATAACATTATGTCAAGATTGCACAATGTTGACGTAAGAATGATTTCATGCAGGTTAACTGCTTCGTAACCATATTTAGATACCAGAGGTTGTCAAAAAGAAAAGTTTGTGTACAAAAATTTCTAAGGTATTTATTTAGTGATTTATTTAGTACTTTAAGCATAATTTTAAGACTTTCATTATTTCATCATTACATTTAATATTCAATAAACATAGTCTGTATATTGTTATTTTTTTACATTTTTATATATTCGGTTTAATTGTTCCGATATTATAAAAACAATTTGGCGCCCAAGATAATTTCATTAGTTTTACATTTTTTATTATTGATGGTAAGTGAAAATAATCGAATAGATCTAGTGGTAATTAACCAAATCATTTTATTTGAACCCTCCCTATTAATCAACCGACTGGGCCCAAGGCACAACTATAAGTGGTGTAAGGTTTGTATTTTTGGAGAACTTATTATTTCATTATCTTATAACTTACTTTTTATTATTTTAAAATTTTATACACCTACGTTACATACACCTTTTTTATTACAATACTACTGGTATACCATTTTCGTCTAGTTCACCATCTTCAAAATGCAATTGTGTACTGAAATTACTTGAAGAATAGTCCACGTGCCTAAGATTTGGTGTTCACAAATAATATCACAAGTTTCACACAATAGACTATTTCAATAAAATAAATAGTAAAACACAAACAACGCATAATGTGCTATATCCGCAGACTAACTGGTCTTGGTTCAATGTACAGCAGATTCGAGATAAACAAACAAAATGCCGATTTGGCATTCCACAAGGTGCAGCCTTTAAACATAAGTACGTATATACTTAGACAGGTTAGGACATCAAATTCCGATTTGTAACGAGTTTAAAGAAAAAAAAAGCAAAAACAGTTACAATGCAAATTACCCTAAATTGGTAGCAAACAAAATACACTCACGTACCACACAAAAATTACAACAAAGCAATCTTTATCATCAGCAGACGAACTAAAGAAATTTCTAATATGTATATATATATATATATATATATATATATATATTATAATTATATATATACATAATAGCGTCTCCCAGGTACCCTATCTTGCAAAGTGTAATTTGAACTTATTTGTAATAATGCGAATTGAAGAACAAGACAATCGCTAAGTGATTTATCTTGACTTGACTGGCAATAATGTTACTATTACTCAGATTAATCGCCTGTCTTACTTTGACTTTCCTGGCAATAATTAAAATATTAGAATTTATTTATAAGTCTGATATTTAATTACTCGCAAACCCCAAATCTGATCAAACGAAGTGGCCTTCTAGTGGACGGTACGTTGTTCTATCTGAATTAGATGGGCTGGATGAGGTAAGGTAAATTAAAATCAACGAGCTTTGCGCAATGGTGATTCTGCCCGTTAATATACTATTGTGGAAAAGAACCACCAATAAAACCCATTATATAAATCAAATAACACAAAAAAACAATGAAAGGGTTAAATATATAACAAAACACCATTAAATCAAGTTAAAGTGCGTACAAAATTATAACATTAAAGAAAAATAAAAAACAAGCAGTTTAGCTACACATCCACACAATAAAAAAACCAGGCAATCACACCCATAAATGTGTCATCAGTAAATCAGAATAAAAATTGTAATACCAAACACGTGGCCCCCTAGAACCAATCATGCCAATCTTTAAGTAAATAGGCAAATAAAACAATAAGGCAAAATGTGGTACATATAAAATACAACAACAGTAAAATTGCATAGGTGATAATAAGGTGAATGCAAGGACAAACAAAAAATAGGTGAGAAATTTACACATACACAATTATCGAGTGACTAATAAAGCAAAAAATACATACGTAAAATTACAATACATATAAAGAGAAATCCGTTCGCAGGCAAACAATTCTAATTACACCTCGGCATAGCCAGGTTGAATCAAAGACAAAAAATTCATTAAACAAAACCTTACCGGTAAGTTGTAAATAGATCATAACATCGTGACTGATATTTAAGTTTGAGTGCGTTAGAAAAATACAGAGTCCATTTCTCAGCTTACACATTCATCTATACAACAATAAAAACAATAAAAATAAATTTCAATGTGTTTAATGGTCATCTGGACCCGGGAGTATGTAAACACTCGACAATTGCCTTTTTACAAGCTTTATCTTCTACCCGTTCGTTCACGCCCATCTCTACTCAAATATAAATATAAACAACAAACCACAATGCTGATGCACCCAAATACGTGAGTATTTTAGCAGATTTCCGCTTAATGAGCCTGCGTGCGAATGGGATACCTTTACAAGGCAATGTTTGTTCTTTACGTAGGATTGTAGAACTGTTGGCTGCGATTTGAATTACATTAAGAATACCTACTTACACTTGAATATATTCCCTTTAGTTAAACACTTTATCACCAACACGACGGGTTAAAATACGCCGTTTAAAACTCGGCGCCGCGGCGATTAAGTAGTATAGATTAATTTTAGAAAAATTTACATTAAAACATACACTAAAAGAAAAGAACGAATTAGCGTTTCGAGTTTTCTCAAACGTGCACCACAAAAATATTTATAGACGGAACGGTTTAAAATGGGAGTTTCTAATTAAAACAAATCAAAGCGATCCGGTCCAATCAAACCTTCAAACGCAACTGCCTTCCTCTCAGATTTAAAACTAACTAACAAAAGTAAAAAAAACAAGAAACATTACGTTGGAACAGTTTCGTATTAATTATTATTGAAAGCAATCTTAATTTTAAAAATATGCATTCTTCCGTAACAAATGCTACATTTAGGTCTCGAGTTTCAACGTCCCAAACAGAGATCCTTTTGGATTGGCGCTATGTTCCCCCGTAATTAATTATTAAATCAGTAACATTTTTACATCAAGAGCGCGAGTATAGAAATTTTCAACAATTTGTCACGCCAGTTTCGGCAGAACACCTGTTTCTCTACCATAACATCTGTTTCCTTTTCGGTTCAACCCTTACTTAAATATCAATTACATACATTTCCACATTTCTTACATAAAACATAAAATAAAATATCACGGAGAACATTAACAAATTACGACGTTATTGTTAAGATATTAAAAATTCACTAATTATCTTTTCTATCACGGTAACAATGGCGATTTGACAAACGTTTATTACAATAATAAAATTTTAGCGGTCCGCTACCTACAGTCTATGAATGAATCATCATTACAGTCTTTTGAAGTAATTGTCTGAATTATACCGCACATTTTTCATTTGAGTATAAAATCACTTTTAAGTCCATTTCGTCTTTCTTGTGTTATTACCATGTTCACTAGTGAGCAACTAAACGGTTTGTGTACTTCGTTGTTCAGAATCTGCTTAAGGAAATGCGCTATGATAACGACTCTTCTACCTTCAACGATTTCTTGGAATACTGGCGTTATTATATCAGATCTGTTATTTTCTTTTTCTATTGTTATATTTCCGTCCTCTTGCTCCATAATAATTTCTAGTATTGACGCAAATGATGTGCGCGCACATGAAATGGATGTACTTTCGGATGCGAAAGAAGTTGATGGGATTGGGACGTCTTTACCTATGTGGTGAATTTCAATAGATGGTGAAACTGGTAGATTCAAGAGTGATGGTTGTTGTCCTGAGGGTAGCATTCTTTCTGTAACTTCCGTCCTAATTTGGTTTTTCGTATTCTAGAAATCATGAAATACAAGAAATACAATGTTTCGAATATATTTTAATGTAATGCTAGGTAGATAGTATTTTGTTGTTAATTTCTCTAAAAACTGCATTACTTTGGCGGTAAGTGGAAGAAGTATACGTTTTGCTGCGATCCATGAGGATAAACACTATATAACGAATAAACAAAACTATAAACAATATTGTGTTCGTGATTAATTCATTATAATCATTTTAATATTCCACATGTCCAAAGCCATTCCTTTGAAGAAAGATTGTTTTTGCATGAGGAATGTTAAAAATAAGTTTAATAACAAAGTGCGATAGGTACATAAGTAAAATATTACCTGAATGAATATTCGAGAAACTTATGGTGCAATCCGTTTTTCAATATTCGAAATAACACCATTTTTAAAACCAATATTTTTAATTTGTGTGGACGATTTTGAAAAAACTCCAATAGTACATAAGCAGACTTTAAAATCTTCAATCATCATGAAACGAAAAATCTTTACCGTTCTCGATCAGCCACTTCATGTGATAGGGTTGTGAATATTCATTCCGTTTTGTATGATTTGTGATTTTATGCCAGTGTACCTGTAGAGTTCTAGACAGCCCCGCTCACACGACTTCTCCAACTTGTTTTATTTTACAAAATTTTAATCTATTAAATATACACAAAAATATTTGCATGGACACATTCTGGCTGTTGATTTTTCCTCAAACAAGAATCCAGATGCAGACAATACTTTGCTTTATGACCAAGCCATTAGTCGTCAGTGAGTTTTTACGAAATAACGGAAATAGGAATAGTAGAATGAAATAACTTCAGTACATTTTTGTTATAAAATCAAAAATAGGGATTATTCGTTTCGTTTTGGTAGTGCTGGAATAACCATCGGAGTAGTCGGTTAAAGACACCCTATAATACAACAATTTAATAAATAAAGCAATCTATTTCCTTATTCAGGATATACATGAACTGTTCAATTTGACAACGATGATAATAGACCATGATAATGGCTATTAGTACTTGAGTTGCTGCTAAAGGTCGCCACCGGTTTTATATATAAAAATCGTTTAGTAGCGAAAATTCGCTAATAATATATATATATATATATATATATATATATATATATATATATATATATATATATGTATGTATATATATATATATATATATATATATATATATAAAAGGGTCTACAAATCATCATTTTCCAGACAGTGAAGTCTCTTTTGAACGGCTACTACTAAGACACGAAAAGTTAATAACGATTAATGAAATAGATGCTTGGTTTATCGCAAGAAACTCCGAACAGGCGTTGAAAAGTGGTCGCGTCCTGTCGATGAAATTACTTGTGAAATGTACCATCATCTATTCTGATGGGTTACTGTATTGTTTCCATTCATACGTGAGAGCAGAACAAAGACAGAATCTAGACTACACAGTTAAACTTATTATCAATAAAACCAGCAACAATATAGAGTTGTGCCAGGCAAATTGTTCCTGTGCTGCAGGCAAAGGGTGGTCTGCAAGCTGCAAACGTATAGCTGCAGTGTGTTTTTCTATTGAATATTTCAATATATTACGTATGTGTACAATGTCTTGGTAATTGTTGAGAAAACCGACTGGTGGATTTTTAGGAAAACTGGACAATAAATGAACTTGAAATAACCACCCAGACCCCACTCGTGATCCCCAACGAAAGGGGTCAACGTTCAGGTCGCTTAAGTCGGTTTTCTCAACAATTACAAGTTTTTTAATTGATTTTTTTATGTCCTTATTTTACTATTTCTGCAGGAAGATTGCAAGACAAAAGTTGTACTAGTGGGGCAACAACCTGAAATAAAGCCCGTTCGTGTAGAGGAGTAACTCCCATGTTTATTTATGACATCACAAAAAAGAAGCCAACTCAACAAATTTATGTTCCACTAAAACTTAATACGTGAAAAATCAATTAATTAATATTGGCGTTTGTACTGCATTAACAGAAGATCGAAGAGTAAATCCAAACAGATTTTTAAACGACCACACTTCTTACACAACAGAATACTGTGGATAAATTCTTAATAATCTCAATAAAGTTACATTATCTAGAAAGGTCAAATTATGAAGAAGTCACTAGAAATCAAAGTTAGGTAATAAGTTATGGAGAAAATTAGATAGAAGTAGAATCACTGGTTCGACGATTGGAGAGAGAAAAAATATTGTCTACAATAAAAAACTTAAATTTAATAATGCTATAAAAGGGAGTCTTACAAACAAAAATGCTGCCAAAGAAATGTATGAAAAGATAATGAATGTTAAGATGAATGTTCTGGGACATGGATTAGTCATTGCGAAAATTTTTGAGCTTCTAGTCCTAATGGGGTTTCATTTTCATTGGATGTGGTTCTTGAAATAAAGTGCCCATATTCCATTAGAGATGAGTCACCAATGAATGCTATCTTATAAAATACAAAAGTTGTACCTATTTAAATAGAAGACATCCGTACTATGCACGTCAACTGCATATGTTTATCACAAATATCACTGTGATTTTGTCATTTGGAGAAATAAAAATATTTATATTGAGAGCATCCCTACCTAACTGTGTGAACAATACTTAACTTTCAATAATTTAGTTTGTTTTATCTAATGTACATAAGTTTATACAGAAATATAAAATTTAATGGTCACTGTTTACCATTTATTTCAATATTTTTTCAGGAGAATCAAATATAATACGGTTTTTAAAATTAATTAACATGAAACAGTTATAAAAAAATTCATTACTCATATGCCATAAATACTGTGTCAGGATACTATTTTTTTTACTAGGCCAATTACATTTTCAACAACTATACAGGGTGTATTTTAAAATCACCGACAAACGAAAACTGGAGATTTTCTGATTCAAAATAAGATAAAAATTATCATAAACGCTTTTCCGAAAATGCTTCCTAACCGAGATACAGGTTGATTAAAAAATAATTTTTTTAAGATTTTTTGAAGATTCCTCAAAAACTACAAAAGATATTACACTGAGATTTGATACACTTAAATGTCTAATTAAGTACAATTAATCAGGTAAGTTTGAGTCAACTGGCTCCATCCAGTGACGTAGAATATGTTAAGTTAATCACTTTAAGTAAAAAAAAACGCACGTTCCTGCTTTTTTTTGAAGAAATATTTTTTGTTAAATTCAACATTTAATTTTACAAATAAAATCATACTTAGTATTTTTTCGATTCGGTACCCGTTTTTGAAATATTTTGCATTAACATAAACAGTAATAACCAAATTAAATAAATCAGATTGCTTTGCATTTGACAGTTACGTATCTTATGTTTGCTAAAATAGTTGCATTTACGCGTGTTTTGTAATTCATTGTTTGTGTCTAATTACTGTGAAAAAATGAATTATTCCAAACGAGAATTGGCCGATATGCATTTATGTTACGGTAATACAGTATTGCCCGAAATAAACAGTACTGAAACAAAGTCGGCGGTGTCTCTATGCGCGCCCTGTCATACCCAAGTTAGCTAGTGTATACCTGTCAAGTAAACCTTAAACAATTAATTAGTAGGGCCTAATTTTTAAAAATGGTGTTAAATACAGAGGAGAAAGTGTTTCTGGTAGAGCATTATTTTCGCTCATACGGAATCGGCCGACGTAATGGTGCAAGTTTGCGATACGTATGTGATCAATTCACATAACGGTTTAATAAGCGTTCTCCAAGTAATGCTGTAATTTTAAAGGTTATTGAAAAGTTCAGAAATACGGGTAATATTGCGCCAAAATTCTCGCGTTACAGTATGAAAATCCTGATTTTTGAAAAATGTATGGTTTTCAGACGAAGCACATTTTCATTTGTCTGAGCATGTGAATCGGCGCACAAATGGATTTCTAGGCTTTGCCAGACCCGATGTGGTTCAAAAGTTCCTTTACATAGTGCAAAAGTGAGTGTCTGATGTGCAGTTTCGGGACACGGAATCATTGGTCCATACTTCATCGAAGAGAATGGTAGGCAAGTCACACTAAATCAACAGAGGTACATACAAATTTTAACACGCTTTATCCCCGATCTAAGTCAATTCTGTCGTGCACGTAATTTGGCATTTCGAGACCAATTTTTTCAGCTGCCGCAGTTCATCAATTTATTCAGGGACATTTTCCAAGCAGATTCATTTCACGATTTACTGACTTCCCTTATCCTTCACATTCTCCAGACCTCACATCTCCAGACTCATATATTTGGGGCATGACTAAAAATGCCGTTTTCAAAAGGAGACCACAAACCATCGATTGCCGTTAGAGCCTTCTTCGCTGACCTGAGACAACCCTTATTCTATAACATGACGAGAAACTTAGTACATCGTTATGAAGTCTGTCTTGAACGAGGAGGTGCACATTTAGAACATGTAATAAAGTGTCAATAATATATATTTCTTAAATAAATAAAACAATTACAAGTTCAGTACTGCTTATTTTGGGCAATACTGTACTAATTGCAATGCTCGTGCAGCTGCTCGACTTTATGAACAAAGACTTACAAATAGAAGACATCCACATCATACTACGTTTAGAACCGTTCATCGTAACTTGTTAGAGTATGGAAGTTTAAAAGGAAAGAAAAATTCCGGACGAAATGCTCGTGTACCAGTTGAAATTGAGGAACACATTTTAGATAGAGTTTATGAAAATTCATCAATAAGTACGCGTGAGTTAGGTTTAGAATTTGCTGTGTCGCATAGCAAGTCTTGGAAAGTTTTACGAGAACAAAATTTAAATCTGTTTCACCTACAAAAAGTGCATGCCTGCTGACCATCCTCGTCGAATGAATTTTTGCGAATGGTTTTTAAATAAAAATGCTGAAGATGTACAATTTGATAGAAACTTATTGACCACTGATGAGTGTATTTTTCCCGAAATGGAATAATAAACTTGCATAATTCCCACAAATGGTTAGATCAAAATCAGCATCCAACTGTAGTTACAGCTCACCAACATAAATTTAGCGTAAATATTTGAATAGGTATACTAGACGATCACCTAATCGGACCTATCCGTTTTCCTCAAAGACTTACTGGCGAATTCTATTTAAATTTTTTGAGAGAAGATTTGCCAGAATTGTTTGACGACGTACCCTTAGATGTTAGAATGAACATGTATTTCATGCATGATGGTGCACCACCACATTCTACACGAAACGTCAGAGAATTTTTAAATGCATGGTTCCCTGGATGCTGGATTGGACGAGGAAGTGAAGTACCGTGGCCGGCACGATCGCCAGATTTAAACCCATTGGATTTTTTTGTGTGGGGGTATCTGAAAACTCATGTCTATTCTGTTCAAATTGATAATCGAGAGCAACTTTGGAATCGCATAAAGATGGCATGCGATGAGATTAGGGCTATGCCATAAAAAATTTTTCAGCGTGTTAGGTTTCATTTGCTAAGAAGAATACATTCAAAAGGAAGGAGGACATTTTGAACAATATGTATAAAAATAATTATTATTTTGTTTTTGATACCTTCAATATCTCTGTAATAATCTACCTAATAGTTAACTGCATTATTTTTTTGTAAAATAAAACAAATTTTGATTTTTGTTGAATAATGTGGTCGTTTATGTTAATGCAAAATATTTCAAAAACGGGGTGCCGAATCGAAAAAATACTAAGTATGATTTTATTTGCAGAATTAAATGTTGAATCTATCAAAAAAATATTTCTTCAAAAAACCAGGGGCGTGCGTTTTTTTTTACTTAAACTGATTAACTTAAAATATTCTACGCCACTGGATGGAGGCAGTGGACTCAAACTCGCCTGTTAATTATACTTAATTAGACATTTAGGTGTAATAAATCTCAGTGTAATATCTTTTGTAGTTTTTGAGGAATCTTAAAAAACCTTAAAAAAGTATTTTTTAATCAACATGTATCTCGGTTAGGAAGCATTTTCGGAAAAGCGTTTATGATCATTTTTGTCTTGTTTTGAATCACAGAATCTCTAGTTTTCGTTTGTCGGTGATTTTAAAATATACCCTGTATACGTCTGTTTGCTATTGTTCTAGTTCTTGCAACGTCAACGGATAGTTGCGGTTGACCCCTCTTAAATGGTGGAATATTTAGATGTATACCCTTATTTTCAAATAAATCAGATACATCAAAACCCCTGTCAGCGAAAACAAACATCGCTTCCTTTAATACTTTAAGCAAACCCGATTCCTGTGACAGTTGTCGATTAGACACCGATCCACCCGAAAGGTCTGAAACAAATACAATTGCACCTTCTTCAGAGACATCAACTAGACCTTTAAATTTAAATGTATTAGTGCTTTTATAATCTGAATAAGTGGCTTGCTGAACAACTGGATTTGAACTTTTTTCTATAGGTATCTCAGTGCAATCTATGATCAAGTCATATTTAGCTTGAAACTTTTTATGATTACAGATTAAGAAACCAATGCTTTTTAATACGTTATATATTACTATTGTCCAATAAATAAATATTTTGTTAATGATTTGCCTGCTAACACTAAAAAAATACTGTAAACTATAATGATACAGCTTTTATCTATACATCATAAGACACAATAGTAATTCG
The DNA here is from genome assembly GCA_036346205.1 of Vesta saturnalis. NCBI lineage: Eukaryota > Metazoa > Arthropoda > Insecta > Coleoptera > Lampyridae > Vesta > Vesta saturnalis. The sequence continues at coordinate 3,542,965 of JARFJB010001795.1, forward strand.
TCTTCAGTGGACAGTGCAGAATTTTTCCTCGCTTGAAATACAGTGAGATCGGACAAAACATTGAATTGATTTTTTGTAAAACCTGTAAAATGATGGAACTGTTTTTCATTCAGAAATGAGCAAGATATTAATTGAAAACGAGTATAAGGCAATATTGTTTGTGTTGATGAAGTCAGTGTTGTTTTATAATGTTCTTCACAACCTCCATTTTCTTCTGCCACTATTGCAATTTCATTTCCGACGCATTTATATGGACCCCCTTGGGTTTCTCCTGTAGCTGCTGTACTTTCTATAAAGTTTTCAATGCTTGTACTAACAGATATTTTTATTAAATTGTTAGTTATCTCATTCGCTCTTCTTGCGTATTTCTCTTTTCTTCTAATTGAACATTTGGAAGGTGCTTGATCAAACTTTCGCATATGAAGATGCAAAGTTGGCACGGCGGTTTTGTGCAAAATCCTCTATTGCCCTGAAAATATTGATATACTTGATTATCACAGTAAAAAATTATTAGCACTTAAACTCACCCATACTAATAATGGTGTACCCATCTTCTTTAAAATGTTTTGAGCAAACAGATGAATATTTTCCTATGCTTCTCCCAGTTTTAATCACCGTTTGCCAGCATTTATTCAGTTTTTTATCTTTCGGAAACTTGTGAAACTTTAATGTTTTGTGTTTATTATTAACGCTGTTACAGCCCGGAACACAACAATTAACACCCATAACGTTTTTCTGCACTAATCACACAACCACTACTTCGAAAACAAGTCAAACCGAATCAAATTATTGTTGAGGTTATGATCAATACATAAAGCCCGCAGTGGCGCCCTCTGCGTTAACATCATCTATTAGGTACAACTATAGCAGGATAAATATTTGAGGCCGGAGCCTCGCCCAACCGCCGAAGGCTTTAGGCAAATCTATCCCCTATCCAACGAAACCAAGCCAAGGAAACCCATCCCAACTCCGCTCTCCTAAAAATTAGCGGGGGACGTCATGTCCTCTTTTGTAAAATAAAACCTTTCCCGTCATTTTATTGTTTAAGTGAAATTTTAATAGCATTATTGCGACTTTTATTGGATGAAATGCACGAGTGTGTTAGTTTGGCCATGCAACATTTGGAATGTTAGGGACTTGAAATACGTGTACACGTACGGGAAATAGGACATAACGGGTGCATACCTGTATGTGTATGTATATATGTGTATATATGTATCTTCATAGCTCTAAAATCAGACGACAAATACATTTTAAAAAGTTTATAAACAGTTTCCGAATAATGGTTAAGTTTGCGTATTTTCAAGTACAGGAAACCACCGAAACAGAAATTGTATTAAGGGTTAAAAGTAATACAAACACTTGTACATCTGAAACATGACAAAAACAAATTAAAATGCTATAGAATAAAATCAAGTAAACGACACTACAATATGCAAGTTAAAATCTTGATAAAATAATAAATAAACAAGTAAATATAAAATACTAATAGTAAAGATAAAATTATAATACTCTTATAAAACCATTGAGGGAGTAAGGAAAGTTGTTAAATGAAGGAGTTAAATAAAATAATATGTAAAGCTAGGTAGAGAAAATGACTAGATTGGAGGATATGTATTGGGTCAAACATTACCATAGGCGCTAAGTTTCTTCCGCCAGTATAAACCCTGGCGCTAATTCATTGAAAGCATTTATGATCGTTGTGTTTTTGAGGGATATCTTAATTGGGGTTTCCGCTGGGTGTGTGCCCGTTTTGTTAAATAGTTTAATTATTTGGGCTGCTCTTTGTGGGTGGACATTTGTTTTCCACGGCCCTAATTTTAAACCGTGCATAATAGTGATTGAACAGACCGTGACCCGTCAGTAGCCACACAGCCTCTTTCCCTAACGCGACTCTGTCGAAGGACACTTTAATTAAGCGTTCGTACAAGAACCTTCCCTTGTCGCATTTTACCCACTCTTGCTGCCACAGATTTATTACTTACAAGCCTTTGTCGTGTATATACTTACTTTTGGGAATGTATATACGCTCTTGAAAGGGAGATGTTACTTGGTGTTTTGCGGTTTCATCGGTCTCGTTATTTCTTTTGTCAGACTCGTGGCCTTTCACCCACGATAGGATTATATGTATACCTCTTTCTCTGAGTAATAGTTTTGTGTTGTAAATTCTCAGATCATGAATGTCCGTGTGCTTATATTTATTAATTGACTGTAGTGCAGATAGAGAGTCTGAGCATATCCTTATTTTGTTTGGGGACGCTATATGCTCTCTAACCCAATCTAGACCTATATGAATGGCATATAATTCGGCCTGCTGCACCGTATACTCTGGGGGCAAGGCATAGCATTTAGTGCACACAAGTGGATCTTGGTATCACACTAAAGCCGCTGGCGCTACCCTGTCTGGGCGCTTGCAGCCGTCTGTATATATGGTGTCCGGGTGATTTAAGGCAGTTGGACAAATGCCGTTCGTTACTATAGTGCAATTGCCTCTGAGGCTAGGGTGTGGCCTATCTGTTGGTGGTATAAATGAGCTTATGTTGTCTTTATTGATATTATTATATATGCTGTATTGTACCCTTGCCGTTACCCATAAAGGTGGGATCCCGTAATTATTTCCAGGTAAGCGTTTGGCGTGGTTTTGTATGCTTTTGCAATACGTAGTAGGAATGGCCTTTGTATGGTGTACAACATACTTTTGACCTTACTATGGTGCGCCTTAGCGCCCCAGACCTCTGCCCCGTATAGTATTGCAGGCCGTATGGCCGAAGCATATATTGCTTTAATAATATCCGGAGACATTTCCCAAGTTTTACCTACTATAGCAATAAGTCGATTTGATATCTTACTAGTTTCATCTCTAATACCTTTTATGTGGCTTCTGTATAAGAACTTACTATCTAACTTGACTCCGAGATGTTTCAGAGTTTCCGATGGGGTCGTGTTCGCATCGTTTATCCTAAGTACGGGCGGTCTAGTTATGCCTGTGGCAGGAATAAAAATATATTCGCTTTTGTTTATGGCATATTCACTTTTTACTGAATCAGCCCAGTCTCGTGTTGCTTCCCAGACTACCTACCACGCTTTCTCAATTTTTTTGGCGGAATAATCAAAGATTACCAAGACTTGGTCATCCGCAAAAGCTTGGACCAATAAGTTATTAGGGTATGAACTGGTGCCTTTCATTGCATGAAACCACCCCTCCATTAGTACAACCAAAGGAGGGGTCCAAGGCACAAGCCTTGCGGGGATCCTCTATCTATACATACCCGGCTGCTATCTATTGATATGGTCCGGTCTGCTAGGAAACCCTGGATTGTCTTACGCAAATTGTGCGGTACATTGAACCTTATTAGCATCCGGACTATGGTCGGGTGCCATGCTAAGTTAAATGCGTTACGCAAGTCTAGGGTAACCATTGCACCATGCTTCCCTTTTTCTTTATTTTTTTTTATGTGTTGCACCACCCTGTCCAGTGCATTTACTGTGGACCGACTTTCCTTGAAGCCGCATTGGTCCTCGTCTAGGTGGCCATGTTTTTCTAAAAAGTGATATAATCGATTTGTGCAAAGTTTATCGAATATTTTGCCTAATACAGGGAGAAGGCTTATTGGCCGCCGGTCGGTGGTGTTAGGTTTTGGTAACCAAACGATTTGCGCCACTTTCCATACTTTTGGAAAAACCCTCCTACTATTGTAGAATTTTAACCACCAATCGTTGGTGTAGTGTATTAGCCTTTTGACTATTACTATTGTAAGCCCATCAAGACCAGGTGCTTTACATTCATCCCCTTTATTTAACACTTCGTCAAGTTCTATTTTTGTGAAAGGAAGGTCTGATACATTGCTTTCAGGTATCTCGCTGACGCGCTCCCTAGTAATTCTATGTATGTCGGTGTCGTGTGTTCTGTCGTCATTTGGGAAGTACTGTCTTGTCATGGCATGTTCATTGTCGTTCGTGGAGACAGTCCACGTCCCTGTCACGTTGTCAAACATGGTCTTGTCTACGCTTGTGTTTACTTTCCCCTTAGCTAAAATTCTATACAAAGTTCCCCACGGGTTTTATGCCCCCTGTTTTGTGCAATAATCTTTGAATGAGCTATTCTTAGATTCCTTTAGTTTGTTTTTATATTCGTTGCGTATATTCTTATATATTTGTATTTCCTGTTCTTTTACCACAGGGTCTTACTCTTTTTGAGAGGCCTTACGCGCTTTTTTTACCTGGCCCCTTAGTTTGCCTAATTCGGGGGACCACCAAGACGTTTTTTGCTGTTTGGGGTATTGAGGCCTCGTATATGGCATACTGCTTTGCTTATGCTTATACAAATGTCTTGCGCCCACTATGCTACCTTTTCGGCGTCTTGGTCACTATTTATGTGATTTAAGATGTTTATTTTGAAAGACCAATCCGTCATATAGTGCGTAAAACGATTGGGTGAAAGTTCTTTTAAGAATTTTGTGCCAATAGAGAAGAGTATTAACTCATGGTCGCTTAGGGTACCCACATCGTGAACCTGCCAATCTAAAACCTTGACGCCTCTGTGGAGAGTAATGTCTACCCATGAGACGCCCTTAATCGTTCGAAAAGTGGGCCCGCTGTATGGGTCGTTCGCTATTAGCAGGTTTTGGGCGTGGATCAAATCTTATATTGTATACCCCCTAGTATTGCTGATCTCACTGCCCCATGCGGAGTTTTTGGCATTAAATTCGCCAGCTAATATAATTTTTTCATGTTTGTTTAGAATAGTTTCGACCATATCGAGCGCATACTCTAAGTGGTTCGATGTATACATTAATTATTATGAGGTTCCCCGCAATAGTATTGGCATTTATTGTTGTTATATTTTTATTTGAATACTCTGTTAGTAGGATTGCCTGGGTCCCTTGCATTACCAGGATGGGAGCTTTTGAGCCGCTTATTTCATATTTTCGATAGTTTTTTAGTATGCCTATATTTGGGCTTGGCTCTTGTATTAAAATGAAACTACAACTAATTTCTTCTAGCGTTTTTGCTAGATCGAGGGTGGCCGCTTTACCCTTACCTAGATTTATTTGCATAAAATTTGTTAGTATGTCCCCAGTATCTGCTGCATTGAGGTTATATTGCATAATCGGTTCTATTGATAATTAGTTTCAACCGCCTTTGGTACACCGGGCAGTTTCCATCGTAAGCCGCATGGTTTGTATCGTTGTGTTTAAGCCTTTTGCAATTTATACAATTAGTTACTATAGAATCGCAGTCGGTCAGTCTCTCGTCATCTGCACATTTACCGCATGTGTCCGTCTTTTCGGTACACGTTATTTGGGTGTGCCCATACCCATTGCATTTAAAACACCTAACTACGTGCAGGTGCTCTTGTACCCTTATTCTTATCAGATCTAGGTTTAGAAAACCTTGTTTTACCACCGTTCTGAAAAGGCCCGGCTTCAATTCTAAGATCCAATTCCCTATTGGGATTTCTACATGCACGTTTATCTATTATCTTAACGTTATTTGTGTCTTTAAGGAGTCCCTCATTTTGGCTTATAAGCCTCTCAATCAACATTTTATCATGGTATCCTGCCTCTACTCCTGTGAGCAGAATTCTGGGATACGAGACACCTAGTTCCTTTGACTTTATATTTTTCAAGTGTACTCTGTAGAGTTACCTTTTGGGCACCGCTCTCACACTCGATGACAATTTTACCTTTCGCTATTTTTCGTACCACATAAAACGCACCCCCAATTTCCTTGCTAGAAACGTGTGCATAGGGAATGGGGGCATTAGTAGTCCGCAGAGTATTTTGCCCAATTTGTATGGGCGTGGTCGGATTCTTTGCCTCGACGTTTACTATTGCGTGTTTAGTGACCGGTACGTTTCGGACATTTTTTAGCAACGTGAGCTCGTTTGAGATAATTAACGACCTTTGGTTTCCCTCGTACACCATAGTGCTAAACGCAATTATGACTTTACTTATCTGGTCAAGATTGTCTCTAACCTTTGCTTGGTCCGATTTGGTGAAACTAATTTTCCCGTTATCCTCCCTTTGAGTCGCAGCTTTAATGTTATCTATGAAGCTCGAGACTTTCGTCAAGAGTATCTTGGGGTCACTAACGAGTAGGTCCTTCAATTCGTATTTATCGTCCTTGTCTATGTCTAAGTCAATGTCCAGACGTTCCTCCCTTGCTCTCTTAGCAGCATGTCTTTGGAAACGGTTTGTGTTTTTCGAATAATATTTTCCCCTGTTAGGGTTATTTGTTCCGTTTTGTTTGTCTGCGTTTTCTCAGCTAGATTTTTAGGCGTATACGCAGAAGGAGGGGATCGCCCAAGTGATGACCTTGGTTTAAATCACCTCTCATCGTCCATGCTTAAATTTAGTGGACGTGTGGAGGTAACGTCAATGTCCATACTATTCACACTCATATGAGTATTTGTTTAATCCGGTGCATATATATAACTCAAACTAAGCTTAGAGTTAGGCTAAAAAGAACAGTGTAGATATAAAATAAAATATACAGGAGTCAATAAAAGTAAAATAGGTATTTGGTGAAACTATAAAAGTACGAAAAGGTTGTAAAACAGTTTAAAAATCTTTAACGCCACAAGTTGACTAGAAGAGGGGAAGGGATACCAGCCCCTGGGGCACGCACCACACCGGCAGGCGACGGGCTTCGACCCGGAGAGCACCGGGTGGAGTAAAGAACCGTGCCTACCCTTCCAGCGTGGTTTCTTAGCCTGGAGACGGAACTTATACCAATAACCCTTGCTCAAGGGGCCAGGATGCCTCTTCTAGTTGCCCGAGGTAAACCACTGGTAGGTGTTTTCCTCCGCTAGGCACGTCGGTGGGCGGATATATTGCTTATTGAAAAATCCACGCACGTTTTGTCAATATTGTTTGGTAGTATTAATGTATTATGAACTACTTATTGGCAATTAAAAAAGCCCTTAGTCTCTCAGAGACCTTGCAAGTATTGAAAATACCTGTTTTTAATTTACGAACAAATCGCAATGGCTAACCTCATTGGTTACGATATCGCCACTGCGCAAAGCTCGGTACAACTATAGCAGTATAAATTCGTCAATATGAAACAACTAAAATTTCTCAGTTTCTCAAATATCTAAGTACTCGTATTTAGAAGGGTCAGACATCCCTTGTTGACAGATGAAATGATTATTGTAAAAATAAGCATGTTTGTCTCTTCAGATCAGGTTTCATCTCATAAACATCGATAGTTCTCGTAAATGTTCACGTCAGTTTAATTTTTTTTCTACACCTACGTATATCCCGTGTTTATAAGTTCGTCTTTTGTAGAACTTTGTGAGACTCACCAACATTTCGGCGTTTTATTATGAGAGATCCCTTTTAAAAATAAAATATGAGGGATGTAAAAAACGTAAATGCCTCTTCTTTCATTTTGAACTCGTAAATTATCTCAAATGTTTATAGCAATTCTTTCTTCACAATTAGAAAATAGCAATCAAAATTGTAAATCTACTAACATTTATTTTCTAAAAGTCTAAAATAAACACGAAAGCTATTGTGTAACTGCCGAAAGAATTACAGTCTTCAAACGTTGTTCTCTGCCAACAGGGTAATGAAAACAGAATAAACTGGAATTTTTAATTTTGGCAAATATGTAGAATCGGCAAAGTTGTTATCTAGACTACAAAATGAACAATTTTAAGCAAATACAGCAGAAATATTATTTTTGTCTAAAATTAGAAATTAAAGTACCTTTTATGTAGATATTTTATTCTTGAAATTAATCCACAATTTCAACGAAATGTATTATGTTCATTCTCTGAAGTAGGTATTCTTCAGTCTTGATCTTTAGAATTATTAACGCTGTAAAAGCATTTTTGTTAGCAACAAAGCATTTTGATTTATTAAAATTTAGTAGGTACATAATTACATAAAGACATCTATATTTATGAGTATTTGAACAAAATATATATGTTGTTAGTAATTACTGTTGAGAACTAACTCTAAGTCTAACCCTAAACATCCTTTAAATGTATGAAACTTTTACTCTCGCAGATAAATCTCATAAATTTCGAAAAGTGTGAATTAGCGTTAAAAATAATTTTAGGTGGTTGCTTTTTAATTTCAAAATTTTTTTCGTCCCGTTATAATTATAGGTTAATTACTTTTTCGTGTAATAGGTGAATATTTATTATCATGTATCACTAGTTAATACCTCTACGCATCAGGATGTAAAGAAAGCCCGATTCTCTCTCAAATATGATTCTATCCTTCATTCTTCTTACTTTTTAATTACTCTCAAGTAATTCGCATTCATTCTACATTTATTTCACCCCATTTCTCCACAAGTAAAACGAGATTTCTGCTCATTAATTCATGTCTTCTTATATTTAATTTAATGTAATTCAACAGTGGCGGTGGATTAGTTTCTGAACTAGAGGTTGTTCCACTATCTTTATATGATAGACCTTCATCTCCAATCAGAACCATTCATATTCAGATTCACCAAATGCAACAAATCCATCGTAATCCACACACGTAGAGACCGTACCAAATCTCATGGGTGATTGCGCAGAAACCAATTTTGCACCGAATACTAACGTGAAACCTTGCCACCCATTAGCACACTATCTGCTAGGTATAATCACACCCTTATCGGGAAAAACCGAGTCTATGGTCAAGAATACGCAGCACTTCGTGGAAACCACGAAGAAATACTGGTAAGCTTCGACATTGTGAGTCTATTCACAAATGTGCCTACCGATAAGGCACTAACTATCATAAGAGACAAGCTGGAAAAGGATGAAACGTTAGACGAACGCACGCAACTCTCGGTAAACACAATAATGGAACTTCTGACAATATGCATTAGAACTACATATTTCCAGGTAGAAGACAAATTCTACCAACAAGAGTTTGGGATGGCGATGTGTTCCCCACTATCACTCATAGTGAGCAATATATATATATATATATATATATATATATATATATATATATATATATATATATATATATATATGGACGACTTTGAAGACCAAGCGATATCCGAATTCACAGAGAAAGCAAGGATGTGGCTTAGATACGTGGACGATGCCTTCGTGGTTTGGCAACACGGCAAGCATAAGCTAGATGAATTCCTAGATCATCTAAATAGCCGCGCGCCCTCCATAAAATTCACAATGGAATTGGAGGCGGAACAAAGACTGCCATTCCTGGATGCACTAGTACACAGGAATGACAACATTTTCACGACCAGTGTATACAGGAAACCTACCCACACGGGAAGGTACCTACACTACAACTCCAATCACCACAAAAACGTGAAGTTAGGTGTGGCAAAATGCTTGTACGATAGAGCAAAAACGATATGCTCAAAACAAGAGGACTTGAACAAAGGAAAAGAAAATATCGCTAGGACACTCAAAGAAAATGGCTACCCCGATCTAGCAGCTAACCTGAACAGGGAAAGGGTAACCGAAAAAGAAGAACCTAAATATACAGCGATAATACCATATATACAAGGTACCTCAGACAAAATACGAAGGATAGGCAGCAAATACAAGATACGCACTGCCTTCAAATCGACCAGAACGCTCAGAGGAATACTCACCAAAACCAAACCATACAATGAAGATCAGAATTCCAAGAATTGTGTATATAACCTACCATGCGAATGCGGTAGAGCATACATAGGAGAGATCAGTAGACCACTCAAAGTGAGAACACAGGAACACAAGAACAACGTCCGCAAGGGCGAAATAGAGAGATCAAGAATCGCCGAACATGTCTGGAACGAAGACCACCACATCCAATGGGATGACATACAGATAGTGGCAAAGGACGAGAACACAACTCGTCGAAAACTCAAAGAAGCCACATACATCGCACTAGCAGAAAATCCAATAAGCCAAGCTAGTGTAGAAATGAAACGCATATGGATTCCAATAATGCGCGAAGAGCTTAAGCGCAATACACCTGCGAAGAAGTTACTGCGCAACATGCGCAATAAACTTCTATGCAACCACGAAAAAGTTTTATATATATATATATATATATATATATATATATATATATATATATTGGAATACTCCGTGGCTTAGTGGCAAAGGTGTCAGGCTAGTAAGTGAAAGGTACCAGGTTCGAATCTAAAAGTAGTCAAGTGCTCTCAAAAAGCATAAACTGTGGAAATAGGCCGATCAATCCCACTAATAACGTGAAAATGTTGGTATTTGTCATTTTTTATTTTACCTTTTCAAGTCTATTCTACAACTGTCTACGCTTTTACTTCTTTTTATTTTATATATTCTATGTGTGGAGATTGCCATATTAAAAGAAAGTCTTTTTAAGACCCTTTCAAGGGGAAATTATTATTATTAGGCATGTTCAAGTTGGGTTAAAAATGATAAATTATCCAGATTTTCTGGGTTTTCAAGGCAGATTTGTAAGTGCATTCCTATACTGAAAATAATATTTAAGAAAAATTTGCTTCTTCAACTTCAATTTGGTTACGAAAATAATTTACAGTTTAGAGACTAAAAACTGTTCATGGTGAGCGTTTAATGATCTTTTTGTTTGCATTGACACGAGTGGTTTGAAATAGGCAATAATGTATTAATTTTGTTGTCAGGTTGAAAATGAATAACCGAAATTCATAGTCAAGGGCGTTAAATTATCTACAATGCTTACCAATTTATGAAAAAAGAAAAAGAAGGAACGATTACAATATCATTATCCCAATTACAAGAACGAGTTCCTGAAGCTGCAGGTGTGGGTCTAAACACTGTGAAAAGAATTATTAATCCTTTGAGAACCAGTGGTTCTCGCTGCTAACCACACATACAAATCATAACACTACTCTCCTAGTGGTTTTTCGCGGTTGCCATGTTATATAACGGGATGCCTACCTTAGAGAGAACATTTTTTGAACGCGAACTCGATCTAGCCAGTCTAGGGCTGGTATATTCGTCCGTCGTTGGTGGTCGTTCCACGCTTTTACTTATGTTATTGCCCAGTGAATCAATAAGCTAATATTTATTTGTTGTAAATGTGAATAATATACATGAAAATGGCAGGTAAGTACAAACTATTCATCACTTTATTAGATAAAAGTAATTTATGCAAAAAATTTAACTTCTATATTGTTGATATTAATAACTTTTGTTGTGGTTACTACTGCTAACCACTAGGAATATAGTAATATTTCTTGAATATGCTTGTTTTTTTTTCAGTTACGTGTTTTGCGTATTGTACTTAGATAGTTTGTTTACTATAGTGTCAGTGTATTTTGAACACCATGTATACGTATTGGGTAATTTTTTTTGTAATTTTTATTCACTTAGTTAGATTCCGTATATTTTCTTTTTTTGTTTAAGAGCTTACTGTAGGTAGGTAATTAGTATTTTGCTTGAATGAGTCACGCTGTATGTAAAGGAATTTTAGGAATGTGCAATGTGCATTAAGGAATTTCGTATTTTTTGGTGTAGTTACGTAATTTAATTAAGAAAAGTCAGTGTAGTTTTTGGAATTTTAAGTACAATCTTCAGTTTATTGCCCGAATCATATATGGAGTTTTATTAAGATAAATTCGTTTAATTTTGTTACAAAGTTTCATTACAAAGAAGTGTTGTTATCGCGTTGGTGCCGTACTGTCGCATTCGTGTAGAGGAACAATTGGAGAGTCGGAATGTTGGTTTACATCCATATAAGTAATATGGGTGGGCGATTGGTTGTACCTTTGCAATAACATTTCTGTATCGGGTCGAAGGAAAATGCAAACGTGGCAGTTTCTTCGCCTTAAGTCGAGATATCATCGTATATTATATTTAGGGGGGGTCGAAATTTTAAAATTGGAATGGTTGATTGGTTTGCGCGATTGAGTTTGTATGGAGGGGAAGGTTTTTTTAATATGGCGAGAAAGTAAGTTTGAATGGAAGAGGACTCTGTCTTAAGCTTTTGACGCGTGAAGTCGTGCGTGTAGGTGAAGTCGTTCGAATTAGCGGAATTGGAGTTTCATCATTGTGCGAGCTACTAGTGAAATTTAGTTAAGTAGCGTTGAAGACTTGTAAGTGTAGTCGAATCTAACCAAGTTTGGGATATTTTGGGAAGTAACATTTCAACCGGGCTCGCTCATCAATTTAGTTTATTGGAGAACAACGGCATCTTCGAGTGCGTTTATGATAGAAGTTTGTTTCGTGTTTTTTGTAGTGCAAACCCGAGGACTATTGAATTTCGTGATTAACGAGATATAATTAGAGAACCCCTTTCCTAAGAATTAAGTGAACGTAGTGAACGAACATCCAGCCACGCATACTGTTTAAGATTGTTCTGTTCGTAATTAAACCTATTAATGTAAGCTGTGTAAAACGATTTGCTGAGTGTTTTCTTTTGTTTGTCGAACCTTAACAACTTTGAGTTAAAAGAAATTATTAAAGTGATTTAAGCTAGTTAATGCTGCTTCAATAAGTTACGAGGCATTATTGTAAATTAATTTAAAAAGCAAGTTGAATACGCGGTAGAGACCTGAGGCAAGTCAGCTTCGTCTCGTCGTCAAGCAGTAACATCGGGGACCGTGGGCCGCACGAGTCTTACACGACGCTTTCGCCAAGCAAGGATCATTTCCTATTTGCCTGTGTGACCTAGGTAATGCAATTTATATTCTGTTTGTTGATCTTGCGACTTTTGAAAATAAAACTTGGTTGTGTTTTATATGGAATATTTTATGTAATGTGTGTTAACGAAGTAACCTGTTGGAAGCGATTTTTTTTTTTTTTTTAATTTAGTGCATCATTTTATTAACGTTCTCGGGCAGTTTCCTTTGTCTATTCAGAAGCTATTTAAGGTGTTTTGATACCATCAATATCTTATGCAGGAAGGTAAATAGAATCTTACCTTCATTTTTTTATTTGTTTGTTTTTTTTATGTAAGGTTTGCGTAAGAACGTAATTCAAGCTTAGAGAATTTCTTTGAATGCAATTTAGCTTAAGATAGTTTTGCTACTGGCCAGAATTCAATGAGGTAAAAGTTAAGGAGATACGATTACCATTTTATCCAAATTGACATGTTTAACTTTTAATTATTTTATTTTGAATTAATAGATGTTTATCTTAGTTACTATTTTGGAGTAATTATTTTAATATTAAGCTTTGACAACGGGTGATGATATATTGCTCAAATAGAAAAGCGTCGCCGAGTTCTAATGAGAGAGGTTTGGATTTTTGTTTTTTTTTTGTTTGTGATACAAGATTCAGTTAACGTAACGTAATTTACCAGTTTAGAAAAGCATCGTAAACGAATTGAAGTCGGTTTAGTATGTGTTATGTTCATTTGTTTAAGGGAGTAATTTAACGTAGAGGGGACTTAGAGATTTATATTGTGTATTGAATTTAAATATTGCTGCACGGTGGTAAGTTGATTAGATTAAGGTGCAGAAGTTGAAGCCTTTCAGGTGAAGCAGTATTGCGGAGACCTGGAGCTACGAGCGTTACGATTTGGTAAATGTGGTAAGTTGGGTATTCCGACCACTACGTACCGTCGTTTAATTCGCATTTTAAAACACCCTGGTGTGTTCTTTTGGAATATCCTGGCGCCTATCGGAACCTATTGTGACATTTTCCCGATTTCGACTTTGGTAGATAGCGTAACCTACGGAGACGAGACGGCTTTTTCCCGATAAACCCTCACCCGCACGCCGAGCTAGCCGTGCAAAAACCAGGTTTATCTATTACCTTGTCCTAGTGACCATTTATACCGTAACAATAGGTTATAAAAAGAAATGGCCAGTTATGGAACTCGAGGCAATGAGTCAATCCGGATTTTATGCTAATTTGGATGATATTCCCAGTGATTGTGAGCTCATTGTCTCCGACTTAGAAAGTATGATGGCCGATGAAATCCACCTGAATGAAGCAGTTTCTAATGAAATAGGATGACGGATTATTTGATTTAGATGACGTAGAAGACATTGACGCAGAAATTAATCCATGTGCAGAGAAACGGAGCAGTGACGATGATTTGCCTCTCGCCGTAATACGGCAAGAAGAATTGAGAGAGAAAACAGTCGTTTGGGAAAAAGATATTTCTCACGTAAATCATGTAAACCCGTTTGTAGCAGAAACTGAACCGAAGATTCCATAAAACATAGAAACCCCCACCGACATTGTTCAGTATGTTATTCCCAGATGATCTCATTTCTGTTATTGTTTTTCAAACCAACTTTTATGTATTGCAGAAAAACGGTGAACTAAAATCATTTTTGGGGATAAACTTACTTACTAATGTCGCAAAAAACAATGCCTAGTTACAAGGACTACTGGTCTTCACTAGAAGAGATACGAGACCATTTGATAAGCTCCGTATTATCACGTGATATATTTTCGTGGTTCCTAAGTAATCTTCACATTAGGCCGTTACTTTCGAAATTGACAGACACATTTTGTACTTGTCTAAATGCTAACGAGTTTCAGTCCATTGATGAGTCAATGATAAAATTTAAAGACAGAAGTGGCCTCCTCCAATATATGCCAATGAAACCTACGAAAAGAGGCTACAAGGTGTGGCTTAGGGCTGATTCTACAGTATATGTTTCTGAATTTCAAATTTACACAGGCAAGGTCGATCCTAATATCACTGAGAAGAATTTAGGTTGTCGTGTTGTAAAAGACCTGAGCAGAGCATTAGTTGGCAAGCACCACAAAGTATATCTCGATAATTATTTCAATTCCATAGATTTCCAAAGAGACTTGTTAGCTGATGGAATATAACTATCATATCCCATCCATAATGACATCGGCCTTAAGAAAGTCCAGAAATGGCACAACCGAGGAAATATCATGTCCTGTTATGGTAAAACACTATAACCAACACATGGGATATGTAGATCGATTAGACATGTTGAAATCCTTATATGAAATTGACTGAAAGTCACACAAATGGTGGCACCGCATATTTTTTTATTTTCTCGACGCAAGTGTTGTGAATTCTTTCAGTTTGTTTCAACAAAGAAGTGACGGAAAATCTGAAACATTGAAACAGTTCCGTTTCTCTGTTGCACGCGGCTTGATAGGCGCCACAATTTCTTCTGCTAAAGGGTGTAGAAACACCAGATATGAACCAAATAAATACAAGAAAATTATTCCGCATGAAGTTCGGTACGATCAGTGCGCACACATATCTGTTAGATGTGGTTCTCTAATATGCGCAAATTGCAGTGCGGGAAAATATGTTCATCGAACTATATGGAAATGTACGACATGCGACGTGGGTCTATGCCTGAAGAAGGACAGTAATTGTTTCTTACATTATCATGCAAAGTAGTTCCTTTATCCTGGTGGTTACCACCAGTAACCACATTCTGTAGAATATTCCAGGATATTTCGTCCTTTCTAATGTATTTTTTGTATAAGTTTATTTATAAATAAACTCAGTTTTTCAGAGATTTTCTATTTGATTTAAATATTTACTCTTCCGTCCTCAAAGGGTTAAAAAAGGTACACCCAGACCAAGTGACTCTGGCAACAGTAAATTCTCTTCACAACGATAAACTGTTAATAAGCCGAGCCCTAAATCAACTTTAGATACATGCGATGAAAAGATAATAAGAAAAATCATCTACTCGTTTATCAATAACCAAAAATGTACTCCGACCATATATATATATATATATATATATATATATATATATATATATATATATTGGAGGGTGTTAAGAAAGCTAGGATTTCGTTGGAAAAAGACCGACGATAATAGAAAAGTATTAGTGGAAAAAATGAATATTGGAACTAAACGAATCCAGTTTCTTCGAAAATTAAAGAAATATAAAGAAGAGGGAAGAAATTTAGTGCGTAGTGATGAAACTTACTTACACAGTAGCCATACTACACCGAAAACATAAGACGATTGAAGAACCTGTTGTTCGAAAGCTCCTGTTACTGAAGGCCAACGATTAATTATTGTTCATTGCTATTTTAATGTTCAGGACAGAAAACAGGAGACTATCATGGTGACATGAACCACACAAATTATATTAAATGGGTAAAAGAAAAAGTAATACCAAACTTACCTAAAAATCAGTTTTTGTGATTGACAATGCATCGTATCATAATGGAAGTACAAGCTGCACCCACATCAGCTTGGAAAGAAGGTGACATGCAGGCTTGGCTCTCTGAGAGAGGAATAATTTATGAAAGTCGAGCTATACGAGAAAATTAAAGAGCACAAACCACCACATAAAACATATATTCTAGACAAGCACCTAGCCGAAAGTAGTCATGCTGTCCTTCGTCTCCTTCCGTACTACCCTGAATTAAATCCCGTTGAAAAATATCGGAAATTGTGAATAATCGGATAGTAGCGAGGAATGTAACGTAAAATGGAAGATGTTAGGCAATTGGCAAATAAAGAATTTGAAAAAATTACAGCTGAGAACTGGAAGAAAGTGTGTGAACATGTAAAACAAGTAGAGACTGAATATTTTAAAAAAGAAGTGATATTGGATGATGTTAACGAACTCATAATAAATGTTAATAACGACAATGACGAATCTGATTTGTCATTTCCATCTGACGATGGCGATTTAGATTTGAACCTTCACAATGACATTAACACATTAAACATTTAAATGAATTTTTAAAACCAATTTGTCATTAATCAGAAATCTATGAATGATATATTAGTTAAATAATGTTAGTGAATACAAATTACATGTATGACTGCATACTTTATTATTATTATGAATGTCTACGTTCAACATATTCAGCACAAGTAACCCACTTACACAATTTTTGCTGTAAGCTGCTGACATCTTTGAATGTACGCTTTGATAGAACACAAATACATTATAATGGAAAAAAAGAACTTATTTAACTTAATGCTAAATATCACTTTTGCATTGCATTCTAATTTCAGAATACAAATCTTTTATTTCAGATTATATATCACCGAATTAGTCCTTTTCATTTGGAACCACATTATAAAGCAATAATGAACACATACTACAACATTCCAACAACAAATATTACATTTAACTTTTAAGCAACTAAAGCTACATAACAATACAGTATGCATAAAGTACTTCTACGTTGTGATGTATCTATTCTTTTTAAGATAACTCAAATCTGTATATATTCATATAAAGCACAGCGAATAATGAATAAAGATCATCATTTAATGCATACACATACAATGATGTCAATAAGCATTAACGGAGAGTATCGAAACATCTGCTCCTATTGTTTTTTTTAGATCTGAAATTTGCATGTAAATGAGATCAATTCATCCAAAATACAGTAAATAATGAGTAAAGATTTTCATTTAATGCGTATATTTACACATGTCGCAGGAAAATAGTCATTTTAGGAAAATAGCTTATGCCTAAGCAAATACCAACTGCCTGGGCAAAAAAAAACAAATACTCTAAAACAGGAACAGTACACAAACTAAAACTATTTATTGCAGTAAGTAACATAAAGCCACTTATTCTGTCAAGGTTTGCCTGAATGACACCTGTTTCGTTTTGAAACAAGCACATCTTTTGGTATTGCATTGACTTTTTGAAGGCTGACATTGGGATTTTTAAAACCCCCGACCTGAAAGCATTGACTGCGAGGCGCATGCTTCCCTTAATGAAATAGATTTTTCTTGAGTAATATCAATAAAATTAAATCTAATAGATGATACGGGGGTCAAATCATTTCTGATAAACCAGTTTTTCAAAATACCGGATTTTCTGCCATTCTTTTGTCCAATGGTCCCCTATCGAATTTGGGTACAGTAACAGTCTCACAGATTTTCCAACTTCTAAATCGTTCTTTTGGTCATTACTTCTGCGGCTCTGGCCTGTCCCTCTAAAGACTTTTTCCTGTTAATTCTCATATTTTCCTCACTCATACAAAGTTTGCACATAATCAAGCCGCCGAAGGCCTCGTCAGCTTCTTTAGTAACACCACAAATAACATGCACTCCAGACAAGACTGTGCACCAGTGCTTTCGTTGCCGCAAACACAGCAGTATAGGATAATGGGGTCAACAGTATTCCAAGTTTGCTCTAACACTATCGGTATTTCATTTACTGTTCCTTCAATATTTGTTTCAATTTGAGAATCAACAATCTGTAGTGATTCATCGCAACTTACACTCTGATTGGATTCATCGGTAGTTCTTACTACTGCTGTAGTATTAAGACTTTCTTCTGCGACCGTGTTGTTGTCATTATCCGATGAACGATCAATGTGTTCTAAGTTTTCTTCAGTTAGCATTTTATCAATAAGATCGTACGGTATATTTGTAGATCGTAAACCTATTTTTGGATCAGCTCCATAAAGACTCTTGTACGGTGTTCTTCCGATGACACAATGGAATAATGTATTCTTCTGCCACTGCACATAATAGCACGCGGTCGACTTACGAGAGGTTTGATTTTCCTCCATTCAAATTCTCAACATTTGCTCAACATCTTGGTTAGACCTTTCCACTGAACGCTGGCTTTGGGTCGTCCATGCACGATTTTGCATTCGGGCCATAACAAAACCAATTCTTTAATCACCGCGGCAGTGAATTCCCGTCCATGATCACTTTGCACTTGCTCTAGGAAAATCTTAACCAATTCAAAAGCCACTTCTGCCGCTATTTTTTGTTAAAGGTCTCAAATATAAAAATTTGGTGGAATGGTCGTGGTAATTTAGGAGCCTTTTGTATTTCCCATCAACGAGAGATTGATATTCTATCAAATCAGTTTGTCTCCTGACATTGAAATTTTAAAATTGTAAGTTTTATACATCTGTGCGTATATTTCAATGGCTAATCTTGGAATGTTATATTTTTTCTTTAAATCGTGAAGCATTTTATCTCGTCCTCCATGCCCACTAGCTTTGTGCTGCTCATCAATTTTATCGAAAAATTCTTCAATCAGTGTAACATAAATAAGATTATCGTCCTCAAGAGATTTTGGTTTTAAAATAGCTCTTGTAATGCCTGATATCCCTAGTAGATCATATTTCCACCATAATATTTTTCTGTGGACGGCAGAGTTTGAGTATTGGTCTGAGTCTTTTTAGCTTCAAAACTTTTTATAATATCAATGACTTCATCAGTTCTTTGCAAATTACATGCTTTCTTGATTGTATTTTGGCCATACTTTGCATTTAAGAGCAAATAGTATTCTGCTTTATCTACCATGTCGATGGGGGATAAACCTATTGCAAATCAAAGAAAAGTTTGATTAGATATTTAGTACTGGATAACATGAACAAACAGTTATTCACAATTATCACACAAAACCTCAAAATGACAATGTTTTCTTACAATCTATTCTTTATTATTTCTTTCATGTAAACTTTATATAAGGGAGCTAGCCAATAACAACCTAAAGTAATATGACAGCCACATAATTATACTTACGTGACTGTAGAATTCATAAGTCTGAAATTTATCTGAAGAGCATCTTACGATACGTACATAAACACACATTTATTGAACTGAAATAGACTGGATATTATTTGCCCAACAACGGTTCCGGCATATTGTAACGAATCTTTTACGTTCTTCGTTCATTTAGCTGTAAAATATAAGAAAAAAGGGTTTTTGATAATTAATGATTTATAAGTTGTGGTAGGCAACTTAGTTTGCATTTTGGTGTAACTTAAGTTGCATATCTTCTTAAGGGTTTATACTTTTACATCTTTGAATTATTTTTTCGCACATATTTCTTGAGCATAGCTATATCACCTGACATAGTGAGCGTCCTTTTTAGCATTGCTTGATGTACGCTGTTTTAAACAAGAAGCCATTTTTGGTTTCCACCTAAATTTTGTGAAAAGTGCCATTGATTTAATGGTAAGACACCCTTAACTCGTATTATATAAAAAATCTAAAGCATTTGCTTTTTGCAGGCACTTTTCTCACTTTTCCTACTTTTACACTTTTGGTATTTTTGATTATTATGATTACATTTTTGCATTTAATTCAGATCTAAATTAAGATCACATTTTTTTATTTGAACTTTCAAGATAATGCAATAAATACTGGATTATTCCAAATTTCAATGAAGATAAATTTGTAAGAAGTAAATTCAACTTTGGTATGGTTTACAACGTACAGCATTGAAAATACGACATATTGCGCAACATTTGTACAAAGTTACATCATCTTTGGTTTATATTTCCGCATTCCTTTTGATACCAGAGGTTATCAAAAAGTTGTAAACAAATGTTTATAACAGGTATTTATACTCTAAAGATTTCTTAGTATAAGGCTATTTTTAAGATATATTTTATATAATTCCAAATTTGAATACTTAATAAACCTAGTTTGTATGTTTTTTATTTTGACATTTTGGTGAATTTTTTATTGTATCCTCGGTTTAGTTATTCCGAACATAATAAAAAAAAATAACAGCGCCCGAGATAATATTATTGTTGCATTGAAGTTACTATATTGATGTTAAGTGGAAATAACTAAGCAGGAATTTGTGGTAATTAAGCAAATCAAAAAGCATGAACTAGGCCCGATTTAATCTACCTACTAAGCCAACGGCATTATTTTTTAATGAATGGTATGTGTCTCAAGTTATTTTAACGATTTGAATATTAAATTATATACATCATTATACCTGGCACCCTATACCATTTATACCACGTATTATAATATACTATTAGCCTAGAAAAATGGTGTTCAACCAGAAAAATGCGTCATAAAGCTATTTGCCCAGGCAGTTGGTATTTGCCTAAAATTACTATTTGACTGCGATACATACACATACAACGACTTCACGTAGAATTGAACGCAACTATCGTAAGGAGTATCGGAACATCTCTTTAAAGTTGATTAATAACCATTATTAACTTTATAAACCACATGATTATTACACCTACAATAGTTCACTGCTATTAATTAATTTTGGGCTCATACTTACTATTGATTGTACGCTCAGATAAAAAATTTCTGGCTTAATAAACATAACCACTAACTTGGGTTACTCACAAGGTATGTGGCTACAGATAGGTGTTACGTAAACAAACAGAAAGAAACTTTATTAGAGCCATTCAATAAATTAATTAATAACCATTATTAACTTTATAAACCACATGATTATTACACCTACAATAGTTCACTGCTATTAATTAATTTTGGGCTCATACTTACTATTGATTGTACGCTCAGATAAAAAATTTCTGGCTTAATAAACATAACCACTAACTTGGGTTACTCACAAGGTATGTGGCTACAGATAGGTGTTACGTAAACAAACAGAAAGAAACTTTATTAGAGCCATTCAATAAATTAATTAATAACCATTATTAACTTTATAAACCACATGATTATTACACCTACAATAGTTCACTGCTATTAATTAATTTTGGGCTCATACTTACTATTGGTTGTACGCTCAGATAAAAAATTTCTGGCTTAATAAACATAACCACTAACTTGGGTTACTCACAAGGTATGTGGCTACAGATAGGTGTTACGTAAACAAACAGAAAGAAACTTTATTAGAGCCATTCAATAAATTAATTTTTGTATAAAATCAAATAAAACAGTGACATCATGTGTACAGCTGATATTTTTAAAAAGAATTTATATACATCTTCCTCAACTTTCGAATTTTCCCGATGCGCACATCACCACCCGTGTCATTTTGAACGATCTCTACAACAATCATTCTCTATCTCTGGGCTTTTTTGAGCTACTGCTGAGGTACAAGCAATCAGATATTCAGAATCCGTAATTTTAAAACATAGAATGAGTATAAAATCAAATGCTACTGGTTGCGATGGTGTAAGTTTAAAATGTTAGAATTGTGCTGCCCAATTGTGTTATGTGTTATTACTTATATTATTAACTTCTGTCTCTATAATAGTGTATGTCCTGATTTACGGAAGTGTGCATGTAACTCCTATAGCTAAAAATAGTCGTCCAGAAACTTTTAAAAATTTATCTCCTATTAATGTTTTACACGTTTTATCGAAAGTTGTTTTGGTGCCGTATTTTTTTTTTTTGTTTTTCGCTTTCACGCTACCGAACCTGTTATTTCTTTTTGATATTGAAATAGTCTTAAATTAAGAAGTAGAGTGGCTATTGAAATTATAACGTTTTATATTGTATTTCGGATTACAATTTTTCGTATTAAATTTAAAATGGATTTCTTCATTAAAATTAATATAGTTGAAATCGTAAATTCACACAAATGTTCCCCAAGGTTTAAAAGTAAAGCGCAATTTATTGTTAAGACATAAATTCTAAATTGTTTCGTATCGGCGTAGAGGCTCAATTAGGAAATGGGGACGCGAATCTTTCGAAATAAAGCATTCCAATTCGTGTTTGGTTAAGAATTATCTTTTAGGAGAAGACAACATTCAACATAAATTCAGTGGATTGCTAAAAGTTGTTTATGTAGTATCGTGTGAAAGCCCGAGGTTAAAAATATAATGCAATAGGACAGATGATGTAATTGCAAAGGGGAAATGGGCTTAACGTTGTATATAAATTCGAGGGCATCCTTCTTCAGTGAGGTAAAGGCATAACATCAGTTTGCTTGCCATTTGGAATATTGCTAAAATTGATAATCGAGTAGCGGTCCCGTGGAGGCGGATCATACCCCAGGTTGGCCTTCGTTGCGCAGGAGACTAGAAGGTAGCTCCTATTGTTGTTTATTATAGCGTTGCCATGTTTGCATTAAATTTTATAGTTGGTTGGACGCAGTTGGTTATTTGTGATTGAATATTTAGATTACGTACGTTTGTAGCGAACTGCCTCCTTCCCAACATTGAACACTTCATGTGTATTTATTAATATGTACATGATACATCATTATTCACGATGTATAGTTAACTTTAAGGGAGCGAAAAGAAGTAAAGAAGTTAGAGATAAGATAAGGTATATAATAGCAATTTATTCATAAAACGTTGTTTTACCTCTGTAGGTGGAAGACAAGCTCTAGGTGATGGTTTAACACAATCTGGTTAAATTATAATTCTTTTAAGAAAACAGTATTGGATTATCGTTTTTTAATCCTGAAAGATAGATACTAATTACAACTAGGTTGAAGTAGCCGAGCTAACTTACCACTTGTGTGCAAGTAACATTTTTCTACATCCGCATCAATAGCGATTATATTACTATACGAAGTTAAGAAATATTTTGTATAAAAATTTCCCTATAAAAATGATGTTAAACATCGACAAAACAACAAAAAGAGAGATTCTCTCAAAATGTTTGCACTTCATAACAATGGCTGCTTGGAAAAGAAAGTACGCCTCAACAACAAAGTTTCGTCCAAATTTTGTTATCAAAAATCATTGTTGACAAAATCAAATTTTGTATGTATTTCAATAAAGAATTTGTTTGTGACATATACTTATTTACCATTACCACCATCAAGTGGTAATTCAGCAAAGTAACAGATTCCGTTAAAATGTATGAATTTGAAACCAGAATCCACGTACATCCATTAGATGACACTAGTAGGTTTATTACAAACTGTTCTATAGAGTAAATGGTAAGACGATACAGAGAATTTAGACAAATTATTTTAGCGAAATAATGAACGGGTAGTCATTAAACAACAATCCGTAAATATTCAATCCACCGATAATTTTTTAGAACAGTACTTAAAAAAAATTATAAAGTCGACACGAAAAATCCCATATCGCTTTTTTTTGCACGTAACAAGTTATACCATAATTTCCTTCGCACGAATGGTATACAATTAGAGAATTGCATTTCAACCAACTAGAAATTGTATACTCATAAATTGGAATTTAACTGACCAAAAATTATAATTATCAATAGAAAATAATTACAATTCTTCAATCAGAAGTTTACTAAAATAACATCTGTACTCGTAAATAATATTAATTCTAGGTCAATTATTGTCAAAAACAAAGTATGTAATTAGATACGATATTTAATAGCGTGATTTTACTGTTATTGGAAGATAATTAGTGGAAAAATACCTATTTAATTGCATTCATATTTAGTTGCGGCTGTAAGTTTGTTTTTTCGATTTCAAAATGCCCGGAAATTTTTTAACGAATGTTGCCAAGAGCATGTGTTTAATATATAGGAATATTTCTATCGAGAAAAAGATAGCTTTGGAACATTACGTTGAGGCAGTGCAAGTAAGAACAGCCTACACTAAATAAAATCATCAAGAGCAAGAAAAGGGACCTGCCGTTACCTAAAATTATACATAAACCTCGTAAGAAGTTTAAAACAGGTGATATACCTGAAGGTATAAAAGATAGTGCACGAGATATCATGAGAAATATGTATAGAGACACTCAGGAAAACATTAGCAGAAAAAGAATTACTAGTAGCATCTCTGCTAACCGTAAAATATTGTATAATGTTGGACTGTGCGAGAAACAGAATGTTGCATCTGCAAGATTACAGTTTTTAAAAAAGTACGTCCATAATATGAGTAGTAAGGAGAGAGAATAGGCACGCAACCTACGCTTGGGGTGACAATAGGACAAACCGTCCGCGCATGCGCCCAGTGCAGTATTTAATTTCAGCTCCTGAAACCTTGGCTACCACAGACACGTATCTTATTTACCATCATCTTTTCAGGCTCCATTTTCAACCCTTGATGACGTATATATGGTCCTCATCCTATAATTTAAGGCCGTTTTCGCAATATTAAGAGCTTTTTTATTTGGAAGGACTATCGGATTGATCGTGCGAACAGATTTTTAATTACAACTCAATTTTAAGTAATACAGAAATAAATTCAAGATAAAGTACTTAACGGTTTTACCCAACCATTGATATAAAATAATTATTTTCTGGATTTCCCCAGTTATGTAACCGCAATAACATCCTTTCACTATTCAAATGCCTCTGACGTACTTGGAAACACTCCGTAACTAGCTAATTATTAGAAAGGAAAAAAAGCTTGAACACACAATTAGAATGCTCACGTCCTTCTGCGTGTGCGGCGTTGGCGATCTCCCAATGATGTAACAAATAATAACATCCTTTCACTATTTAAATACCGTGTTTGGAAAACACCAGGTAATCACATATAGGACAGACAAGTCGACTTTCATCTCCAATTTTGACAATTGCTTCTGCCAACCTTATTCCATTTAATACAAAAAATAAAAACAATATGCACGTCTAGAATGTTCATTTGAAATCAGTTTCTGCCAACCTTATTCGAAAAAATCAAAAACAATGTGCAATTCTAGGATGTTAATTTGAAATCAGTTTCTACAAACGTTATTCAAATTAATGCAAATACGAAAACAAGATGCAAGTTTAGGATGTTGATTTGAAATCAGTTTCGGTCAACCTTATTCGAATTAATACAAAAACAAAAATAATGTGCAAGTCTAGAATGTTGATTTGAAATCAGCTTCCCCCAATCTTATTCGATTTAATACAAAAACAAAAAAAGATGCAAGTCTAGGATGTTGATTTGAAATCATCTTCGGTCAACCTTGTTCGAATTAATACAAAAGCAAAAACCAGATGTAAGTCTAGGATGTTGATTTGAAATCACCTGCTGCCAAACTTATTGTCATATATAGTTGAACCTGTGTCTTAATTCTCTATTTGAACACCGCATAAGATATAAGGCGTTGTATTTAAAAAACAAATATTACAATCAGCCAAAAGTTGGCAACACTGTAAGGCGATTCAGGCACTCTAAATTGGCGCCTAAGCAAGTTTGTATTACAAAACACGAACACGAACACGAATACGAACACGAACACGAACACGAACACAAACAAGAACACGAACACAAACACGAACACAAACAAGAACACGAACACGAACGCGAACGCGAACGCGAACGCGAACGCAAACGCGAACACGAACACGAACAGGAACACGAACACGAACACAAACACAAACACAAACACAACATCCTAGACTTACATCTTGTTTTTGTATTAATTCGAATAAGGTTGGCAGAAGCTGATTTCAAATCAACATCATAAACTTGCATCTTGTTTTCGATTTTGCATTAAATAGAATAAGGTTTGCAATTATCAAAATTGGAGATTAAAGTCGACTTGTCTGTCTTTTACGTAATTACCTAGTGTTTTCCAAACACGGTGTTTGAATAGTGAAAGGATTGGGAAATTCCCAACGCCGCACACGCAGAAGAAGGTGAACATTCTAACTGTGTTTTCAAGGTCTGTTTTCCTTTCAAGTAATTAGGTCATTACGGGTGAGGACCATAAATACGTCATCAAGGGTTGAAAATGGTACCTGATAAGAAGCTGGGAATTAAGATACGTCTCTGTGGTTGCCTAACCTAAAAACTACACTAGGCGCATGCGCGAAGGATTTGTCCTTGAGGGGTGGCTAGTTAATCAGCTATTACCATCTTTAACTATTAAGGGCAACGGATCATACAACCTACTTGTAGAAAAAAACTCCATCTAGTTCATCGAAAAAGAAAGAGTTGCAAAAGTGGATCAAAATGAAAGATATTGCTTTCGCGAACACTGACTGTAAAATAGATCGGTCGAATCTTGCTAAACAGCATAAATATGGAAAGCAATACGTCGTGGACAACATTATTCGCCATCACGGGCATTGTATATTCAGATTACCGCCATATCACCGTCAGTTTAATGCGATTGAACATATTTGGAGAATTTTCAAGTCAAAGTATGATTAGCGTATAGGTATAAATGGTTACTCCGATGACACTGTAATGCAAATACGGGAAGAGTCATTGAAAAAATGTGATAATGAGGTGTGGAAAAAACTATTCTGGACACTGAAAAAAAAGGAGTGGCGAAAAAGCTCTCGATGTAACGGTAGAACCATTCATAATCTCGGTAAATGATAATGATTCAGAAGACGTTGATGAAGAATGTTACAACATAGAATAAATATTTTTGTGTATGTACATATTTCATGTTGTGTTACATTTTAATATTATTTTTGTTTCTCTATATAATTAAAACTTCAGGTTTGAAATTCAAATTTATACGTTTACTGAGAATTGCATATCTATGACTTTAAATCAATCACTGCAATTTTATTTCAATAATAGCGTAGTAGATCCTGTCAAATATCAAAAATAAAATTTTACTGACCATGTAAATAACAGTTTAATTGAATACGCAATTTCTAATTTTTTTGAAATGCAATTCTCTAACTGAATACCAATCGTGCGAAGGAAATTAATGTATAATTTCACAAAAATGAACACTTGTGATTGATAAATCTCACAAAAGGCATTCGTTTGCGAATCAACCTTATCAAGCACTCATGATTAGACATTAAATTATCCAATAGTTTCCTTGCACTTATGTATTATATATGAAAATGATAACTTAGTGCGTTTCATGTAAGTAATGGTAAGCAGTTGGTAGGTAATAATGTACTTGACAGAATTATATAGCATTTAATATAATGTTATAAATGTATTTGCATGGCTTTAAAAATAGACGTAGCAGTTTGAGTATAACCATTTTAAATTAAATTATTTTCATTTCGCTCCAACATGGCGTACCTACTCCTATCTCGTTTTGTTGAGGGTATAACTCGGTTACAATGCCGTAACGAAGAGTGGCTTTCTTAATTTACCGCCTGCGGTGACAAGAATTGGATAATTACAACTTTCTAGCTTATATGCCCTGTGTTAGAATGATAAAGACGTATACTCTGTTGTGCAGTGTAAATATAAGGGCTAAGCCCAAATTGAAACTCATTCATTTTAAAAACATACCTATTGATTTCTTTCACCAATGTTTTACGTTTATATATATATATATATATATATATATATATATATATATATATATATATATATATATATATATATATATATATATATATATATATATATATATATATATATATATATATATATATATATATATATATATTACGTTACATGGATGACAATGAAATTTTGATGTTTGCATTATGTGTAAATACACTAAAGAACTTGGTTTCTTCCAAACAGGAAGTTGCATTTAAATATATGCAGAATAATGATTGTTGATTAGGTGAATATAATTAAGAAATAAAATTATACTTTGTATATTTCCTATAAGGAAAAAAATAAGTTAATTAAAAGTAGTCTTCCTTCGTTACCATACATACACTCTTTGTGTCAGGGACACATGCATAAGAAAGTCATGCGCTGTATACGTCTGATTTGTTATAGGTACTTATAATTTACTCTTACAACCACTTAACTTTTTTCAGGTAAAAACTTACGTGCTTAGATGTACACCTTTATACCAACCACTTTATTCATTACGTGCCAAGTTGATTATCAAGTTTATTCCTTAAAACACACTTAATGTTCTCAATAAATTTATATTTTACAACAGGTGTTACAAAATTCTAAATATACAAAATGAATTATTAAGAAGCTACGTTATCTACCATCTTTATGTATTAAATCATGATCCTGAAAGCATTAATTAAACGTATTTAAATTAGTTTATTTAAATTTCCGTGAAGTATGTTCTTTTATAAACATTGGGATTATGTATTCAAGTTCTCCCTTGTGACTCATCACAGTTTCACCGACGTGGCAAAATTGACCTGAAAAACAGAAGGATGTGTTCTGAGATAATGAGTACGTCACATCATACTACAAAGTAGTGTGGAAAGCTGAAAGATTTATTATGCAAAGTAAAACGGTTACAGATTTAAGATTTCAACAACTTCTTTTAAAGAAGGAGCATTTTGTTAAAACGTATGCAGCAACTACTCAAGTGTGTCTGTATAATAAGTAAAAAGAAAAATTGCTCATGAGCATTAATGTAAAAAAAAACAATTTTGTAACCTTTACTTCTTTTTACTTTATGCCATATTTCTTTTCAACAAATATTTTTTTTTTTTTCTCAGTTCTCTTGTGTATTTTTTGTACATGAAATGCTTATTGCTTATTTTTAAGCATTTTGTAGGCGCTGTATCTGTTTTTCTAAGCACTTTCGATTCAATCGCTTCCAATTTTCAAGCTTCCCTTTAGATAAATCTAGCATTATTACTTCATTGTTGTTTTCATCAATTTCAAATATTAATTTATTAAAGAAGTATTGCTTTCTTTGCCCAATGCCGCCACTTGAACCGTTATTGGTCAAAATGCTTTGATTATTTAGTTTTGTGGCGTATTGTAACGCGTGTAATGAAATGCTACCAACATGGTATTCATTACGTACATATTTTATCTAATTGATATGGAAAACTCTATGTTTTTATGCTAATATCTAGACTGGTCTATAGAGCAGACGTATGTACCCATAAATATATTTGAATACGGGTTTAGTTACGGCGATATGTTATTAGTGTACATACATTATACCTAAACTAGCTTTCCTCCGCAAAATTTTGCATTAAAAAATTAAATTTAATGATAATAAAATGCATAATAAATTAAATACAAACGTATATATGTAAATGGATAATATTAGCCGACTGCTAGACGTTTAAAAAAAAGCGTTACATTGAAGTCAGGGGATAAAACAAGAGTGATAATTTTTTGAAAGTGTGTCCTGGTGACTAGCACCAAAGGTGGAACAAAGTATACTTTATCTAATTGAAATGCTGATCTTTTGGTTATGTAATCGTGTTTTTATTAACTTTTCATACAAGTTTAAACGTTTCGATAACAAATACAGTCATCGCTTCTGAGTAAATGATAATAGTTTTAAAAAACTAATTATAATGTCAAACAAATATATGAAATTTTAGAACGCAAATACGGAATCTAATTTTATTTCAGTAAAGATTAGTTAGTTCTTTAATAGATGAATTATTATTAAACAACATTCAAAATCAGAACACCCTCTAACGAACGAAGGCTAACAGTGAAAAATGTACAATCAAACAACGAATTTAACAAAATTTAATTAAATCATCATGTAAGTCCAAAGTTGTGAAGATGGTAAGTTATTCAGAGCAAAAACCTTAACGTACTAATTAATGATCTAGTTAAACCCAACAAAGGGATAATTTTCCGTAACTATTTAAGGTCTGTAATCCTTATTATAAGTAGACAACATAACGTTTATGTTTAATATTGTCTTACTTTTAACTATATATGATAAATCCGTACAAGCTGTCAGAACTTGTTACAGTATAAACGGCAGTAAAACGGGATATCAGGCAAAATTGGATGTTGCTCGACTGCTCAGTGGTCGGGGTGGGTTCGGTGCACTAAATTTTGCGCTCAATAGGATAGCTTTCTATAAATAAGTCAAAATAGGAGTTGAAATCGACGTAAAAACAGGACAGCTCGCACAAATACACAAATAACTCGCTTATCTGAACGTGATCGCAGGTGGTCCTCTGGATCAGCAGATCTTCACTAACCCGAAAGGCTACAAATAATATCGCACGCTTCTCTAAAATAATTGCGTGCCGCAAAAACTATCAATCGCTAATCTGATCAAAATAACAATAATTCTGTTGTTACGTTTCTTTACTCGATAATTCTGATTTTCAATAACTCACTTTAATTCTGTTTACAGCCACTTGAAATTAAATTCCTCAAACCGCAATAAAACACGCTCCAATTAATAGAAGTAAGGCTTTAACTCATCAACCTTTAAAAGTTGCCTTGTAGTTCAATAATCAATGGATAAAGCTTTCGAACGTAATTACTTTACTTCAAACGAACACAAAAATATTGACGTTAATTTCAATGACTCAATCGCATAAAACACTTAAAATGTGCGTAAATGAGTTGCTGTATAAGAAAGGGGTTTATACTAAAAAAAAACACAAGCACATTAATCAAAAGAAATATAATATAAATAAATAAAAAAATATATAAAACCATCGAGATGTCTCCACAATTATTACATTATTGTTTTCTATGCAAGTTCAATCACCTAGTTTATCTAAAAGGTAGTGATACTAGCTAGTTTCAGTGTTGGCCTTTACTAAAATTTATTGTAAATCTGATTCCTATGCCAAAATAGTTTTAACAAATCAATTGCGTCCTCCTTGTAACGCATTTGATGCATATAATTTCGATACAATTCGTCAGTATAGCAAATAGGAAAAAACACTTAAATAAATTCGGATTACAGTACAGATGAAAACGCTTGTAGAAAAATTTAAACGGTAAAGAACAATGAGAAATTAATCTCCAAAGACAGCGTGTTCAGCCGTTAGTATATACATCAAAATAATAAAATTCACACAAAAGTTTATTAAAATTTATCTATCACCTGGTGAAAAGATCAGAGGATGATCACTGCGGCAACACCGGCGATATGATTAATGTCGTAACTACGCTCGATTATTATTCCTCGTGAAGAAAAGCGGTGCGTCGATTCAAAGTACCAAATGGCGGTTAATCTCTATCTCAGTTGGTTGTACGGTATATTACAGTCTATATTTAAGCGTTGTTTGTTAACTTTATTCTACTATATACAAGTTCTGCTTGGTACTTATTATTCTTCTTTAACTATACACAAACGCTTAATTATTTACAGTTACCAGCGAACTGTGAAATAACTGTTTGGAATTTAGGAGCGAACTTTTGGTTTCTTCCGCATAAAAGCGATGACTGAGAACAGTGAAATCACTAGATAATGAAACACTTAACACTTTCGACAAAGTTCCCTTGGACAAACTGCACTTGACGACATATCAATCTCGTGATAGTTCAACGACCTAATATGATCCTTTCGATAGTATTATTTAATTTAATTAATTATAGATAAGGTCGCTCTGCGGTACTTACTTGTTGCCGTAACAACCCTTTAACGCCTCTGCGTCTATACTAATTCTGGCCCTCGTGAAAAATGTATTTGTCGCTACATTTGTTTTTTATATCCCAGCCAATCATAAAAAAGATTACTTAGATTTTCTAAACACGCGCCCACCCGAATTAAACTCGAAAACCGTCGGAAAAATTGCATCACCAAAAAAATACACTTCGTAAACGCGGGCCTTGCCTATATAACAGATATATCCTGTAAATTAAAGATTTCTTAGCAACACTGGACCTTAATGCCTCGTACCTAAGGGCTAGACTCTTTTTATTTAAACCCAACATTCTTATCGAGATACTCCGACAAATTGTCGCCTGACACGTTTTAATGAAATGCGAAATATGCTTTTCTACACTAACATTAAATACAAAGTAACAATTTATATTTACTTTAATTTTATAAAACGTAATTTCCCTTTCAATAAACGAAAATTTCGAAAACTTATAATAAGGAACATAACTATTATTTACAAAGAAACTAATTCATTCTTGCTCTCAAATTAGTAAAAGGGTATCACTAATAATCCACTTCCACATAAATTTTATAAACAATCGTAACTTTACATCGTTTAAAAAAAAAAGGATTCTACTTGCGATCACTATTTATGAAAATTTTGAAAACCTTCCAGATACGTGAAAGACAAAATAAAACGTTACAATTGAAAAGCTTATCACAGAATGTATGCGTTATCAAGTTCAATTGCATGAATTTACATTACATTTCAGATGTACGGTGTTAACAAGTAAGTTACAATTTCGGAATTATCGGCAAATATTTGATAAAATCACGGTCACGTGACAAACTTACTAGAATGAATTGGTAAAGCATTTACTTCGAGTTCTACGAACAACACACTAAAAAATCTACAAATACAAAAAGTTAAAATAAAAAAATTGCGACATACCATTCTATCTTTTTTTAATTACAAGATACCAAAACCGGAAATTTTCTTCTTGTCTGTATAAGTGACTTGAATGTTCATATATTTCTATAATTTCTCACTGTAAATGAACTCAATAAAGAGTTTTCCGTGACAAAATTTCCATATTATCAAATTGAATGTTATTTAATTAATTTAACGCATGGTCAGCTACGGCAGACTTCTGTGATTGATTCAATTTACAACATTTCATACGTTCATTACCCCTTCTGTCAAAGCTACGTTTTGTGGTTCCAATGTACACTTTTACACAAGAACAAGATAACTTATATTCTCAGAAGTTAGTGATGGATTGAAACCATTTTTAGGTGATCTTAAATGTTATTCAATCTTTCTTGTAGGTTTGAAAATAGTTTTAATGCCACGCTTAAATAATATTTATTTGCAATGGTATTCATAACTTTAGTATATGTAAACCCTAAAAAATAAAGATGTATTATTTATTTTAGAAATCTAAAAATGCTAAGCTTCTTTTTCCATAATAAACTGAATCCCATTCGTAAAATCTAAAAACCCATTTAATTCTTTTTCTCCATGTCTCCAATATACTACAAAAGCATCCTCAACATCAAATTGTTCATACAATTTATTATCCTACTCAAAATGAGTATTGTTAAGATAGTTCTGAAACAAATTTTCTGTATCTTTCGGAAAAGTTTGAGTAATTTGTTCATCGGTTTCTTTTAAAGGAAATCTAGTCAACGTGAAACAACGTCAAAATTGATCATACTGTCACCTTCTTGTATAAATCTGTATGAAAAGTTAAAAAAATACACGATACCCAAAACGTAAGCGTTTCATTTATTGGTGACAGTCGTGAAAGTTTGCATTTTATGTATTTTAGCAGACGTAGCAAGTAATGAACCTTGGTCATCGCACTGAGAAGCTGGTGAGTGCGTGGAAACTGTTGTCCTTCGCAAAGCAAGGGTTTAACATAGAGGGGACGCCAGCTGAAGTAATGTTTGGTCGGACAATTGGAACACCTTGTAATCTGAAGTTTGGTACATGATCTGGGGAATAAATTGTGGATAATGAGAGGATACGCGATTGATTTCAATTTGCAACTGTTAAAGTCTAAAATCACTTTGTTCCAAGCGTAAAAATAGATTGAAATCATAAAATACAAAATGGCCCATTCTACCATACTGTTTAAATCGCTTTGCCACCTATGTGGGACAAAACAACATGGACGAAGTACGAGCTAAAACTAGTGAGTGTCATCCAACCAGAGAATTGCAATTCAGAGGAGTGCATACTATTTGAGGTACTAATTAAATATCATACTGAGATTATTCCAGAATCATGATTCCTCAGTCTATCTTGAAGTAAGAGTTTGGGTTCAAACACCATCTAATACTCTAAAATAGTTTGTTCGCAGCAGATACAGATAGGAAGACGCAATCTGTTGTGTGATAGCAGGTTTGTGCCTGCTTTAGGTCAGTTGTTTGAAGTTTCAGGTGAACAAGGGTAAACAGAAATAAATCAGTAATACGAGGGCAAGTTCCGTTAGGTTGCCAATCGATGCTCAACTATCATGTTGACGTGGCGATTGCGCGGTAGTGTTTCGTAATCAGTCAATACGTCCCAACCGGTACGGCCATTACGTAGCGTAGTTTTGATGTGAGCGCTGTTTTATCATGGCTAATATCGTTGCAGCTCCCGCCAAATGCGAGGCTCACTCCGTGATCCATTTTCTTCAAGCTGAAGACGATCATACGGCTGAAATTCATCGAAGATTGTGTGTTATGTAAGGGGAAGGTATTGTGAGTAATAGTGCAGTGCCAATGTGGTGTAGGATTATTTGAGAAGGATGAACTGATGTCCATGGTGAAGGGCGGTCAAGTGAGGAAGTCCATAACAACAGACGACATTGTCGAAAAGGTAAACGCTGTAGTTCAAGAGCGCCGGTTCACATTTTCTGAATTGTCCGCTGTATTTCCCCAATTTTTCGATCAGCACTGATTGACATTGTTACAGATCGACTGGGCTACCACAAATCTTGTGCACAATGGATCTCCAGACAACTTACAGATGTTCTCAAACTGCAGTGAAATGGATTCTACACTGACATTTTTGTAGCGATACCATGAGGAGGAAGTAGAGTTTTTGGGAACAATCGTAACTAGAGACAAAACGTGGGTTCAGTTTGTGAACGTCAAGACAAAAGAGCAATCGAAGCAATGGATGCACACGAACTCACCTAACAAACCAAGGAAGTTTAAACAAACCTTGTCCAACAAAAGCTAATGACCACTGTGTTTTGGAACTGTAAAGGATTCTTGCTAATGGAGTTTTTGGAACAACAATTACTAAAACGAGGTACTGGAATACCCTTGAACGTCTACGGAGAGCAATACAAAATAAAAGGAGAGGCATGCTGACATCAGTAATTGCCTTACTTCATGACAATAGACGCCCTCATACGCCAAGAGTAACAAAGAAACTGCTCAAGAAATTCGAACAGAGCTTGTTCAACCACCCTGCTTACAACCGGGACTAGGCTCCGAGTGACCAAGATAAAAATATGGTTGACAATGCAACGGTACAAGACTAACAAGGAATTGAAAACCAGTGTGACAGATTGGCTGAGAACTCAGGCGGCAAAGTGGTACGACGAGGGTATATAACAGCTGGTAACTGTTAAGATAAATGCCTCAATGTCGGTGACTTGAGAAATAATTCACATGTATGACTAAGTCCTGTGAATAATACAACTTTTCTTATTTCTTGTATTTGTTTTCGCCAGCTTAACGGAAAAATAGCTCTCGTAATTCGAGATGAGCGCAGGATCGAACAAGAATCAAATATCTATTAGAATAGGACAAAAAGATCTGGTTAGCGCCTGCAAGAAGGAGAACTCAAGTGGAAACAATGTGCACATATGGAGAGGCTTCTAAGTAGACAAATAATTACACTTTTAGGGGAAGATATAAAACTAGTTCAAGGAGAATTAGTCAAGGAAAACAGAGTTAGTAACTTCCTGAAATTTATAAAGATCACTAGTGTTTCCAATGTGAATTATGTAATTTACGACCAATCATATGATTATTTCAAAAGATGTGTATTAAAGTCGCGTTGCGTTCGGGTATAAATATGTGAAAAGATTATTATACTGTAATCAGTATAAATTATGTAATGCCACAAACAATATTTAATTCTCCGTGTTATAAACTAGTGTAAAAAATATTGCAAGATGTTAATGTCTTAAGACTTCGTGGGAATAAAAACAAAGGGAGAAAGAAAGATTATTTTACAGTATAATAATTATTTTAAATAAATGTGAGCTTGAAGAATGGAGCAATAATTTGAATAGGCACCTAGGATGTTTTGTGACAGGTAATTGTAACAAAACATTTGACAAAATTTGAAACCGATACTATCATTTGTGTCATTCGCTTGCCAGTAAACACAATTATAGACATTTTACACAGACATAAGATATTGTTACTTTAAAGTGAGGAAGTTATATTACACTAGTGCAATATGTAAGTTTCATGTAAGTTGCAAATTCCCACTCAAAGGTTATTACAGGTTTATAACTAGTATATAACATTATTGATAGGCTGGTACAAAATAAGTAATTGTTATATAGCAAGTCAATGTAACCTCTATATAACATAGTAGATTAAGTGTTACGTAACGTAGAGAAATAACTGATAAAACAATCCTCAAGCTATAAATTAGCAATGCTGTTAAAAAATGAAAGTAATTTGGGTTGAATTGCATTTTTGTTTGTATTTATTGTGTTGGAAAGAACATTATGGATCGCATACCAATGTGAGTTTGTCTTATTTTTTCTATCTTAACTCTGTTTATTTTTATTCCAATGAGATTCGAACATTAGTAATCAAGTTACATTGTTTGCTATTCCACTTCTCTATCGCTAGACGACCTGTTAACACATACATTATATTCCGTGTTACAGTTTAGTATTTTGTTCCAAGCTACACCATTTTATTGTAGAAGAGCCATATCCTTATGTTATGATAAGATGTTTTATTTAGGATTATTAACTGTTACTTACTTGGGCCCAACCGACCCGTAAACTAAACTATGTTATTGATTATATCATAGAAAAAATAGGAAATACCACCAAAGTGAAAGATTGTGGGGTATGCAGAGGAGCTGAATGCGGATCTAACCATTTCCCCCTAAAACCGGTGGTGATTTTCTCTTCAGCAGATAAAGGTGGCCAAAACAAGAATCTTCTAGTAAAGGAAATATAGGAGAAAAGTTTCCCAAGTACAAGTTAGAACTCCTACAAGACAACTCGGCTTTGTTCCTTTATAAACTAAGGCTAAGTGAAAAATTAAGGCATATTGATGGAAATAACACTAAAATAATGTTCATAGTATTTGGAAAGTGTTGATGACGATAATATAACAAGGTGAACGATTCTTTATATACCTGCTTTACGGTCAAACAGAAAATCAATACTTTTAAAGGAACTATTTTATGCTTTATTCTTGATAAAAGAATTTCATGTTTTACATTGTGTGAATGCAGCTTTTTCTATCTAACTTTTACAAAAGTTAATTTAAAACTAATCTAATTTTTACACGGGCTTTATTAACTAACTATTTATTTACAGGATACTGTTAATTACGGAGGATTAAGAAATATTCTAATTACATTTAGCAATTGGCGGAAATTGTATTAAAAACAGAATTGATGGTGTTTACGAGTGACTATACTCTTTGCAATGAAATATGGACATTTTCGTTTTGAGAATACTCGGTGCGGGGAACGCGTAAAGTGGTGGCCGCTTGGATGCCTTTGCGCTTCTGGTTTTGATAGCGACAATGATAGCTATCTGAGGTGTCTCTAACTCGATTTTAGTAATAACAATGATAAGGTATTTAAACCTTCAGGAACGTTTAGTTTAAAGATTATCAGGTACAAGATAAACCAAACATTTTACAGGTACAGTATTCTTGCAAAAGGGTTACTCCCTCAAGAATGGGTTATCGCAACTTGCAATCAGAATCGGATACAGGTTCAGGACTTTCGATAAAAAGTAAAGTTCTCTCCTAGCCTGGGAACGGCATAAGACCTCTAAATCTTCGAGACCTTTTGGTATTCAGAACTGTTAAACGAACAGGATGACAGGATAACGGAACGTTTTATGTGAGTCGGCATTTAACAGTGTTAAATCAGAATTTGTGCTGGATGTCACGATGAGTGAGCGGTTAGCAAAGCAGTTTCAAGACTTCTACTAAGAGATAAGCTTCTAACGAAACTTCTTTTAAGCGGTTAATTACATTAGGTGAGATAAAAATGTAATACTGGATACTCACTGTTGTACGTAACGTCTTCGTAATTTACGATACCAGGTGACCGATCGGTTTTTAATTTGCCTGGTGACAGCGTGTTTGTGTAAGCTTATGTAAGCTGTGTGTAGAATATCAATTACAAGATTCTGGTATTATACCCGTTGCGCTGTTTCATTGATACCCCAGGGATTAATAGAATATAGGCGAATACCTTTCTATCCAATTGAATAAGTACAAAACTACATTGACAATATTGTACGACGTCACGTCGTTTACTGGCGTAAGTGTAATGTTGTAACTTACATGCAGGTAACCACAGATTTAAGCAGCAGTAAGCCCAGGTGTTTTGAAAGTAGTTCAGACGGAATGAGGATGAACGAAACAGAACGGAATAGAATAGAACTGTGGGCTCTCGAAAGAGACCCAGGGGAATGAGTGGAGTTAACCCAATGGAAGGAGAGAGTATGTACTTTCTTTGTTAGGATAACGGAACGTTTTACGTGAATCGGCATTCAACAAAGTGTTAAATCAGGATTTGTGCTATCCTCTGGATATCACGATGAGTGAGCGGTTAGCAAATCGGTTTCAAGACTTCTACTAAGAGATAAGCTTCTAACGAAACTTATTTTAAGCGGTTAATTACGTTAGGTGAGATAAAAATGTGATACTCGATACTCACTGTTGTACGTAACGTCTTCGTAATTTACGATACCAGGTGACCGAAATATGGTTCAATTTCAGGCGGCTTGTTACGTTCAATCTGTCAGCTTCCTGCACGTCGGTTTTTAATTTGCCTGGTGACGGAGTGTTTGTGTAAGCTTGTGTAAGCTGTGTGTAGAATGTCAATTACAAGATTCTGGTATTATACCCGTTGTGCTGTTTCATTGATACCCCGGTGATTGATAGTATGTAGGCGAATACCTTTCTATCCAATTGAATAAGTACAAGACTACATCGAGAATATTCCTCGGCGTCACGTCGTTTAGTGGCGTAAGTGTAATGTTGTAACTTACATGCAGGTAACCACAGATTTAAGCAGCAGTAAACCCAGGTGTTTTGAAAGAAGTTCAGACGGAATGAGGATGAACGAAACAGAACGGAATAGAATAGAACTGTGGGCTCTCGAAAGAGACCCAGGGGAATGAGTGGAGTTAACCCAATGGAATGAGAGCGTATGTATTTTCTTTGTTAGGATGCTCATGCTTATGGTTGTTCGTAGCCAGTTCAGAAGTCCTTCTCCTCTTCAGCCCTAGTCATTCTTTTCTTGTTGGTGTTGCGCTATTTTGTGTAATTGTATAGTTTACAATCATGAGTTGTGGTTACTTATGGTGTTCAAAAAAAAAAGAAAAAATAGTTTAGATTTCATTTTAATATTTATGGTAATCGCTTTAAGTGTGCGTGTTGTTTACCTGGGTGTAGCGTGCTGCGTGTGGTTAATCCAATTTATTTGCCTGTATCTTGCGAGGTCGTCATCGAGTATACGGGGGGATGCGTGGAATATGTAGTGCTATCTAGGGATTCTTCTATTTCCTCGGGGAGGTCGTCTAGGAGTTGTCTTAGGATCTTGGGTAGGACGGGGGTTGAATTTTGAGATTTTTGCGTGGGAATTGAGGAGATCGGTAAGGATCTCTCTGATTGGGATCGTGCCGCCGAAAATTCGTGTGAAAGTTTCTTTGTAATGTTTGTATTCTGTGTATGATGGGTGGCATATTTGCGTGTTGTATTGTGAGGTCGTTATGGTACCTCCAAGGTAACCTGTGTATGCGCCAGAGTATTCGACGAGGAAGCAATAGAGGAGAGGTGATTAAGGTTTATGTTAGTATACATTGATGCTCGGAAATCCGTAACGTGGCGTATGTTTTGTAAGTGTTTTAGTGTTTTGGGGTGGTAACCTTTGAGTCCCTCCCAGAGGGCGCCCAGTAGGTTTGGTCGGTTTCTTATCCTGTTTAGGTTACTTTGTACGTCGGAGAGCCAATTAAGGGTTCTAATGAAGAGGATTCCTAAGTAGGTGACTTTGTGTTGAAGTCTTTCGTGGTTTAGGGTGAGGAAAATATGGCGGTCGGCTAGGTTTGAAAATTTATCTTCAGTGTAGTTAGGATGTCGGAAGAGGATTGCTTGGGTTTTGGTGGGATTGACGGAGATTCTCCACTAATGAAGAACTAAATACTAGACAACTTTTATTTCAGACGTTTTTGATAAAATAAGTATAAAACATAAAATATAAAATATAGAATATTCCATACTTTCCGGACACCTTGGGACCATACCCATTACTTCTACTTACG
The DNA here is from genome assembly GCA_036346205.1 of Vesta saturnalis. Taxonomy (NCBI): domain Eukaryota; kingdom Metazoa; phylum Arthropoda; class Insecta; order Coleoptera; family Lampyridae; genus Vesta; species Vesta saturnalis. The sequence continues at coordinate 3,583,132 of JARFJB010001795.1, forward strand.
TCATTTAACTTGATCTAACATCAGAATCTGACAAGTATTCAACTTTTTTTTAATAGAGTACACAAACCAGCACCAGCTCATTAAACACAATTACAAGTTACAAGGTTTGACCTACTAACATAGTAACCGTCCATTCGTTCTTTCCGTTAATGTTCAACGACCACATGTCTATACTTGCTCGAGTCATAATCATTTAAACAAAAGAAAAAGACTTGCAAGACTCTATTTTTGTTACATCCCACATTTTGAAAATTAAAGAATATCATAAATTAATTAAACACATACAAATGCAAGTGGTAAGAAAATAAAGAGCAAATTGAATCACGTATTCAAATCCATCAACGTTTATGCGTAAGAAAATTCGATGGTGCATAATGCTATTAGTATTTCATTTGATGCCTTTTGATTTTTCTTTAATGTTCTAAATATTTTACGCCCCTTTACTTATTTAAAGTAGGAAAGTTTTTCGTTATTACCACTTTTCCTACAAGGTTAACGATCACCAAATTCCTTTCCGACATTTCGGCATCAAAAACCACTATCAACTTTAGATTCTTTAAACCTTTATAAGACTCTGGTACAAACACGTACCACTTACTTTAGTGCTCAACCGGTGTATTGTTATCCATTGAAAATTACCCTTATGCGTTTCTACTTGTCTAAGTAACGCTCTTCTGTACAAATATACAACACTTTTTTGCATTTTACGTTTTTAAACGTAGATGGCGCATCTCCGTTTAAAAACTTAAAATGTGACACAGTTGTACCAATGTTCATGGAAAGAGGTGTGTCGGTATCATTTGTTTTTGTTAATTTTTTGTAGTTTTTGTGTGCAATGAACAATTATTTTGAATTCCGAGGTAAGTTTAATGCTTATTACATACTGTAAATTATTATTAGCTTGTTTTGGTATTTGAAACATTAAATAATCACGGTTCTTTGTAACAACTGTAATTTGAGGTCAATATTACCGATTTTCAAGGTTTCCGTAAACATAGAGTTTTTATAAAACTATGAGGATTTGGCCTTTCACATTTCGTTATCAAATTTCAGCTACTCATTTTGGCCAAGATATTATATAGTGCTGTTTGTAAAAATTACGTAGCTTTTGATTGAAAATAGTAGTTTAGAACTGTGTTATAGAACCTGTAGGTCCCTATACTTTGTTTACGAATGTTTATACACCGAGGATGTTTAAAAATTGTGTTTTCATGCAGAATGAATACGAAAAGATTCTATAATTTGGAAGATCCATCAGATGTGAAATTACTCACGAATTGGCGGAAGATTCAAATGCTGAGGGTGATGAGGATACCGACGATAGACCTCTACTAGATATTTCAAATTTTGATAACGAGAAGGGAGACGTTGGAGCAAGCTGATAATATTGCACCAACTCTTGTGGAAACTTCGAGCGACAATGAAGAGGACGAAAGTAGCTCTGATGATGAAATTTTTTCTTGGGGTAAAACATTCAAGACGTCTGGGCAATTTGTTAGTTTCGATTTTGATAAACTATTTGGAATATCGAGGGAATGCCAATTGACATCAATAGCCCCCTTCAAATTTTTCTTCTTATCACCAATATTCTTGCGATATCTTGTAGATCAGCTTAACCTGTATGCGACCCAGAGAAGCAAAAATCTAAACTTATCAATGGAAGAACTAAAAGCTTTCATCCGGCTTCTGATAATAATAGGATTTCACAATCTCCCTAGTATGCGACACTATTGCAGAGCCTATTATCCGACATTTACGCTTGAATAATAACGACCTAATGAAAAAAAAGGCGAAGCCGATCATGACAGACTCTATAAAATTAGACCATTTTTAGAATACGTCACCAACAGATTCAAACTACTATTCAACCCATCAAGAAATTTGTTAATAGACAAATCTATGGTGAAGTACAAGGGGCGCAGCACATTAAAGCAATACATGCCCTTGAAACCAGTGAAACGTGGGTTCAAGGTTTGGGTTATTGCTTGTGCCGTGACCGGGTACTGTATCGGATTGTCCTTATACTAAGGAGCAGAACAGGGCTCTGAAAAAAAGATGTCTCTTGGAGAGCGAGTTGTTTCCAACCTAAAAACTGCGTTTGAAGGACTCGGATACTGTCTTTAGACAATTTTTTTCTTCCCTGCCTCTGGCACAAAGACACAAAAAGCACAAAGAACCTGTTTTCTTGCGCTACCATTAGACAAACGCGAAAATTATCTCCCACTTCAGAACTCAAACCCGATAAAAACATGATAATTGGTAATTCGACGGTGTTATCAGTGATAATGTATCTGTATCCAAATAGGAAGATAGAGGCAAGAAATCTGTGGCAGTCATATGTACAATACACAATCTTTAATCGTTTAGAACCAAAGCGAGGACACAGAGTAACGTATATATGGGAGGCGTTGATCGTTTTGACCCGCTTCATTCCACACATAATATCTCATGGAAGAGCATAAGATGGTGGAGGAAGATTTTTTATTACTGCTTAAGAGTCCAGCATTGTAGACAGCTTCATCGTCTATAAAAATACATTGAAAAATTCCAGTCAAACAACTAAGCCTTTACCCAGCTGGACTTTCGTTCAGCGTTGACCTCGAAACTAATAGGAAATTATTCAGCAGAAGTAAGCCTGGCTACCCTTCCCTAACTGCCAGAGAAACAATCCTCAAGGCAGAGCTGTTACTACAAATGCAGTTCGACTGAACAGCATTGGAAAGCATGTTTCTGGAAAGGGGCCAAGAAGAAAGTGCTGCTACTGTAGCACAAAACCAAACAACAACGAGTGCTTTATGCCTTGAGTGCTTTATCCCATTTCATAAAAGTTGAATTGATATAAAATTTTATATTGTACTCGATGTTTATGGAACTTGTCCAGCACATTTTATTCATATCTAACCTTATACACATGTATGTTTCTACTGTAATCTTTACATTGGAATTTAATAAAGAATTTTACTTAGTATGCTACTATTCTTTTCCTAGTTTACAAGTAATTTTGGCAAAAATCCTAAGTTGTACCTATACGTACCAGTGAAGTTAATGTGATATCGTTTATTCAAATGGACTGTGGTACATACATGCACCACCCATTTTCACAAAATCTAAAATAAATTTTGACATATTAATACCAAAAAGTATAACCTTATAAACCAAATGAGTAGTAAATAACATAAAATTGTTACTTTTTCAAGTTCCAGACTTTTGCGCGTTAAAGAGTTAATAGGTACAAATACAAATACACCCTGTGTTAGATTGGTCTATCTGTTTGCATATTTTCCATATATTTTATACCTTTTCTTCTTTTCAGATAAACAAATTTTATTGCTTGTGGAGTTAATTCATAAACTACCAACGCCATTTAATATCGGTATAATTAGACCATTTTAGTCATTAATATAAATTTGTCTTCATTTTTTGGAACAGAATATATATCGATAGTATATCGTTGTCGAGACCAATAGACAAAATTACTGGTGGCGTTAAGATCAGTTCCAATGACAAAATTCCAACGATATTAGTTCTAAAGATTGCCTTAAAGAATATAGCGATATTATTAAGTGTTATTGTCGAAACGGTAAAAAAATATGGTGTGCAATTTAGCAAAATTATCTATTTCATACGACGAAGTAGCATCAAAGGGCAGAATGTTGTATTTCAGTATTGCAATAAACTAATGTTCATATCTTGTCAATGTCACATTTAACATTTTATGAATAACCCAGTATGTTGTAAACATTGAATTGTCTAAATTCGTTCGCTGCATTGCATTTTACTCAACCATACGCGTTTAGCAATCCATTTGGACATTCCATTTGGTATAAACGTAGTATTAGTCCAAAAACATTTGATTTTGTTACATTTCGATAGTATTATTCAACATACACACTACAAATATGCAAGTTAACATCCTCAACTCATAAAAATTAAAAATATACACTCCCCGAGAAAAAACGTACAAATGCAATTTAAGCTAATTTTGGTCGTCTATAACTTTTTTAATTGTTTTCAGATTTTGGTCAAATTTTTAGCATAGTATTGACATTTGTCTCGGAGTGTTATCCTGACTTTGAATCATTTAAAAAATAATGATGGCTTTATCATTATACAGGAAGAAACAAACGTTACTTTTTTACCCGTAAATATTCAATGCCCTGTGGAAAAATTGATCTGCAAAATTTAGTTTCATTATATGTCGGTTTGAAGTGTGGCCTTTACTTAACAAAATGTTTTTTTATTCTCGTCAATATCTGCTTTTTAAGAGAAGCTGCAAATTTTCAAAAACAGTGTTGCAGTATTTTATTAACAATTTAGAAAACTGCATTATCTTATCGAATAGCCTAGGCAAAACATCCAAAAACTAGTAGCGCGTATTGCCACCTCGTGTTCTTATCATTTCTTCCATGCGACGTGGCATGCTTTCAATGCTGTTCGCAGATCTGGCAAAGTTTCTGTGTGTCGATTTCGAACACGTCTTCCTAGCATATACCACACGTGTTCTATTGGATTTAAATCCGGCCTACGCGGTGTCTACTCCAATCGTTGAATGTTCACTTCTTCTAAATATTCTGTCACAAACCCTGCAACGTGGGGCGTGGTATTATCTTGCATTAAAAGAAAGTCTTGTCTGACAAGCAGAGCGAAGGATATCACGTGATCATCTAAACATTGTTGGACATAACGGATAGTGGTTAATCAACCATTTTCTATCATCAATAGGTCCGTTCCGGCATATAGTGATACACCAGCTCACACCATGATACTACCTCCTCCAAAAGGCGTTCAAGGAGATATGAAACATTTGGCAAATCGTTCACCAGCTCCCCTCCATATACGTTCACGTCCGTCAGGTAAACGTACACAAAAGCGCCATTCGTCCGTGAATAATACACGCATCCACTCTTCTGCTCTCCAGTTCCCGTGTTCATGAGCAAAATTTAATCGCCCTCTACGATGAGCTGGAAGTAAAAGAGGGCATGCAACTGGTATTCGTGACATCAATCCTCCTTCTTGTAACCTACACTGGTTGGTTCGTACAGATGCTATAGTACATACTGAAGTCTACGGCTAATAACGTAGAAGGTACGCTACGATCTCGTAATGCTGTTAGATTTGTGAAACGGTTATCACGCTGGTTAGTAACACGTGGTTTTCCTGATCCAGCACGTCGCGTGTATTCACCAGTTTGACGAACCGACTGATAGCATCTTGTACACTACGCTTTGGTTTTCCTAAGAATTCTGAAATTTGCCGTACATTGCGGCCATCGCATTTAATGCAACAGTACGTACAATATCTCCTGGTGTCATTTTTTTAAAACGACAAATTTTTAAATAGTGTATTCTGCAATGACAGTATAGAGATACTTTGATTAACAATGCTCGCTACTACGCAACCAAATAAGGTTACCAGATAAATAAATTGGATGTTTTACATAGGCTACTCGGTAAGATAATGTAATGTTCTAAATTATTAATAAAATTCAAATACTGCAACACTGTTCTCTTATAAATCAGATATTGACGTGAATGAAAAACATTTTGTTAAGAAAAGGTCACACTTTTTTTAATAACTCAAATTCAGGATAACACTTCGAGACAAATCTCAATACTCTGCTAAAAATTTGACTAAAATCCGAAAAAATTAAAAAAAATTCTGGGCGATCAAAATTAACAAAATTTTTTATTGGGGAGTGTTCTATTAAAAACAATTAAACACTAAATAGTACCCACGATATTCTTTTCATATCTCAAAATATTAAATGATTCATAATAACAATATAAAAAATGACGTCCCAATGAAAATATTGCATTAAAAATCATATTCAATTACGAAAATGTAAACGTTCAGTTTGATTTAAAATGTTGTTTCAGAATTCCCTCTACCAAGGGAAACAATGAAAAAGCAACTTAATCACATAATGTCAGGTCAATGTTGTGATAAAAAGAATAAAACAAAAAATTTTAAAATAGTAAAAACTGCGCATCTTCGGATACACAATTGATCAACCGCAAATGTAAGTATTTGTATTTATTACGTAAATTATTTTATAGCATAGAACTAATTACAGATTAATTTTTACCGCATTTTTTTTTGTTCTACACGATTAAAGTTAACGTAATTCCACAATTTTAAGCCTGATGACGTCAATCAAATGCGGCAAATGTGCAAATATCTGGTGTAAAACAACAAACGGCCTTCCAACCCACAGAGTCGAAATTGAAAGAAATGAAATAATTTTTAGAATAATTATGCAAATTATTTCTTAATAGGTTCATAACTAAAATAGGCCACATTGTAAAAACAAAAACAGTAACCTATGTCAGATAGACGTTTAAAATATATAAATATATATAATAAATAAATAATTTTTTTAATTTTATTGCATTTTAGTTTCGAAAACACTTGATCAAGAAAAGTTATGTGTCTAAATAATAAATTCACTTCACATTTTCTTATCGTTATTCAGATATTGTAGAAATTTGAACAAACGCTTTATCTCCACATTAGGGCCCCCTCACCGCCGCCGAATTTCTCCCTTATCCAAAAATCTAATCAACTCCAAAAGCTTAAATAGCGTAAATACAAAATTTCAATTACGTACGTATTCATGGCAGCTCTTGCCAAAAGTTTGACAAACACTGTAATATGTTATGTAGGCGGGAAGGTAAAATATGCACAAATCTTTAAGAACTTATTCCAGACTAACCATATCCGAACAATTATTTGTTCTGTACGATTAAAGTTAGACGGTCTACTTATGATATTCGGCCTACATTGCGCTACCACATTCTAATATGCGATCTGCATAATGTGATCGTCGTAATGAATAAAAAAATCAATATTTATTTAAAATACTACATTAACAAATACATTAATACAATAAAAACAGAATCAATCATCTGACATATACTTGTACACCGGGTAAAACGCAAAGAATAGGTGGTCTTTCTCATCTTCCTCAACACCCTCTATGCTACATTATGGTTTCCAGCCATGCTCTTTCGATACCGTGGACATGCGCTCCAATTTCAGGATTAGCATAATTTTCTTGATAGTTGGCCGTTGAATGATTATAATCAAGGCGATTTTAGTTTGCATACGCTGGCCACTCGTCGGAATGAATAGGCGGTGATGTTTGTACCTCTCTCTAGATGTTAGGAATTAACATATCGCTGTCTCTTCGATCGACACGGAAATAACGTACTTCGCTTGTGACTCTTAATCCAAACACCCACGGACCATAGATCCTTAATTGATAGTCACTATTGTTAACATCTTCCGCAACGCTCATCCACTTGTAGTAACTTTCCTCTATTATATTTTGGGCGGCCCGAAAAACGAGCTTAGTCGATTTGAACGGGATTCTTTTCGGTTCCAATACGCTGCCCACTCTGTTGCTCAGGCATGGTAGCAGAGCATACTACACGACACATGTCGTACCAGTCTGTCACGGTTTGGAGAGTTGTCTCTAATGAAATTTCCAAGATGAATTATAACCCTAGGATTTCCCATAACGACAGTTAGAAATTCACTCGTCCATTCAAATCGGTGTAGTGAAAAAAAATTATTTCCATGACGGATGGGCCATGCACTTTGACATCCTCTCCTGGGGCAACGCAATACCAATCTATAATCCCCAACGCGATCTCGTCGTCGCTTTTCCGGGATATCCAAACCTCATCTTGCACATGGATCTGCTTAGTTGATGTTGCCTAATAGATCACGTTTTCTTAAAAACCCCACTGTGGTCTGCTCATCGTGAATTATACGGTAAAATTCTTTGAGTAACATTCTCAATAATCGCTATATTCTCAGGCATCAAAGGCATCATTTAATATTATCATGTCTTATTTACCACAAAGTAGTTAAAACCCACATTATGAGAGATGTAAATCACGCGTAGAACGTATAAGGAATTATAATCATACGTGGACCACGTATTAGAAGATTACCCTGTACGTAGACCGCATATTACAGTGGCACTTGTGATGTACCGCAATTGGTGCAGCTGTAGATATTTTATCTTATAAATCAGAAGGCGGGTTGGATTCGAACCATCTAGTAAATATGGGTGACTATTGTATATTTTGATAGTAGAAATTAGGTGTGCTTGGAATTAGGTTGTTAAGAAAATAATGGAGACTGAACTAAATAATAATTGAAATTAGTATATGATTCGTATTACAATAGAGAGACTATTTCATTTAATATCAATTAATATCAATGATATAATTATGAAAATGTAAACTTTCACCATTACTACACATATTAAAATACTTATCTTTTTTGGGTTTTTAATGGTCTATTTGTATAATAATATAATACAATCTAAACGTTTCGATAACACTTACAGTTATCTTCGTTAGTAGGTAGTAATATTATTTTTCAAAATTGTTAAATTGTGAAATTTTGTGAAACTATGGAATATAATTTTAGTAAAAAATAAGTAGATCATTAAAAAATTAAATATCATTAAACTGTCTTGAAGATGGCAAATCAGAACACCCTCTAACGGTCGAAGACTAACGATGAAAAATGTCAACCAAAAATAAAATGTAACAAAATTTAATCAAGTTATGATGTAAGTGTAAGGTTGTGAAAAACTTCAATTTCAAAATGATAGAAGCATTCACAAATAAAAACATGACATCAATTAAAATAATCCAGTTAAATCAAACAAAGAAATAGCTTTGTAAATAAGTGTAAGTGCTATTTAACAATGAAAAGCATAACACAGAATGTCTTATGCAATTTTCAATTTTAATTTTAATTTTAACAACTTATGTTAAATTAGTGAGCTGTGGTAATTTAACATATAATTGGTAAACCATTTATTTCAGGGTCTAGGAAAAACACAGCAAAAAACCTAGACATACCAAAAGCTAAAATTAAAATCAAGACGTACCATTATGCGTTTTTTTAAATTATTAGATACCAAAGCCTATTTAAACGGAGATTTTCTGCTTGCCAATTAAAATTATTAGGGTCTTTATATATCTCAATAGCTTCACGTTGTGAACGAACATAATAATGAGGTTGTCTTGACAATATTTCCATATTGTCAAATTGAATGTCATAATTTAAATTATTTAAGGCATGGTCAGCTACCGCAGACTTCTCTGGTTGACCTAATCTGCAAAATTTCATATGTTCTGTAAGAAAATTTGACAAATTAAGGATAGGTAAAGCACAATTGTTATCGTCACTCACTTTTTATTACAATGCCGAGACCAAAGAAATATCCCCAAATTTCTATATATTAAAAGAAATTTTAATAACAAACAAGCTAATAATATTTTAAAAGAACTGAAAATACTCTTCTTAGTAATCAAATACATATTACTAGGAAGTCATTGGATAAAACCGATAGAAATCTTTTATATTTACATTTAGAAATTTCATCTATATTGAATAGTGAAGATTGGGAAAAATTGATTATATAACATTTAAATCTATGGAAACGAATTTTGACATCTCATGTCAACGTGAAAAAGAAAAATTTAATAAATTATACAAACAACAAAATAACAGACCATCTTTTGAAATTAAAAAGCAGTTATAAACTTTTCTGATCATGTTGTTTCAGATTATGCTATTGAAGCGCTTTCTAAAGGAGGAAATTTTGCGATAACACTTTGAAGATATCATTTCTAATATCGAAAACTCCATTAAATCGTTACCTTTTGATGCTGCTAATGAAGTTAGATATAACACCGTTAGCATATTACGTAAAGCAAAACCTTATCCTTTCGTCAACGAGTTGCTTTATTTGGTCTTAAACGTAATGAAAATATAATAATATTAAAGTCAGATAAAGGTAATGAACTGTGACATTAAATATGGACGACTATAATATTAAAATACAACAAATGTTGGAACCAAAAGCTTATCGTAAACTACCAAAAGATCCTACAGAAAAGTTTCTTTTAAAAACTAAAGAACTTATTAAATTATCATATATTTCCGAAGAAATAAAAAAGAAACTAACTAACTCTGAAGCTATTTCACCAAAACTATATGGTTTACCAAAAATCCATAAACCTAATATTCCTTTAAGGCCTATTGTTAGTGCAATTGGTTCTCCTATATATAATCTTGCTAAACATCTTACCTTTTTATTATAGGTAAAACACCCCATTGTATTAAAAATTCTGCCGATTTTGTTGGAAAAATGCATAATTTCAAGACTGAAGAGGGTGCTATAATGGTCAGTTTTGATATTGTTTCACTTCTGCAAAAATCCCTCTAAAAGAAACTATTGAACATATTGCTCATCTTTTCCCAAAGGATATAACCATTCTTTTTCAGCACTGTCTTACTACGACTTATTTTCAGTGGAATACTAAATTCGAACAGATTGATGGTGTAGCAATATGTAGTCCTGTTAGTCCTTTATTTACATGAAAAAATTTTAAACATTTACCAAACCTTCAGTTTGGTAAAGACATGTAGATGAGACATTTGTTATTTGACGACATGGAGACGAGGCACTACATGAGTTTTAGGTTTTTATAAATGGTGTCCATACTACCATCCAGTTTACCATGGAAAAAAACTAATGGAAGTTTACCATTTCTTGACTTATTAATATCTAAAAAGAAAAATAATAATTCACTATCTTTTAAGGTTTACAGAAAGCCGACACACACTGATAGATACTGATAGAAATTATCCAATCACTATCCACGTCAAAAAATTAGTGTAATTAAATCTTTAGTAAATCGAGCAAAACGAATTTGTGACCCTGAATTTTTGAAGGATGAATATAAATATTTAACAAAATTTTTACAAGATAATGGATATTCACTTACAGATATTAATAATCACCTTCTAGACATAACCTTAAAGAAAAACCATTCCTTAACGTTGGTACTGCTTTTCTCCCTTTTCTAGCTAATGTTACAGATAGAATTAAAAAAATTCTAGTTAAATATGATATTAGGACTATTTTTATACCATACAAGAAAAATTAAAGAACATTTAAGATCACCTAAAAATGTTTCATACCCATTATCGTCTTCCGGGGTGTATAAGTTATCTTGTTCATGTAGAAAAGTATACAATGGAACCACAAAGCGTAGCTTTGATACAAGACGTAAAGAACACATGATATTTTGTTGATTAGGTCAACCAGAGAAGTCTGCGTTAGCTGACCATGTCTTAAATAATCTAAACCATGATATTCAATTTGACAATATGGAAATATTGTCAAGACAAACTCATTATTATGTTCGTTTACAATGTGAAGCTACTGAAATATATAAACACCCTAATAATTTTAATAGACAATAAGAAAATCTCCGTTTAAATAGGTTTTGGCATGTTCCTAGACTTTGAAGTAAATGTTTTCCTAATTAGATGTTAAATTATCACAATACTATAATTTAAAACAAGTATAGTCCGTGCGGCCAAAGAATGCCTCGTGTCGCGCATTGATGTTCGTGCATTCGGCCGCACTCGTTAACGCAATAGCGACTGAAAGCATTACCAGTGGTGTCGGTATCGCGTTTTCAATTATTCGTCACCAAACCACAAGAAATTTTAAAATATTTTATTTATTTGAATTACACATGAACGGTAATAGTTTAATCATTTATAAAATAAAAAACAACCATGTTGATAAGTAATAAATTTTATATTTGAATTACAAATGAACACAACAGTTTAATCGTTTATGAAAATCAAAAAAGTATAAGTTCGATTTTTAATTACAGAAACAGAATAGGCTGTATTTTAAGAGTATTTCAAATAACTGTACACATTATATATCACCTCACGCGTTTTACCACTTAGTACTTGGCCACTTTTTCCCAATGTAGAACTCATGTTTCTACACTCGCTTTTAAATCACAGTTGAAAACGAACTAACTTATAAAAACATTTTTGAATATTTGCTAATCTGTTGTTAATAATACTAAGGAATGTCAACTATTAGGATTTCTTTAATGAGAATTTAAGCAAATGCCATTAGCATTACATGCGCCGCAAAACTACTTATTTATTTTACTATGTATTGTGAAAGTATTTGTTGTTTATACATATTTGTCTAATAAACTTGAGTATTATGAGCTTTAAAATTCACATAGGACACAAAATGGTTCACTGTCGTTTTGTTGCAATAATTGTAATAAAGTTAAATTATCGAGTACGTATGTAAATTAATAACAGAAATAAATAACTAATTATTGTAATACATGATAATAAATGGAACGCGCTTTTGGTGGCGACGCCACTGACATGCAGCGCTTAAGAGACTTGAAGTTGGACGAATGCGCATTCAACGTTCAGGCATTCTTTGGCCGCGCGGGCTGCAGTTAAAATTAAAAATTATATAAACCGCTCTGTATTATGCTTTTCATTGTTAAATAGCTCTTACAGTTATTGACAAAGCTTATTTCTTTGTTTGATTTAACTGGATTATTTTAATTTATGTTATGTTTGTATTTGTGAATGCTTCTATCAATTTCAAATTGCACTTACATCATAACATAATTAAATTTTGTTAAATTTGTTTTTTGTTTGACATTTTTCATCGTTAGCCTTCGACCGTTAGAGGGTTTTCTGGTTTGTCATCTTCAAGACAGTTTAACAATATTTAATTTTTTAATTAATGATCTAGTTATTATTTAGTAAAATTATATTCCATAGTTGGCTTTGTACGTTTATCAAACCGTTATATTTATAGCAGGCTTATGTTTATGTTTTAATTTTCAAATCTCACAAAATTGTTTCAACATCTTTAACAATTTTAATAGTTATTAGAATTAACATCCGTTCTACATACATAAAGACAAAATTTGCATCGATTGGGGCTTGAACCTTGGTGGCGCAGTTGGTTAGCGCGGTACTCTAGCAAAGTACAGGTCGTAGGTTCAAATCCTACTCGAGGTAAACTTTTTATTTATGTATTTAATAAAATTAATAATAATTTTTAATTAAATTTTAATAGTTATTACTACTGACGAAGTGTTATCAAAACGTTTAGATTGTATTACATTAACATATAAATACATCATTAAAAACTCAAAAAAGATAATTAGATAGTTAATATTACATAACAATCTTGTTATTTAATGTAGAGAGGGTCTCTTGATTTCATGTTTAATATATTTTATTTTGACATTTCATACCTATAATTTATCATATTTAATGTATGTTTATATCTTATCTACTGTAAAACGGCTCCCGGGTAGAACTGGTATTATGCTGACCTTGGGGAGAGTATGTTTTATCGTTGGAATACCGCGAGCGTGACTGTTATGAAATATGTTACCTTTTGGTTCGTTAATTGTAGATGCAGACCCTTAACATGTTTCTTCTCTCATACTGCAGTTAGCTAATCGTATACCCTGGTGATCACCATTTATGAAATACAGGCCTGCATTAAATTATTACTACATTGATTTATTAAGGTTACAGTAGGGTGATAGCAATTTAATCTTGCAGTAACAGAAAAGTCTAAATAGTTATTGATCTAGGTATTTATAAGTAATACTGACACTTTATTTATGTTGTTGTTCTTGTTGTAGTATGCGGTGAGGTTTTTTTTGTAGTTCTTTTCCTCAATCCGTAATAAAGATAGCAGAACTACATGGCATTTGCTTATAAATTTATATACTGCGTTTTATTGTGTTACCTTTATTATATCCTCCCTTAGATACCGCAACACATATATCCCATAACAACTCTTCACCACAACGTAAGTGATCCTACCTGGTTTTTCATGACGATCATTTGCCTTAAATAAGTTAGCACATTAACTTTGTTCTTCGATTCGAGTTGTGCAGTCCTTAGACTGGCCTAGCTACATTACACACCTAAAGTTAACTTAATAGGAGGAAATAATATATGCATTTTTAACACATTTTTAAAGACTAATTAGTGCCCCTTTGTTAAGTGCCATTGAATTGGACTTAAGTCTAGGAGTTTCGCGCCGTCATACAACTGTATTTCCTAAAACAAAAATGTAAAAAATTATATGTAATTCTTCTTCATGAGATCATTAGGTATTGCGGAGAAACAAATACATACTCTTTTGAAACAACATTTAAATGTCAGGAAGCTTTGTAGTCGTTGGGTTTCTCACAATCTGACAGAAGCTCAAAAAACGCAAGTGTCAAGTGGTACAAGGAAATGCTTAAAAAAATTTACCATGGTCGTTCCAATTCTGTACTTTACACTGTAACAGGTGACGAAACATGTAAACAGTGCATAAATCTTAAGGCAAAATATTTTGAAAGGCAATAACATTTTTTACATAACATAATATGTGCATTTTTAACATGTCCACGAATTTCATCAGTAACCCTCGTATTAATAGCGAGGTGTTATAAAATGTACAAAATAATCCATTAATCTTTATGAAATATTTAAGTATCACTCGGTATCCCAAAAATTATTGGTTCTGTACTATTAAAATTAACTTAAATTGAAAATTGTTGGTTACGTGACGTCATATTATGTTATTTCCTGATATTTATAGCGAAGTAATATAAAATGTAAACTTATTAAATACAAATCATATCCTAAATATGGTTTGTTTGATACGATTAAAGTTAAGTTAAATCGGGGATTTTAAGTTTCATGACGTCACACTACGGAGATTTCTTGAATTTAAACCGAGATGGCATAAAACATAAAAAACATACATTATTAAGGACTAACCAGTATTCCAATAATTAGCTGCGCTCTACGATTAAAATTAACTTAAATCAAGGATTTCGAGTTTCCTGGCGTCACAATACGTGGATTTCCTAATATTAACAGCGAGGTGTTATAAATGTAGAAATCTAAAAAATAATACTGACAGCTTAAAAAAACGTTAAATTAGTATCCCAACAATTATTTATTATGTACGATTATTTCCTGATATCAACCTGCAACGCGTTATAAAATTTAAAAAACAGGATATGAATCTTTAAGAACTTATTAAGTGTTAATTAGTATTCAAAATATTATTTGTTCTGTACGATTAAAAAATGACGAATTTAAGTTTCGTAACGTCAAACTCAAAAAAAGGTACCTACCGGACACGGATACTCAATAGTTCCTTTCAACATTCTTCACTATTTTGTATCGAATTTTCCGGACTCTGCACTTTTTACTTCTGATCTCAATGCACCCCTTTCAATTTTGTACGTATATCGAGTTCACCTGGTGCGCAATTGAAAATCCTTTGTAAAAATTGTATACTATCTTTACCACCAAAGAATTGACCTACGTCATCAATACATGCACCTACCTAAATAAAACGTTTATTTTGCCATGTCACGTTTAAGTAGACATCAAAAAGGAATGGTTAAAGGTTTAAGTACATTTTGAGCAACAGACGTTGTAACATCCCTTTTTGAGTTTATACCTTAATTTAAGGTCTTTCACTCGTTCTGTTGTAAATATAAGAAAAATTTTAATTATTGAAATATAGGTATGTGGTAGGCAACTTAATTTGCATATCTTTTCAGGGGTTTATAGTGCATACTTCTTAATCGTTTATACTCCCTCTTCAAATTATTTTTCTGCTCAAATACGTTTGCGCAATACGTCATCGTTGACTAAATTCCTTGCGCAAATCCTTTCGCGCACGACTACATCATCTAACTTCGAAAGCATCCATTTTTTTCACTTTCTGATGAAAGTAGTGTTGTTAGAAAGTTTTTTTTTGGGTTTTTCACCTAAATTTAGTGAAAGTGCCATTGATTTGATGGTAAGATATTTTAATGCATTATACAAAAAATTAAAACATTTGCTCTTTTCAAGTACTTTTATTTTAGTTCACTTTTATTTTATTTTACTTTTATACTGTTGATTTCACCGCTTTTGATTACGCATTTAATTTTACTGTTGCGTACGCTTTCATTTTATGATTGCAACTTTTATTGGAAAATTTCAAGATAATGCATTAAACGGATTATTCCATTTCACGAAGATAAATTTACAAGAAATAAAATTCCAGTTTGGGTGTGGCTTACAACGTAAAGCATTATTTCAATATATTGAGCAATATTGTGGCAAGGATGACATCACCTCAGTTGAAATTTCCGTAATCGTTTAGATACCATAGGTTATTAAAAAATGCGTGTACAAAATTTTACAAACAGGTATTTATGTAATGATTTTTTTAGAATTTAAGGTTAGTTTTAAGACATATTTTATTTAACCATATCATTAACTGTTAATAAACATATTTGTATATTTTTATTTTTTTACATTTCGATAAAATTTTTATTGTTAACAACCTCGGTTTAGTTATTCCGAGCATTATAAAAATAACTTGGCGTCCGAGATCATTTTTAATACTGTTACATTGCAATTTTTTTATATTGATGTTCAGTGGAAGAAAGCTAGCAGATTTTGTGGTAATTAAGCAAATCAAAGGAACGAACCACCCTATGTTAGTCTACCGATTTGAGTCAAAGGCATTATTTTAGGTGAATGGTTAGTATCTCCAGTTAGCTTAACGATGTGTTTATGGAGAACTTTTTACTCTTATTTCTTTATTCATTTATTTACAACCAATGTATTATATTATTACGATTACCAGTTCGACCACCTTATTATTATAACGTATGTTATCGACTGTTTAAACACAGTGAAAAGAGATGACCTATAAATGCTTGTTGTCTTAAACTCAATTAATAGTGATCTCAAATTTACAGCGTGTGGCAAATGCCTTGGGTATATCTCTCACAACAGTGAAAAATATCAAACCTCGGTCAAAATCCAACCCAACTCTGTCTAGTCCGGGTAAAAAACGGCCACGTAAGAAAGTTAAATCTGAAGATCTTGCAGATACCTAGAAAATGTCCACTAGGAATATCTTATTATGTACGAACAAAGTGAGTATATTATAATTACATATACCATTTACATTAGTCTAAATTGTATTATTTACAGAAAAAACATGTCACAGTTGCAACTTTAAATGCACAAATTCGTAACACCCATATTCCCTTAAGCGATAGAAGTTTAAATTGTGCCTTACAGACAATGAGGGTTCAAGTTCCAGAAAGAGTGTAATCGAAGAGCTTTGATGGAAGAAAGAAATATAGCTGAAATGAGAGCACAGTTTTTGAAACAATACATGTAAGAAATCAATGCACCAATTCGTAGAGAAGCAGTATTTATTGAAATCAGGGAAAATCATGGAAAAATGACGATGTAAAAAGAGCATACGAAAACCTCAAGGATATGATGGGAAAAGATTTATAGTTATTCATGCTGGAACTGCCTCAGGATTTGTACAGAATGCTTCTTTGCTATTTGCGTCGAAGTCATTGAAAGAAAATTACCATGGTGAAATGAATGGGGATATGTTTAAAAAATGGCTCACTGAAAATCTCCTAAACAATTTAGAAGCACCTTCATTAATTATAATGGATAATGCACCTAACCATTCCATGTTAGTGGAAAAACTACCAACATTGTCTTGGACCAAAGGTAACATGATTTCATGGTTAATAAAAAATAACATTAATTATGATCCCACCTCATTCAAAACCGAGCTCTATTCGTTAATAAAATCACAACGAATAGTAAAACGATATGCGGTAGATGAGATAATGAGGAATTGCGGACATGACTTATTAAGATTGCCACCTTATCATTGTGAATTCAATGCAATTGAACTAATATGGACACATGCTAAGGATACTATGACAAGCACATAGGAACAGATGGCTTCAATGTAATTAGTATGTGGAACGAAGCTTTACAACAATGTAATCAACATACTTGGGGTAATTCTGTACGCTATGCAGAGGAGATTGTAAAACAGTGGTATAAACGTGAGGAAGTGCTAGACAAAATGATTATTATCGTTTCAAGTGATTGTGATAGTTCGGATACAGATTAATCATATATTATCTTTTCTTTAATAAACGCGTGACTACAACATAATAATGTGTTTCATAAATATACACTAATTCATTGCATTAAAATTATTTAATCATCTGGAAGGCCACAGTATTGCCTAGCTATTACAATTACAGTTTTATATATTCGAAGATCTTCAAAGCTCGTAATTACATTATCTACAAATGTTATAATAATTACTAATCGCATATAAATGTTTGACATATACCTTTGTAAAAATTAGCATTCTACATTAATCTCATTTTCCATTTCCATCCAACTATGGGTCAAGGTGGTATCTTTGAAACCATATTTCATATTATCACCTGCAATTGTAATTAAAATTAAATACCTTTGTATGTACAGGGTGGCCAACTAAGAATGCGAGGTACTGTATCTGGGAAACTATCCATCGTAGAGGCTTGCGCAAAAAAAAGTTATTACTAAAACGGCAAATACAAAACCTGGAAAATGTTTTCAACTTTCTGAAATGGCCGCTAGGGGGCGTAACTGCAATCTTGAATCTAAAAAAGTGATGTTTATGTGAATTCTGCTGTATTAACCTAATACAAAAAATAACTGATCTATAAAGTCGAGGATAATCTGAACTTTCTTTGTTTGGCACTTTTTGACGTATGTCTAAAAATAAAGTGGTGGCGGGTATTCAAAGGTTTCCTTAAATAACCCCCTGTGTCTTCGAAACGGCTAAGCCGATTTTAACAAACTTGGGCGCGTTGAAATGAGCTATTCTTGGGCTACAAATGTTATAATATTTGAAGTTTTGTTAGTTTCACATGTTGTCGCTAGAGCGCTTTTTTCGACATTCCGATAGAAACGGTTAATTTTCGCAAAAAAATTAAATGCATTGGTATGACTTTTTTTTTCATGAGCAAGTAGCTAAATGATGCCTAAACAAGCTCGTGAAAACCGCATTTCGATATCTTGTTCCTAACCTAAAGTATCGGTCAAAGGAAACTTTATACGAAAATCCCTTAAATTTTTTTCTTTTAACTGTATTTTTCTGGAATTGTTTCTATTATGTAACTCTGTGCATTGCTGAGGCCTCTTATGGGTAGACAAAATTGCAGCTTCAATTTCGGCTCTGAATAGGTTACCTAGAAATTGCGATTTTAAATGTTTGTAAATTTATACACCAGAATAAAATCACCCTTTTTGAGATTACTACGGGCAAGTAAGCAATGCTAAAAGTTATACGAAAGGCCTATTTTTTGTTTGTTTAAATGAATATTCACTATGGATATATACGAAAAATACAATTAATACAAGCAGGCAATGGAAACAGATACCTAAACAAAACATACATAATCCTCAAATTGTCAATAGTTGTCAATACTTTCGCGTTACTTTGAGCAATTTTTGTGCTTTCAAAATGCGTTTTACGAATAATGAAGCTATTGATATGCTTGCGGTTTATTTTGAATGTCTTCAGAATGCCGCAGTAGCTAAAAGAATTTACGCGGTTCGATATCCAAATCGGCGTCCTTGCGATGTAAGAGTTTTTCCCCGAGTAGTGGCGAGCTTACGAGCCAATGGAAGTTTTCGGCCTACGTTTCAACGGCAAAGAATTAGAAGAACACAAGGAAATATTAACCGTGTACTGTGTTATATTGAAGGAAATCCTTATGTTAGTATAAGAGCATTATCCACTGAGCTGGGAATATCACATACAACGGTTCAAAATATTTTGAAGGGCCATAGGTAAGTTCTAATGGCCTTCAAAGCGTATAGGTATTCGTTTAAAGTTTTTTTAAGTACTTTAAGAATGCACCCATATCATGTCGTTTTGCATTAGGCCTTGAAAGAGGAAGATTTTGATCGAATGTTAGACTATTGCCATTGGATGTTAGGCATGATACGCGAACATAAAGAATTTTTATTTCAAATTCTTTGGACCAATGAAGCCACCTTCAGTAGTGACGGGAGAGTCAATCTGCACAATATGCATTATTGGTCTGCAGAAAATCCCCATTGGTTGCGTGAAGTTAAGCGCCAAGGACGTTGGAGTTTAAATGTATGGTGTGGCATACTGGTAGGCAGAATTATTGGGCCATATTTTTTCGAGCAACCTCTAAATGGCAATGTATTTCTTGACTTTTGGCCAATCAATTACCGTTGTTGTTGGAAGATGTGCCTCTGGAAACAAGGCAAAAATTGTTTTGCAGTTGGATGGTTGCCCAGCACATTTTGCTATTAATGTGCGATAGCATATTAATGAAGTATTTCAACAGCGGTGGATTGGAAGAGGAAGTCTGTTTCTATGCCGCCCGCGACCGCCAGACTTAACTTGCCTCGATTTTTATTTATGGGGGCACTTAAAGGACATCGTGTTTCGGACTCAACCTACTACTAGAGAAGATATGAAAAACCGGTTTCATAACGCAATGCGTAACATACCGAGAGGCGAAATTTAAGCTGCAGTTTTGTCTAGTCATGAGAGGCTTCAGCAAAGCATATAGCGTGATGGTCAGCATTTCGAGCATTTACGGGGGCATTAAAAAGCTTCCTCCTTTAAATCGATCCTTTTTAGGGCCACAACTTACATAATAGAAACAATTCCAGAAAAATTTGTTAAAAAAAATAAAAATGTAAGGGATTTTCGTATAAAGTTTTCTTTGGCCGATATTTTAGGTTAGGAACAAGATATCGAGATGCGCTTTTCGCGAGCTTGTTTAGACATCATTTAGCTACTTGTTCATGAAAAAAAAGTCATACCAATGCATTTAATTTTTTTGCGAAAATTAACCGTTTCTGTCGGAATGTCGAACAAAGCCCTCTAGCGACATGTGAAACTAACAAAACCAAATATTATAACGTCTGTAACCCAAGAATAGCTCATTTCACCGCGCCCAAGTTTGTTAAAATAGGCTTAGCCGTTTCGAAGATACAGGGGGTTATTTAAGGAAACATTTGAATACCCCCCACCACTTTATTTTTAGACATACCTCAAAAAGTGTGAAACAAAAAAAGTTAAGATTATCCTCGACTTTAAAGATCAATTATTTTTTTATTAGGTTAATATAGCAGAATTCACAGAAACATCACTTTTTTAGATTCAAGATTGCAGTTACGCTCCCTAGCGGCCATTTCAGAAACTTGAAAATATTTTCCAGGTTTTTGTATTGGTCGTTTTAGTAATAACTTATTTTTGCGCAAGCCTCTACGGTGGATAGTTTCCCAGATACAGTACCTCGCATTCTTAGTTGGTCACCCTGTACAATAACGTCTAACACTTACCATGGTCTTTAATTTTTACGTCACGATAAACCTTTCTAATCGGTTTTAACAAAATTACAATTCAAAATCTTCAAAATATTAAATTTTTTTAAATTTTCTGTGTTGTGTTGACATTGAGATTTGGAAACATTAAATTCTTTGGAGCAAAGATAGTATTCATTATTAATTTCGCTGATTAATCTTATACACTGGTCCTGATCACAATGTTATATTTAACCTCTCCGAAAATACTACAGAGCGTGGTATTAGAACAACTACAACAATTGATTCCATTTATATTCAGGCCAAATGCGGATATTATAATTAATCTCTCCGAAAAGACTAAGAAAAAAGGAAAAAGTCCTCCCCAACGGGGAGAGCGGGCAGTTTGAGCTTTCCAAGCTCTTTCAGGCACAATCATGGATTCCTAGCATTCATACATACATTACGTATATACGGATGGTGGGATTAAGGATGGATTTGGTCAGGATGGATCGGAGGAACGGAGTTTTGAGGGGGAAAACACTACCCCAGCATTCGCCTAATTAGCCGCACGTGGTGTGCGTATACGCAGTGACCATGCCGCTGCATGTGTATAAGGAGAACCCCCTGAAAAACCTGATACAGGGTCGACGGTTGTCAGGGTATTTTGAACACCCTGTATACGTATTGCGTAATTTTGTTTGTAGTCTTATGTAATTAGTTAGATTCCGTATATAAATTTTTTTTTGTTGTCAAATTAAGTTTTATAGTAAATTTGTGTTTAACGTGTATGGCGAGCTTTAGATTCTTTGTTTGTGAATTTTTTTGTAATTTAGGTTGTTTTTCCGTATTATTTCCCGTTTATAGAAGATTGATTAACGCTTATTTGTAAATAGTTGTCTTTAAGTGTAAATAACGTTCATTTCGTTTGATTTCCGTAGGATATAATAGAAAATTAAGTAATTTAAATGAATAGTATAGGTTTATCTGTATGATGTCATGGTAGCGCCATACAGACGCTTACGTATAGTTGTCCAGTTTATTATTAGGTATGTTGGTTTTGATTGATAGAGGAAACATGTGGGCCTTATTGTTCGTACTTTAAGGTAAACATACAGAGGCTGTATTCGTTGATCTTGCTGACGTGTAGTTTTTGAAAATTTACCGAGTCCTTACGGACGGAAACGAATTTGTGTATCGGGGTATTAAATTTTCCCCTTCCGTTTTTTTAATTGGTTGAATTATATTAGATAAGAGTTTTTATGAGTAGTGGGATGCAAAATTCAAAGATGGATTTTTGTTAATAATTTTTAGAAAGTTTAAGACAGATCACGCTTTCGGGTAGTAGTATACGTTGCCGCTTGTGTTACGCTTTAAGGGGTGGTTTAGAACGTTGAAATTTTGGGGCCTTGTGGTGTTTATCGAACGTACTTTTTTTTGTGTAGTAAGGGTAGTTTAGCTACTGAAGAACCTGTGAAAGGGATTTTATGAAAATTGTTCATCACCAAAGGATTATACCTAGTGCCGATTTCGGTTTTACGTAAAGTTACCTGGAGGACATCGTCGTGTTGCATAGTGCTTCGGTGAAATCCTTGGTTTTTCTCGCTTTTGCGGATTTATTTAAAATCATCGTTCTTGAGTGCCACTTAATTATCGTATGAAGCGTATCTAAAGATAAAGAAACTTTCGCAATATATTAAAATTTAACGTTATTTAAATCAAGTTAATAACATTTTGGATTATCAGTGGAAATAAAACCAATTAAAGCTAAAAGTTATCAAGTCAATTGAACACTCATATTAGTATTTTAAAAGAAGTTTTGGAATTTATGCAATAACATTTTAACCCGATTCAAGCAAGGGATCGTTTGTGTATCATAGTACAATAGTCAACAATTTCATTCATCATTTGCCAGACAAGGAAGATTTCATTTCCGTTATAGTAGAGTCCGACCATCATTTTCATTGTTGTAACACAGGAGAGGTGTAATGCTAGACTTTAAGGTAATATAACATTGTTTCTTTATTGAATATTTCAAGATTTTTTTGTGTGTTTCGATTTATTTTGTTTTATGTGTTGAAAGTTTGGAAGCGGTGTCGTATTTTTTTTTATTGGTAAATTAAGTTGTTTTAAATATATTTAGTGTGATTAATTATAGTTTTAACGCTCCGCTTTCACACTTTTTCTTTTCTATTTTTGATTTTATTAGTAAAGGGCAATTGACCCTATTGTAGTGTGGGTATATTATCCACGAATTATATATATTTAGGTTAAACGATTTAGACTGGCGTAAAAGCAGTATTCTGATCAGACATCCTGTCGCCTTTTAAGTGTTTATTTGTTTTGTTGTTGATACGCATTATCGTCTGTTTATATATTTTTTTATATTTATCCTTTGTTTTTATTTTATTATAGTTTGTTAGGTTTTATAAATGTGTTTTACTTCTATGGAAACCCTTTTGTGTTACATAAAAGTTTTTGTTGCAAGTTACCGGTAATTTAGTTTTAACGTAACAAAGTTAGTTTTTTTGTTTTATTGAGTAATAGCGTTATTAATATTTAGTATTTTATTTGATTTTTTTAGTTGAGTATTAATTCATTTAGAGTTCATTTTATAGATTTTTTTTTTGTTTTGATTATTATTTAATGCATTATTTACACTGAGGTGTAGTAACGTAAATTTATTGAGTGTTTATCACGCTTTTTTATTTGCCAAGCGTGTAGTGTTTTTTTTTGAAGCCCGATTTCAGGTTATTTTGCCGAGTTGCTGTAGCGGACACCTGAGATTGATTTACGAATAGGTAAGCGCATGTTTTTTGGATGTTTAGACACGCTATGTACTCGTAATTTTGGCACGACAACCCTTATTTTTGTCTATCAAATATCCTGGCGCCCTTAACCGAACCGAATTTGACTTCATCCCCTATTTTGACTGACGTACGATTTATTATTCTGGATGTGCAAAATTATTAACATCAATCCACGATCCGCACGCTGACTAGTCGAGGCAAAAAGGGGCCAATTTATCTGTAATCCCGTTCTACCACCCGTTTATACCGTTACAGGTAAAGTTGGCGCTTCAACGTGGGACATTTTAGGTGGTTTTTTGTAGATTTTTTTTTTGGTGACATCTTAGGATAGTATTTCAGTATTTTCGCTTCATGATTATTTTATTGTTGAATTAAGTTTTTTTTATATACGTATCGAAAAATTAAATATGGGTTATAAAATTAATGTAGATAGGCTTACACCTAGTGAGGTAAGATATGAGATAGCGGTTAGAGGAGGTGATCTATCGTTAGGGGTAACTGCGTTACGTGCTTTGTTACGGAATATTTTGAGTGAGGAAAGTAGTGGTAAAATTTCATCACGTCCCGATTATCCTTTCGATTTTGAAACAGATAAGAGTGCTATTGAGGAAACGAAATTAGAATTAGGAAAATTATTAGAGGAAGTCAAAATTAATCCGTCCACAAAAATTTTAACGACCATAGAAACCAAGCTCAAATATTTGTTAGGTAGAGTTAATAATTCAATTCCGAAAACCGATATCGATGTTAAGATTAAAGAAAGTTTGTTTGTTGAAATTGCGGTAGCTCAGTCTACATACGAAATTTTGGATAAACGTGTAATTTCAAAAAGTTCACCTTTGGAAATAGTAAGCAGTGTTTCGAATAACGACGATCAAAATTCAAAAACAGATATTTCAGTACCGATTAGTAATTTAAATTTAAGTACATCACCTGTTAGGAATGTAGTTGTAAAAAGTACACCAGTTTGCAAATGGAATTTATCATTTTCGGGAGATACTAAATCTTTATCGCTAAGTGCTTTTTTGGAACGGATTTCAGAATTACAGATTTCACGTAGAGTAGATGATAGTCAATTATTTTCGGAATGTTTAGATTTGTTTACGGGTAACGCTTTAATTTACGTTCGTTCCGTTAGAAGGGAAGTTAGGACTTGGGGTGAGTTGGTGGAATTGTTGAAAATTCAATTCCAGCCAATAGATTATGACGATAGATTATTAGATGAGATTAAGCGTCGTACTCAGGGTACGGACGAGACTATAGGAATTTATATCGCTGTTATGCGGACTTTATTTTCGCGTTTCAACGAAACTTTGTCGGAGGATAAGCAATTACGTATTTTGCGGAAAAATATCGCGCCTTCTTATCAGGCACAATTGGGTTTAACGGAGGTTAGCTCGATTAACGAATTAATTAAGTATGGAAGACTTATCGAAGAAAGAGTTCAAGCAATGAATAGTTATGTACCGCCTAGTCGGAAACGCTCCGACCTAGAAGTTGATTTAGCGTACGTGGTAGAAACCCCACCGGTTGTCACGACTAAGAATAAGGAAGTACCGATACAGGAAGTGAAGATAACGCCGAGTAGAGTTGAGGGAAGATCGTGTTGGAATTGTCAGAAGACCGGACATTTAGCGTCGCGTTGTAAGGATACCATTAAGAATCGTTATTGTTATCGTTGTGGAAAGAAGGATTTTACAGTGAAGAATTGTCCTAAGAGTTCGAATACGGGAAACGGATTAAGGAAGCAATAAAGAGCCGCGTATTGCCTTCCAAGATCTACATTAAGTCGGCAGTTTATTATAATAGTTTAAGAGCCAAGGATGAAGTTACTTTTTCAAGGAATAAAGTTTTATTGGATTACGTTTTCGATTTAAAGGATTCAGATGAGAGACCATTCGTCACGGTCAAGATTTTTGGTCAAGAGTTATTGGGATTATTGGACAGTGGATCTACGAAGACCATCATTGGAAGAAAGGGATGGGAGAAATTGAGTCAATTGGGAGTGAAATTAAATAGAGAATTTACGTCAACCTGTGTCGTAGCTAACGGTCAATCAGTGAAGAGTATCGGGTCAGCCAGTGTTCCGATCGAAATTAAGGGAAGAATTATTACGATTAACGTCATTGTTGTATTGGAGATACCACATCAGTTGATATTAGGAGTCGATTTTTGGAAACGAGCGAATTTTGTTCCGGACTTAAGAAAAGGAGAGTGGAAATTTGAAAATGAGGAAACTATTAATGCTATGGAAGATAGAGAGCCGAAGATTTGCTCACGTTTACATCTGAATGGAGGACAATTAAGACAATTGGATGGAGTAGTGGACAGTTATTTTGAGAACATTGAAGGCAAGGAATTAGGATGTACAACTTTAGTAGAGCACAAAATTAAGACATGTTGAAGATGGATGTGATTGAGAAATCTAATAGCGCTTGGTCAAGTCCGATACTACTAGTAAAGAAGAAGGATGGAAGTTATAGGTTTTGCGTGGATTTTCGAAAAGTAAATAAAGTTACCGAGAGAGATGCATATCCGTTACCGTACGTTTCAGCAATTTTAGACCGTTTACGTGACGCAAAATACATATCGTCGTTAGACATTAAGTCAGCGTATTGGCAGATACCAATGGCGGAGGATTCTAAGCAATATACAGCTTTTACCGTACCCAACAGGGGATTATTTCAGTTTAAACGATTACCGTTCGGTTTGGCTAACGCACCAGCCAGTTGGCAACGATTTATAGACCGAGTTTTAGGACCGGAATTAGAACCTTATGTTTTCGTTTATCTTGATGATACGATTATTTGTACACCTACTTATGAGAAACACTTAGAAGTTTTACAGGAAGTTTTTCGTCGATTTACTGAGGCAGGAATAACGTTAGGGAGAGATAAATGTACCTTTTGTCAATCGGAGTTACGATATTTAGGTTACGTAATTAACGCGGATGGGTTATCGGTAGATCCGGATAAAGTTAGCGCCATTTTAAAGATACCGACACCTAAGAGTGCTACGGAAGTAAAGCGAGTTATCGGAATAGCTAGTTGGTACCGTCGTTTTATTCAAAATTTTTCTACGATTATAGCGCCTTTAACGAAATTATTAAAGAAATTTGCAAAATTTGTTTGGGATGAAGATTGTGAGAAAGCTTTTGGAATTATTAAGGATTGTTTACTTACCGCACCTATTTTATCGTGTCCAGATTTTTCGCTACCGTTTACTGTGCAAACTGACGCTTCGGATTATGGCATTGGATCAGTACTAACGCAGACCATTGATGGAGAAGAAAGAGTGATTTGTTATAATAGTAGATCATTGACGAAGAATGAAAGGAAGTTTTCGACTACCGAAAAAGAGTGTTTAGCAGTACTTTGGTCAGTAGAGAAATTACGTCCATATTTGGAGGGAGCAGAATTTACGGTCATTACCGATCACGCATCTTTAGTTTGGTTACATAATTTAAAGGAACCTACCGGTCGATTAGCGCGTTGGGCTATACGCCTTCAGCAGTATAGTTTCGAAATTATTCATCGGAAAGGAAAGGATCATGTTGTACCGGATACATTATCGCGTTCCGTACCAGTTATTGACGCACTTGAAGTGACAAGTAAACCCGATATTGACTTACCAGACGAGACTATAGTAGAAGACGAGGGAAAGGAAGTAGAAGATGTGAAAGATGACGATAAGTGGTTGACACGGATGAAGAAGAATGTTAAGGCAAGACCTATCGCGTACCCGCAATGGCGGATAGAAAATGGAAAGTTATTGAAGCATGCGAAGTGTAGTTATCCGAAGTTGAGAAACGATGAGGAACAGTGGAGAGTTGTAGTGCCGAAGAGAGAACGTTCCCAAATATTATCGCGGTGTCATGATGACCCTAGAGCAGGACATGCAGGAATTTTTAAGACTTATGAGAGAATTTCGCGACAGTATTATTGGCCAAAATTAAAGGCAGATGTAGTACGTTATGTTCGACATTGTGAGACTTGTATTAGGCATAAACCGGAACAGAAGAAACCGGCCGGCCTTATGGCAAAACATCCCGTTATCGACAAGCCTTGGCAAATGATTGCCACGGATATTGTAGGACCGTTGCCGAGATCATCTCGAGGTTATTCATACGTTTTAGTAGTTGCCGATTATTTTTCGAAATTTGTACTTTTCTTCCCGTTACGTGCCGCTACCGCTGCGAGTGTAGTTAAGAATATCGAAAAGAATGTTTTTCTTATGTTTGGAGTGCCGTTATACGTCTTGTGTGACAATGGATCACAGTTTAGGAGTAAAGAATTTCAGAAAATGGTTACGTCTTATAACGCCAAAATTATACTTAACGCAAACTACCATCCTCAGGCGAATCCATCAGAACGTGTTAATAGAGTTATGAAGACAATGTTAGCGTCGTATATCGAAGATAATCAACGTAATTGGGATAAGTATTTAGCGCAAGTTGCCTGTGCCATTCGCACAGCAACTCATGAAGTTACCGGCCTGACGCCTTATTTCGCGAACTTTGGGCGAGAAATGATCATAGACGGATCACAGCAGGGAGTACCGACGAACAGTACCGATCTAGATAATGTAAATTTTGCCGACAGAACACCGTTGTTAGAGAGAAGTGAAATTTTTCGCGCTGTTTATAACGATATTAAGAAAAGACTTAATGCCGCGTATATTAAGAGTAAGCAAAATTATGATTTACGTAGACGTTTAGCAAATTTTGAGGTAGGAGATACCGTGTGGCGGAAAAATTATGTTTTATCGGACGCGTCTCGTTATTTTGCAGCTAAGTTAGCGCCAAAATTTATCGGTCCATTTTATATTAAGAGAAAGGTTTCGTATCAGACTTACGAACTGTCTGATGCTTCAGGTATGTCGAAGGGAGTGTGGAATGCTAAAGATCTTAAGCCAAATCCTAATGTAGATTAAGTCCTCTTGGACGTTTTCTCTGTGTAGGGACGGAGTAAGAATTTTCCTACAGCAGATGCCACTGCTTGTCGTAAGAGGCGACTAATCAAGTAGGCGTAGCGAGTTTGGTTGGAGGTGTTGCGATTTTGGGTCTTGCGTATACGGTTGTGGAATAACGGAAAGCGGGGATCTCGTGAACCGTGGCCCGACCTCTTCCGTATGCTCTCGACGCGGAATTTCAGTGAACCAGCCAAACGCGTGTACAAAACATCGTTGGTGTCGCGTGGAGTAGTTGTAGGTTAGTGTTAGAGTTTTTTTTGTGTAAGTTAACGTTTGTACTTAGTGTTAGATTTGTTTTGTTCCTGGCGTAGGTTGCCTGTAGAGTTAAGTTGTTTTTCGGATATATTTTCCGAAGGAAAATATTTTTGTAAGGGGAGTGTCAGGGTATTTTGAACACTCTGTATACGTATTGCGTAATTTTGTTTATAGTCTTATGTAATTAGTTAGATTCCGTATATAAATTTTTTTTTGTTGTCAAATTAAGTTTTATAGTAAATTTGTGTTTAACGTGTATGGCGAGCTTTAGATTCTTTGTTAGTGAATTTTTTTGTAATTTAGGTTGTTTTTCCGTATTATTTCCCGTTTATAGAAGATTAACGCTTATTTGTAAATAGTTGTCTTTAAGTGTAAATAACGTTCATTTCGTTTGATTTCCGTAGGATATAATAGAAAATTAAGTAATTTAAATGAATAGTATAGGTTTATCTGTATGATGTCATGGTAGCGCCATACAGACGCTTACGTATAGTTGTCCAGTTTATTATTAGGTATGTTGGTTTTGATTGATAGAGGAAACATGTGGGCCTTATTGTTCGTACTTTAAGGTAAACATACAGAGGCTGTATTCGTTGATCTTGCTGACGTGTAGTTTTTGAAAATTTACCGAGTCCTTACGGACGGAAACGAATTTGTGTATCGGGGTATTAAATTTTCCCCTTCCGTTTTTTTAATTGGTTGAATTATATTAGATAAGAGTTTTTATGAGTAGTGGGATGCAAAATTCAAAGATGGATTTTTGTTAATAATTTTTAGAGAGTCTAAGACAGATCACGCTTTCGGGTAGTAGTATACGTTGCCGCTTGTGTTACGCTTTAAGGGGTGGTTTAGAACGTTGAAATTTTGGGGCCTTGTGGTGTTTATCGAACGTACTTTTTTTTGTGTAGTAAGGGTAGTTTAGCTACTGAAGAACCTGTGAAAGGGATTTTATGAAAATTGTTCATCACCAAAGGATTATACCTAGTGCCGATTTCGGTTTTACGTAAAGTTACCTGGAGGACATCGTCGTGTTGCATAGTGCTTCGGTGAAATCCTTGGTTTTTCTCGCTTTTGCGGATTTATTTAAAATCATCGTTCTTGAGTGCCACTTAATTATCGTATGAAGCGTATCTAAAGATAAAGAAACTTTCGCAATATATTAAAATTTAACGTTATTTAAATCAAGTTAATAACATTTTGGATTATCAGTGGAAATAAAACCAATTAAAGCTAAAAGTTATCAAGTCAATTGAACACTCATATTAGTATTTTAAAAGAAGTTTTGGAATTTATGCAATAACATTTTAACGCGATTCAAGCAAGGGATCGTTTGTGTATCATAGACAATAGTCAACAATTTCATTCATCATTTGCCAGACAAGGAAGATTTCATTTCCGTTATAGTAGAGTCCGACCATCATTTTCATTGTTGTAACACAGGAGGGTGTAATGCTAGACTTTAAGGTAATATAACATTGTTTTTTATTGAATATTTCAAGATTTTTTGTGTGTTTCGATTTATTTTTGTTTATGTGTTGAAAGTTTGGAAGCGGTGTCGTATTTTTTTTTATTGGTAAATTAAGTTGTTTTAAATATATTTAGTGTGATATTTTTTTATATTTATCCTTTGTTTTTATTTTATTATAGTTTGTTAGGTTTTATAAATGTGTTTTACTTCTATGGAAACCCTTTTGTGTTACATAAAAGTTTTTGTTGCAAGTTACCGGTAATTTAGTTTTAACGTAACAAAGTTAGTTTTTTTGTTTTATTGAGTAATAGCGTTATTAATATTTAGTATTTTATTTGATTTTTTTAGTTGAGTATTAATTCATTTAGAGTTCATTTTATAGATTTTTTTTTTGTTTTGATTATTATTTAATGCATTATTTACACTGAGGTGTAGTAACGTAAATTTATTGAGTGTTTATCACGCTTTTTTATTTGCCAAGCGTGTAGTGTTTTTTTTTGAAGCCCGATTTCAGGTTATTTTGCCGAGTTGCTGTAGCGGACACCTGAGATTGATTTACGAATAGGTAAGCGCATGTTTTTTGGATGTTTAGACACGCTATGTACTCGTAATTTTGGCACGACAATCCTTATTTTTGTCTGGCGCCCTTAACCGAACCGAATTTGACTTCATCCCCTATTTTGACTGACGTACGATTTATTATTCTGGATGTGCAAAATTATTAACATCAATCCACGATCCTCACGCTGACTAGTCGAGGCAAAAAGGGGCCAATTTATCTGTAATCCCGTTCTACCACCCGTTTATACCGTTACACGGTAACGGGAATCGAACCAATTACCCCCCGAATGCTAAGCGGAACGTATCACCACTACTTTACGAGCTCGGTACGTTGAGTTTAAATGGAAAGCACTTTAAGTACTATTCTTCCCTCTTACTCTTCTGTGCATTTTTTTAACGTTATAACCACGGATTAAGATAGTGTCCCATATAAGTGGTAAATGTACGACTAGGAAGTATCGAGTGAGTAGCGTCTAAGCGGCATGCGACTACAGTTCGCGTTGCAGATTTGCATGTTTTTTGTACTTCTTTTATGTAATACTTATGCACCAATCTTATTTATAAAACCCATTACTACTAGCTACTTCAAAAAAGCCTTTCTGTTCAAGGTACAACCAGTACTTTCTCGTTATCAAGCATTTAAATGTGAGAGTTACTGTTAATTGAGTAGTAAGTACCCAAGCAGATAATAAAATAAGCAAGATAATACATGAAATGAATTCGCGAAACTCATGAAATAAGTATTATTTTAATTAGGGAAGTGAATAATTGAAAATCCATCGTTAATCGTATAGGTACAGTTTATTATGCGATTTTATGTTTATGATAACACACAGTTTCATTAATTTCGTACTTAAATTAAAAAATGTGACAACAGCGTGCGAACTTTTAGTTATTCATCTAATGTGCTACTACAAGAACATTTAACAGGAGCATGAAATAATGATAATAATTTCTCATTGCAAGTTCTGTATCTTGTATTATAATTCGGTATAAAGCACCATCTACCCACATTAAATGTGGTGATCTATCATAATAATAGTTGGATAATATTTCAAGTTCTAAGCCGTCTTGTAAATTAATAGGTACCTACTAACTTTCACTAAAGAGTGCAAAATGTAAAAATCCAGACACACTAGTCGCAACACCATAACTTACACGAAGATAACATGATTCCTTGGATCTAGCGGGAATGTAGAAATGTGGGGATATACGTGAATAATCGGGTATCGTACACCACACTTAACGCCTCTTATCCGCTATCTCTTTCTCGGACTTCCTTGTCCCACAATGGCTACTTATCGAGATCAGATTTTCGCAGCGCGCAACCACTCTTGATTATATATTACTCCGTGGCTGTAACATACCAGCAAACTTGAATATAAACATTTCTATTAAAAAAATTTATACATTAAGGTTTGTATGTGTGCTGTAATGAATCCCACATTTATTCCACAATAAACCTAAATAACATCAAATCAATTCTTAATCCAAGGGAATGGTTTACAATTGAACTTAATAGATTCATTATTTGTATTCAAATGCGCACGGCAGATAAACCCATACTCCCACATTGAAACGACGAGGAATAAAACATTAAAACACCTATTTATTACCGCCCTTTGTAATAATGATGAATTAATAAAGGACAAAATATAAAAACACAAGTCGTGCATTGTATTGAATAAACACCAGGAAAGCATCAAAAACAATACAAACGTGAAGAACGTAATAGGTATATGCATTACAGTTGCCGTGTTTATTGAATATTTCTGAGTTTAGTAGTATAAATCACCTACTTGAATTAGGTTGTAATTTAGGAGCAAGTTGCTTACCCAAGTTTACTGGCATCTTACCGTAGTAAACTACGGTTTTCCCAGGTGCATAGAAATTCGACGATTGAACAGTGGAACTGCATATTCCTTGCAAACTGATTAAGAATAAGCCAAGATAAACTATTGTTAGAATAGTAAATAGTTCCAAGAACACCGTATACGAGTAGCAGTATAACAGAACGTGAAGCTTATCTCGATTGAAAATAATAGATAAAACACCTAGTTTATACTCGTAATCAATC
The DNA here is from genome assembly GCA_036346205.1 of Vesta saturnalis. NCBI lineage: Eukaryota > Metazoa > Arthropoda > Insecta > Coleoptera > Lampyridae > Vesta > Vesta saturnalis. The sequence continues at coordinate 3,616,346 of JARFJB010001795.1, forward strand.
AAAATGCGTTTTTCATAACGTTTATATTCCATTTTGTACAATACAGGTGCCACTATTGGTTTAGTTATATATTCCAACCGCCATTTATGGCCTGAATATTAATCTCATTTGAACCATTTACTGCTTTTATTGTAATTTGAAACAGATTAATTTGATGCACAATACAAATTGGGACATTCAAAATTTTATCAAATCTGTTTAAATATTTACACATTGATATAGTGTCAGAATACTTAATTTAAGTTATTCACATTAAACTAACATTAGCTTACTTAAAAATTTGCATAGCATAATGACATTTTTGTAAAAGAAAACAAAATTTTTATTTTTAGAAAGTAGCACACAAAACTTGAGTGTATTTTCCATTTTTTGTATGAGAATAAAGAATGCATGTGTTATTAAATTTCCTAAAGCTTCCATTGTTACAATAAAGCCGATAACCTTTTCATGAAACTAATATCGTTACTTTAGAGGTAAATTCAGAGAGGTTAAAAAAGAAAACTTCACCTTTTGTAGATAGAATCCTAAACGCTTTAAAGCTTTTCTGCTAACCTTATTTTGAAACCTAATTGATACTTTTATAGCTCTATATTATTATTCTAAGAAAGTCAAATTATTAGTATATTTGTCAATTTAATAATGATAATACACGGCACTCACCGCCTTTGTGAATTTTAAAGCTGAAATTCCTAATTGAATTTGTATTGCCCACCCCAATCGCAAAAGAAATTTTCAGTTCGAAGAGTAATCATCGTGTATTCGTTTCGGCATTTAAATGTGGATCCATAATCCGATATTTTTCAAGTACGTATATTTTCCATTAGAAGGAAAATACGTTATTAAAGTATTACGCACGTTTACCTAGTTCAATTCATGTTTTTGCCATAAAAACACCACGTAAGTACACACGAATGGGTCTTTCTACTTATTGTTTATTGTTATTGAGTTATTTATAAATCTGACTGTATTTGCGAATATTACATAACATATTTTCGTCTCAATATTTTAGCGATTTTTACCACTAAAGGCTGGTAAAAAAAGGGATGTAGGATAAAGCAGACAGTTGCTGGCCCCCCTTAAATTTACTATTCATTAATAATAAACGAAATAATCACCAAATTGTATTTTTTAAATAGTGTAAACTGTTCTTCAGTCGGTAACTAGTGTAATAGAAGCATTAGAAATTAGAATTTCGTGCCGTTATATGACATAAATGGTTATTGGTTATTTGTATTTGAACATAATTAAAATTACGATAAAAATCTTGAGCTTGTTTCGACGAGTATTTGAATATTAAATTGGAAAGCTTTTAAATACACGCGGTAATTTGCGGGTATGACTGTTTTGTAAAAGGAGTCAAGTAGAGACGCTGTCATAATGACATGTATTTGTTAGTCAGCCGCATCTAGCAAGCGATCAGAAAGAGTCGCCTTTAATAAGCGACCAGAGTTGATTTAAAAGCGATTGCTGCAGCTTGATTTCTACTGAAATTAATATTGTGTAATTATAACGAAAAGTCAGTTAGTATTGTGTAAAGAGAATATAAATGATATTTTCCGTATTAATGCTAGGAACAGCTAAAATAATAAAAAGTGGAATTGTTATCGAGTTTGCGGAAATAAAAAGGATTGCACCATAATTTAAAATACGTCTTAAAAGTGACGTAATAAGTGAAGATAACGCGATTTATATGTATCAGAGCCCTAATCAATTGTATATAAATAGCGAACAATAAATATAATAGACGGTAATCGATCCAAATTGATGAATCAAAGTATAAAGGACAATAACTCGAATTTATTGGTGTATAAAAAGGGAGCATTTGCGGTTTGTAAATAGCTTGAATTCTGTTGCGCAAGCTATTCGTAGTTTAACTGAACAATTAAGTAAAAACTGGACAGTGTAAATATATCAAGCAGTTATTTAGAAAAAAAAATCATTACATTGTGGAAATAAAGTTAGGAGCGTCCTCTATAACAATGAGATAAGGAAAACAAAGGAAGCCGTTCCAATTTCGCGGGAAGGTAAAAAACATTTCAGACACCTCAATAGGTGTTTTGTTTTTATAAAGCTCATAATTCGGCGCAGGAAAATTATCTTTTACAGATTTTATTGCATCACCTTGAATATGTCAACGTTTTGTAAATTTTATCTTTGGTAATCCAACCAAGAACTAATAAATGTGTAACGAAATAATTTGTGTTTTGGATACTTAAGTTACTTTGGTACTTTTCTATAAATTTCTGTACAAGTTGTACATATTTACTCAAACCTTCTTTCTAAAAATGCTTACGTTGTTTCTGTTCATAACTTGAACCACATATTTCCAAGTAATTTTACTATCAGTCTAATATAAATTTTCGTACCTTTGGTTATTCAAATGCTATACATTCACATTTATATATTTCATTTAAAATCTGCATTGTTACTCCCTCTAGTGACGTATCCCAAAATATAGGTAATTAAGGGGAATTATATTACAAGCTTTTAGAAGTCCTCTCTAGATGGCGTTAGTGGAGAAATCATAATTTAGAATTTCTGGGTTTATTTAGATAAAAAGGGTGATAACAATGTATTGTGTTTAATACAATTTTAACATAAAAATTACGTCTTCTTTCTTTCCTGTGGCGTCCATTTTGCCAAGCTGAAAATTTTTGATGCCTTCTTGGAAAAATTCCTTATAAAATAATACGATTAAATAATCGGATATATCTTCAAGAAGCATATTTTGCGATAAAACAATTGGTGCTTTTTCTAATTACTATTTTGTTTTGTTGCTCGCTTACATGCGGTTTTAGAAACATTTTCTTCGGCAAGATCGAGTAAGTTACAGATGAATTTCTCTAATTTGTTAGTAAGAATTGACTTCTTTCCTAGCGTTTGAAGATGTTTTAATCAAAACAAGGATTATTGATGCTTTCGATAGCTTCTCATTTGGCCCGTTACATCTAAGGGGTAACGAATAAAGATTATTTAGTTACATAATGTTAATTACCTTCTCCTTTTAGCTTCAACGAATTACCTGCTACTTTTAGCTTCAATGAATTACCTTCTTCTTTTGGCTTCAACGAAGTACCATCTACTTTTGGATTATACGATTTAACTTCAACTATTATCTCCATATTATCTACATACAAGTACTATTTTGGTTTACCTTCTGAGTCGCAACTAAAATCAAACAGGATCGTGACAACTTATGCCTGTGTTCGTGATCCGAGAGCATCGACTACCTGCGTATAGAAAGGTTAGATCGTTCCTTTTTCTCTTGTTTTCTCTATTGTTACATGAACGTTAATTGAATAATGATAAAGTACATCTGCTAAAAATAACGTAATCAATTAGTCAGTTAAAATAATACCTTAACCTACATTTAATACCTGTTATCACTATATCCTTGTTGCTGTATCAATAAGTAATCCTTCACTTCACAATCACGTAACCTTCCTTATCTGTTCTTTCACCATTACTTTCCTCCCCTCATTTTGTTTGTAATTATAATAATAACATTTACTTGTATCTGTTGTGGCTGCCATTTTTGGTGTGCGGCATCACTGTAATTGGGTTGCGCACAAGTAACTATACAGTAGCCAAACGAACCGTTAGATAAACATATGTTTTCATTACATTTGGTAGACATTAATTTTTTTTTCTCTCTCTTGAAATTTATGCCTTTATGAAAAATTTGATAAATATTTGATTCATTACTGTTTAAAAGATAAAATGCTTGCTGAGCTATAAAATTTTTGTACTCACTATAAAAATTTATTTCTTTTATGATCCGTTTTGTGTAAACAACCGCAAGTTGTTTTTTTAATTATTTAGTAATAAGTTACGCTTTGTATAGGCCTCGATATACTTTTCTCTTTTAGGAATACAACGGAAGGCCTTCCCTTGAAAAGGGGAAATGTTTAAGTTTGTTTTTTTTTGCAAAATAGAGAAAAACTATTCTGACTTGCGAACGGTATTTAATTACTATTTCTTTTTTTTGTACATTTGGGGTATCTAAATATATTGTTTTGTTGTGGATTAAGTAGATACACACTTTCAACTATTTAGCCTTAATTTTTTAAAATGAAATATACATTTGTTTTTCTATTTCCTGGTGTCCTTCCCTTTTCCTAAAATCTCCTTGTTCATTCTTTTCTGCACCACTGTCCAAGAGTCGGGACAGCCGTGAAGTTTTCTCTATATAGGGGAGCGGCTCTTGACGCCGGCATAACCAACATCCTTTCTTCTCTCAGCCCGCCCTAATCCGACACATTTGAGCTAGTTCGGTGTGCTCACTATCTGAGAATGAGCAGAGAATCCTTTCCTTCTTCCTTTTTCTTCCAGCTCCCCGTTTAATCACGTAACAAATGTTGGAGTGTTATCTACATTTTGTTGGTCAATACTTTCAGAAAAAGTAGCTTCATTATTAATCTTTTTTACAACTGAAGAAGTACTCGAACCTGGTGTAAACTGATCAGGTGAAGATTGAACGGCTGAAGGAATACATGAAAGTTCTTGAGTAGCATCATCTGAATTACCTCCAGCACGACGGTTCTCCAGTACGACCGTTAGCAAAAACTAGCTCTACGGGTGCTAAAAGTTGTTTACCAGGTAAATGTTCCAAAGTTCCGCCTGCATCCTCGTCTCCGGATTCTTCATCAGTAAGTATGCTACTTGGTGGAGGTTCAACAAAAATCTTTTTTGGGGTTTCATTTTCATCATCTTCTAAGAAAACCTCTATTTCTTCGTGTAGAGAAAAACCGGGCCTGAAACCAAAGAGAAGTTTAAATGCCCACGGGGTCCATATGGGCATAGCGTGAAAAGTCCTGAATATATGCAACTTGCACAACCATAAATTTATCAAACAATCTATACTCAAAATATCTCAACCTTTATAAATATTACTACGACAAAATTGGAGCCACACCGCAGAGCTTACCTTAAAATATCTTTCATGCCTTGAAGATCGAAAAAGTCATCCATTTTAACTATGCAAATAAAACACACAGGTTCACTTTACCGAACTAAATGCTAGACTGACCAAGATTTACGCTTCTTAGAAACTTGTGAACACATTGCCATCCCCTCCCTTTAAACACAAATGTACCTGAGATGCTAGAAAATACGGCGTACCCATTTGGACCCCAGGGGCGTGAACGTTATCTTAATAAATTAAAATCACTTAGTTGACGTTGAATCGTTTCACATTTTCATAAAAACAATATAAATTTTTTACTCAGTGCTTTTGGAAATTGTAAAAGATTGAAATAGAACCCAAACATTATTCTTTGTAGCCAGGTGTATGCAAGCAAGGTAATAATCGCAGGTAATACGCCCGTCACAAAACAATTCCCAAGGTGCGAACCATCACAAAATAGCCCCGAACACAACGACGAACAAAGAGAACTATTACAAAATGGTGCCCAGGTGTGAGGCCTATTACAAAATGGCACCCAACAGCAAGGCCGTATTAGCACCCTGAAAGAATTTCATGCTTTCTGAAATTAACGATCGATTGATCCATAAAGATATTAAGAAGTCAAATAAATTGTTATAATAAATAAAAAATTTTAGTAATTACCAGTGGGGTAACAAAAATTAGGAATAAAAAAAAAATTATTTTTTTTTATTGATTTAGTATTATATTCGAAAAAAGTTTAACAGTTAATAATTACCAGTGGCTTAGTTGAATTTTTATTTTAATTTTATATAGGAAGCTACAAAGTTTATTTTTATTGTTGTATGGAATTAAGGTCAGGTTTTAAAAAGCCAGGTAGGAAATTATCGGATATAACGAAAACAAAGAAGATGGCAAACACAAAGGAAAGCGAAGATCTTATTTTCAGCCAAGAATCACAAGATATAATCAACATTTCAGGAGAAATAAACAAAATAAACAAGTTGACAATAGCGGGAGTACCAGTTCAACAAAAAAACATGATGATGAATAGATTATTAGCCGAAATGGTAGAGAGCAAGAAGAAAATGAAAGAAGGACAAAAGAAAATGGAAGAAGGACAAAAGAAGATGGAAACAAAACAAGAGAAGATAGAAAAAAGAATAGAAGTAAGTCAAAAGGTCAATCAAGAAGAATTGAAAGAATTAAAAGTAATTTTCAAAGAAAAAATGGGACGTCAAGTCGAACGGATGGAAGAAAATTTAAGACAAAGCAACAAGGAAATAATGATTAAGTGTAAGGAAGAAATCAAGAAACAAAAAGACGTCACAGATCAACAACTTTACATACAGAATATAAAAATGACACAAATTGAAGAAAGAAATGAGTATGCTAGAGCTCAAATAGATCGCACAATAGGTGAGATAGGAAGTAAAATAGAAGAAAATGAAGAAAAAGTACTAGAATGCGAACAAAAAATTACTAAAAATGAAGAAGCTATTATTGAATTGGAAGAAAAATGGGACGAAAAAGAAAAAATTCAAGGAGAAAGGTTAGCAGCAAACTCAAGAACAGCTACAATAATTTATAAAAATAAATGTCAACCAACACAAAAGCCAAGAAAATTCGACGGAAAGTTAAGGACCATACATCCAGTGAATGTTATGAGGACTGTTGAAGCATATTTGGAGAATTTCGACATGGAAGATCAAAGAAAGATTGATAATAGGTATGATAGAATTATTGGAAAGCAATGCAAGGTCGAATTACATCGGGAAAGGCGCTCCAACCTAGAACAAATGAAAGAAGATTTTCATATAATGCTGTAAACAAAACAGTCTGCATTTGACTTAATTAGATATTATCACTTTTGATTCATTTTATTATTGACTGTTACAAATCTTAGAAGCTTATACAAACACTGCATGTGTAAATACTGAAGAAAGCAAGCTCAATTAATTGCAAAGTACAGTTTATTAATAACATCAGATTGAGGATAATTTTGATAAATGATAACAATAACCATTTATCGCATTGTTAAGGTAGTTGGAGCGTCCCAATAAAAGGAAAAAAGAATTTGTTGAGTAATTATTAAAGTTCATTTACACAAACAGAAATGTGATGACAATAAAAGTAAAGTTTAGTTAATGAACGTTATCTTTATAAATTAAAATCACTTAGTTGGCGTTGAATTGTTTCACATCTTCATAAAAACAATATAAAATTTTTACTCAATGATTTTGCATATTGTAAAAGATTGAAATAGAACCCAAACATTATTCTTTGTAGCCAGGCGTATACAAGCAAGGTAATAATCGCAGGTAATACGCCCGTCACAAAACAATCCCCAACGTGCGAACCATCACAAAATAGCCCCCAAAAATGGTGCCCAGATGTGAGGTCTATTACACTAGTTGACGCCGATCCAAGTGTTTTAGTTTAGAAGTACTCGCCGTAGATGCATGCCGTTATCACGCCTATATTATAATCATCATCAAGAGTTAAAAATAATACTAGACATCTTAAATGATTTCAGGCAATACATATTCTAAAAGAGTTTTTATCTAAATCTTGTTCAAGATATTATACTGATTAACAGTCTTTAGTCACAAAGATATGCTAAGGAGAATCTCCAAAACACTATTAGAGATGTTGCCAATGAAATGCCGAAACGGGAAGCATGTCGTAAGCATTCCAAGGGTAACGCTGTAATTTGGAATGTCTGAAAATTTTACTAAATACTTCTCATGGCCCGTCACCTATCTTAACTTCAGAGGAAGAGATAACGTTAGTAAAATGGATAGACGATTGTCAACGAAAGGGATTTCCACGCCAGAAAGAAGACATCGAGCATTTCGTCTAACAGACTCTTGTCCTCGACCAAATCCTTTCAAGGACAACGTTACAAGTGAAGCGTAGTACAATGCATTCATGAAAAAGCACCCTGAATTAAACCACAGAAAAACGGAATCCGTATCTGCTGCTTCAGCAAACTTCAGGAAATGGTTTAAAAATATGTACATTTATTTAAAAGAAAAGGGATACGACCAAACATTGGACTATCTGGAAATACTGTATAATGCCAATTAGACCAACTTTACACTATGCCTCCAAAATAAAAAAATTATTGCACCTCGAGGCGCCAAAAATGTCTTCGAGATAGATTCAGGAAAGGCTAAAACAACATGACTGTGTTATTAACCTTTAGTGCAGCAGGTACTTATACTCGACCACTCATCATGTATCCTGGTAAACGGCTTCGTAACGAGATTGGTGATTCTGTACCAGAAGGATTTACATTTACAACTAGCGATACTGGTTAGATGAAGAGCTAGATCTTTTTGGAGTACATATAAAACAGCTTTTTTGCTCAGTTAAAAAAAATTAATTTCCGGTCATCTTGTTCGTTGACGGCCATAAAACCCATTTGGGTAGGAAATTAAGTGATCTCTGTTCAAGTAAGTAAATAATTCTTATATCATTATAACCCCATACTATAAGAATTCTTCATCATTCAAACCACTCAAAGATGGCTGGAGAAAATGTGTAATTGAGTGGCGGAGAAAATAAGCTACAGAAAAATTAATCAAAAAGGAATTCGCATCTTTGTTACACTACGTAATTTCTACAACACTAAGTTAAAACGTAATGAAAAACGGATTTAAGGCCTGTGGGGCGTGTCCCTGGGACCCACACGCTATGGATTATAGTAAATGTAAATGTAAATAAATTACATTTCAGAACAAAGAGATACAACAAAAATTCCGCTCACCTCTAAGATGATGTTTGAGCTTTAATCCGCATGTGCGTACAAAACTTATCAAGACAAATTGAGCAAAATAAACGAACACAAATAGTTTCATAATTGTTAAATTTGTTACAAATCCTCTACAAAGAGCTTGAAAGTAAATTCCAAAATTAAGAAATTGACGGAATAATAAAAAAAAAACATTTATTTGTTTTCGTATCTAAACAAAAAAAGTGGAATCTTATTTTTCGAATTATTTCCAAGTATCACGATTTTCAATATGTGTTACCAATTAACGTTTCGGGATTAAATTAAATGGTAAATTTTAATTTATTATAAAATGAATTTCTCCATAAAACTAAATTAACAAGAATACATACCGTTACAAACTGTGCAATTGTTATTGCTTCAATTTATTAAACATCCCACATTATTTTTGAATTATTGACAGAACTAAGTTTTAAAATAGTGTTTTTTCGTTACTAATTTTTTTCAGTTCAGCTACCCTTTTAGTGGGATCCACTTTGTTTGACGGTTCATTGTTTTGAAGTAGCCTCATTACCTAGGTTCTACAGGTGCGCTTTCAGAGATGAATAGTTTCTAACCTATCCTTTTTAGATTATTTTAATTGTAATAACTTAGATCATTTAATTACTACAAGTTATTTGGAATAGTTAAAATTGCTATATTTCATTTACATAATTGAAATACGTTGAAGAAGATATTTTAATGAAAAGAACTTAATTTAAATGTTTTGGTTCGAATAAGAGAAGCTGCTAAAATTTAACAGTAACAATCTTATGCACAATTTTTGTACAATATCAGAATCCGTAATCGTAAAACATATAATAAGCATAAAAGCAATTGCTACTGGTTGCTATGGAATAAGTATTAAAATGTTGAATTGTGCTGCCCTCTTGTGTTACCTGTTATTAATTATATTATTAACGTCCGTCTCTGTAATAATGTATGTCCTGATTTATGGAAGTGTATTCACTTAATTCCTATACCTCAAAATAGTCGTCTAGAAACTTTAAATGGTTTATGTCCGGTTAGTACTTTAGCCGTTTCCTCGAAGGTGTTCGAGGAATACTGGCTCAACAATTATGCACTCACCTTTTTGAATACTATATCCTTCCTATTGTTCAGTCCGAATTCAGTTGTGTGACTGCACTCCTAAATGTTATTGACGAAGTCTTTACCGCAACTGATAACGTGTTAACTGCACTAATAATCTAAGATTATTCTAAAGCATTCGACACGATATGTCATGAAATTCTCTTAGCTACTTAACATTTTGATGGATTCGGCAATGCTGCTATTGCAGCATACATCGTCATTACTTGACATTCTTGCAGATGTACCCCAGGGATCAACACTGGGACCATTACTATATACTATTTATGCATGTAATCTTGTTTGACCAAGAAGTAAATCCCCTCGTTAAATACTCAGAGTGCCAAAATTAAAAAATTAATACAAATAGAACTGTACCTTTACTTTTTGGTAAAGAAACCTCTAGAAACCCATAAAAAACAATGTTATCATTCAAACCAAAGACTTGGATATTACAATCTCTGACACGGGTAGAAATTGATTCCTAACATACATAAAAAAACACATATCCAACTGCATTAAAAAAGCTGTTATAAACTTAAAAACTAATTTACAATAAACGTAAACTTTTGAATCGTATCACATGAGCACTGCTATGAGACACACTAATTCTGTCCCAATTCAATTTTGTGATGCTGTGTATGGAATTTGTATTGATAGTTTGTATTTTAAAATCATACGAGTACAAAATTGTTGCATCAGGCTTATTTTTGGCATTAAAAAATTTGAGTCAACTGACTACAAGCTCCATGAAATAGACTGGCTTAGCATGGACGATAGAAGAGTTACATACGAGTTATCTATTCTACAAAATAATTGCAACAAGAACTCCCTTGTATACAGATACATTCATAAATCAGAAATGTTTGAAAGTTTTTTCTCGTACTACATAGCGATAACTTATAATTCTCTACCTGAATTGATAAAATTATTACCATTTAATAAATTTAAAATTCGTCAAGGCCAACCCTTAATGAGCAGGCAGACAGTAAAGTTGTAAAATGTAATACGTCGATTTAACGATTATGAAAAAACGTCATTGCACAGCCTTCTATACCTACACATGTACATGTAGGTGAGAAGGTAAAAAACCATATACGCCTAATAAACTAAAAAAATATTTATCTTTGGATAATCGTGAAAGTATTTATTTTAGTATTTGTATATTAGTGATGTTGAATTTTATATTAGGTACGTGTATCTTCAGTCTTGTTAATTTACACTTTATTATCTATATAACTTCTACATGTTATTAATGAATAATTAAACGCTTCTCTTGGGAATCGGTCTATAAACTTTATGTAGAATACGCAATTTTACCAACTGACAACTTTAATTTATCCTAAACATTACATAAGTTTTACATGTGATGTACATATTTTAATTTGTAATCAAACCGTAAACCGCAGATCAATATTGCAATAAAGACGGTAATTTAGTGAGCAACGCAAGTGATACAGTTAGTAATAGGATTAAGTGCACAGTGTAACCGTAATCAAATTATTGCATTGCTGCTATTATTGTAGGTATCATGTCCAGATTGTTTGTATTAATGAAGAAAATTTTTATAAAACAGTAATACTGAGCCACCAATTCCTGGAAGAAATCTTCCATAGTCAGCAATAATTTATATGTAATATGTGTAATATATGTAATATATGTAATAACATATATTTTAGAGTTTTAATTTTATTTAAAATTTCCAATAATTTAACTAAGGGGTAAAGGGTTTTATAAGTTAAACAAGTGACTTTTATTTATTACCCTTTCCAATTTTTCTGTTAAAAATGGAAATTTTCCGCTTGAATTAGTAACATAGATAAAAATTTTAAAATATCCATAAGAAATGGTTAGTGAGTCTGGAATGATATTTATATCTATTTTATTATTGTCTCCTATTCCTATTCTCCGTCCTTGTCGACTTTGTTGATCTGTTAACGTTTCGAAAAACCCTCATTTGCTACTTCAGGTCATTAATCTTGTTATGCTTCATTTTATTTATTGATTTTGGTTTTTGTGTTAGAGAATCGTATTGTCTACCCCAAACACCAAGATCAACTTAGAAGATCAGGGAATATACAAAATTCCATGTAGAGAATGTGACCAAACATAGATCAAACAAACAGACTACACGGACACACTGCCTAAGACATGGGAATCGGTATTAAAACGAAACCGTCAACCAACTATATACTGTATACCTCTTATGGAAACCATAAAAAAATACGCGAAATGGTAAAAAGAAAGTCATCGTAGATATAAGTACCTATCAAGCGAAGCACAACAGACATCAGTTCAATTCGTAGAACACGAAGCAGAACAATCATTTGTGATCTGAAGATGGCAAATGAGAGTTTGTCGAAACATCGTCAGATAAACAAAGGTTTTTTTACATAAACACTGTCAGTAATACACGAGATTATCAATCCATATGAACCGGAAATGGTAAATCGTGTTGAACTGATGTCTGTTACTGCTGTCTGCTTACATATCGTGTTATCGTCCTTATTTTCACTCTTCTGGTTTGCTAATTTCTTTACTTTCTTCAAAAGTTTGTCGTTGCTGTTCTGCTTTTCGATGTTTAAATTTGCTTAGCACTAATATCCAAGTATTGAGAGGTCTTTGAGTATCGTCCCTTGTGTTGAGGGTTAGCGGTTGTTTTTCTATTTCCATGGCCTCTTGAATTTATTTTCGAGTTAGGTGGTGGTTCACCATTGCTATATTCTTGTATGTTTAAAATTCATTGTATATGGCGTAATTTATGTGTGTTTAGTTAACTATGAAGTAAGTAACTTTATAACTAATCAACGTTATTATCGTCTTGTAGTAAATTTTCTGTAGGTTTTGAACTATGTTGGTTCCGTTACAGCCCATGCATGGAATTTCGTAAATTCTTTGGTCCTCCAAATGTATTTTAGTTTTAGGATTCGGAAGGACCATAATTATCGACGTGCGTGTATGCATGCAACAGTGATTAGTACGTGACTACGCGAGTGCGTAAGTGACTGCGTGCGTGCGTGTGTGCGCGTGTGCGTGTACGTGTATGCGTGTGCTTGTGTGCATGTGTGTATGCGTGCATGTAGTTACGATAACTTAAAAAATACGAATCGCATTTTAATGAAGTTGTATCTCTAAAATAGTGCGGTTCTACCAAATTTTAAAGAAAATCGGTTCACAAATGAATGTATGTTTTGCGAATATCTCAAAAACTTTTAAATTTACAGAAAAAACGTAAACTTTTTTTTTAATATGATTAAACTGTAGATAAATTATCTACCTGAAAGATTTTGATATAGTTATAAATAATCCCTTAAAATCAGACTATACAACCCCTAAAGTACTTAGTGTGAATATCTGGAAAACCTTTAGGTGTACGTCAAAAAGTATAGAACGACTTTTTCACAAGTTTCCTATATAAAAGTTTTTCGTGGGAAACCCTAAAAATTAATTAAGACGAGAACATTGGCATGCACATTGTTGGAAGTCTAGATTAATTCGTAAAAGTAAACAAAACCTGTACATAACCTAACTAATTTTAAAGTTGTAGAAATCAGAATTTTTTTTGATTCACTGTACTCACTTGCTGAATAATTCGTCATGAATTAGTTTACTGACACAAAAAGTTAAAATATGTTCTGCGATTGTGTTACAAAACAATACGGGCAAATAGTGTGATGTAGCACATTGGGATAGGTCCGGGCGCTAAATCCAATCAAGTATTGCGTTGCATAGGTTTTTCTGCAAATCTCAAGATATTTTTCTTTAGGAAGCAAGGATAGCAATTTAAGGTAGGTATTCTTTTACTATTACATTGCTATATTGATCTTCAAAAGATTAAATGGTTAGTACCGATAAATTGCGGTATACAATCAATAAATAATTAACTTAACCTAACTTTTCTTTAAATGTGGTTTTAACTAAACTGTTGTGTAAATCAGATGGAGGCAGAATCCTTTAAATTTTGTGGGTGAAGAGGGATTGGAGTTGTACAATACCTTTAACTTGGATGAAAATAGTGAGAAGGCTGTTCCCAGCAAACATGAATACGTTACAATGACGTCATATTAAGGTGAGTTTTTGGTATAGTACGTCATTGGCCAAAAAATGACGTTCATATGACTTAGATTTAATGACGTCTCTATGACTACATAAAAATTACGTCATGCTTACGGTTATATTCGTCATTAATGGCGCATAAAAATATTTTCAAATATATATATATATATATATATATATATATATATATATATGAAATGGTTAGATATAAGATTAAGACAGGGATAAGAGTAAATAAGCTTTTATTCGTTATAGTGGGCAAATTGAGATAGATTAGAGTATATTTACACTGCAGTTTATTAAGTAAAATATTAGACGAGTGAAAGAAATTGATTTTCATTTAATGAAACAGGCTTGGTGGAATTTGCACAAGTTTGTTTAATCCTAAAAAGCATTGGGCTATATAAGGAGCATGTGAGGAAGGTCAGAAGGAGTTATATCTGTGAGTACGATTAAGTTCGTAGAACATATTTCAATAAATTCACAGTTTATTCAAAGTATTTTGGCATTTTAGAAACCTTACACATGTTTATCACACGGATTAGGTTTATAATTATATCTATAACATGTATCGAGTCAGTTACAAAGCAGGAAAGATTTAAATTTTAAGAAAGGGTTATGGTGCGGACACGGTTTAGTTTTCACTCACAGACATAGTGTACAAAAATTGCATGAAAAGCGGTAGTGCATTGTAAACATTAAAGAGAATATAAACAACATTTGAATATTTTACATATAAATACTTTTTGTGTACAAATTCTGCAGAAGTGTTTAACTATATGGATTGTTGAGTTAACAAAGTTTTAGACAATACAATAAAAGTGAACAGTGTTGATGTTGAAGACAGTTATAACAACATCTTAGAATAACATTTTAAGTAATTTGGACGTGTTAAACGCAAATTATGAGTATAATGTATAAAGTTAGGTTAAGTTTTAATTTTAAGGTTTTTGCAAATTTATAGTTTTTATAGGATAATTTAAGCATAAAATAAATTATTAGAGTAATTAATAGGAGGTTTCCCTCTTTTTCATGTAGAAATTTACACTATACAAGCTGTATAAACATCAAATTATAAAAATGGGGTTAACTACGTAAATTTCCAATATGAAAAAGAATTTTTCGTTAAAATTAAGATATATGAGTTTAAATAAATATGTTCTAATACAGTTTCTCGTGTAGATTACGAATATGTATTTAGTTTAGGTGTAGAATTTAGGGTTTCTTAGATATAAGTAAATTTAAATTAGAATGTCAAATTGCCAAATTTTGAAGCAATATAGGGCTCGTGAGGTATCGTTTTGTGCGGAATTCTGCACAGTTTCCATTTCTGTTATCAAAATGTAAATCCGAAGTATTTTAAGAAAGTTATGGCGTAATTTGTATTTTAGTTAAGTTTTCAATTTTGTTTAAACCAATCAGAGGCTTGGTTACTTTGTTTGTATGGTACATAAAAAGTTGAAATTTTTGTAGCTAACAGAATAGTATAAAAGGAATTGCTCCTGATTTCTCACTCTCATCCAATTTTTAATATAATTTAAAACACTGTGCTTAGTTGAAGCTATTTAAGCAATTATACGTAACTTCACAATTACCACAAAGAAAAGTCGTTCTTCAACAAAGTGTACTTGGTTGAAGTATGGAAATATATGCAGCACCACTTTGAACAATAGACCAGTTTCATCGGCCACATATGGGAAGAAGTCTACCCAAGATTTATATGGAACCAGCCAAATGAAAACATCTTATGGGAGCATGCATATACACATGTGAGTGAGATTTTATTTATCATAACCCATAAATTGTTTCCATTATTCGTGTAATTTCCTGTATTTATGTTTATTATTTATATGTGTATATGTTTGTGCAATAACGGTATAAACCTCTATAAAGTGAATGAACCGTTATTATTATTATTTTTATCAGCATTCCAATTTTTATTATAACATAATTAAACTCACATATTTAACATTTTTCTATTTGACATTTTTGACAGGCTGCTTTTTAATTCAGTTAGGACGCTACGCATGCGTTATTGTGCAGGTTTAACTAAGGTCTGTTTCACATACCATCAATTTATTATAATTTGGAATTTATTTAACAAAGAACATTTCATGATTTCACCATTACATTTAAATGCAATTAAATTCAACTTTTGATGTTAATAACGTTATAAATAATGTGGAAGCCAATGACGCTAAAACTGATGTCAGTAATGATGAAACTGCTTTAGCAAATAATTCCACAGAAAATTTTAGTAAGCAACTTACATTTAACTTTTGTTGTCTGTTCACAATTTTAATGTTGCAAATAATGTAAATATTCAACCATATACAACTGGCGAACCTAATAATCTACCTGTTAGTACAGTCTTAAAGAATTGGGTTACCACATCTAAAGTATCACATAGTGCAGTGACGTCGTCGCTTCATGGTTTGTCTTCTTTTCATCCGGGATTTCCGTTAGATTGCCATACACTATTAAAGATTAAAAAAAATAAAAACACTAAAAAATTAGATACTGGTGAATACTGCCATTTAGGTCTTTTGAATCAGTTAAAAAGTTTTCTTATAAATCATCCAAATTATAAAAGAGGCACAATAAGTATTTCGTTCAATATAGATGGAATCCCATTATTTCAAAGTACAAGCACTCAATTATGGCCTATATTAGGCATCGTTGCTGATTACAAATCTAAGCCTTTTCCCATTGGCATTTTTTTGTGGTACGTCTAAATCATTACCTTTAGAAAGTTATTTAGATGATTTGTTGAAGGAATTGAAGGATATATTGGTAACAGGGGTATGCATTGAAGATAAAAAATATGTGACAAAGATACATAGTTTTGTTCGTAATGTTCCAGCGAGATCCTTTTTGAAACGTATAAAATCAATAGTGGATACTCTGCATGTGAACGTTGTATAATGCAGGGCGAATATGTTCAAGGCCGAGTAATCCTTAGATCAATAAATGCTCCCATAAGGACAAATGCGTCATTTCTAGACCAAACTAATTAAGACCATCACCTAGGAATTTCGCCTCTTACTAATCTTCCGATTGGATTTGTTACAGACTTCCCGATTGATAACATGCGTGGTGTATGTCTGGGAGTAATGCGGAAATGACTTAATACTTGTATAAGTGGCTCATTAAATGTTAGACTTCAGCATCAAAAAGTAATATTAATTTCAGATCATCTACTTGCAGTAAAACCATACATAGAAAACCACGGTCTTTGACTGATTTAGCACGATGGAAGGCAACTGAGTTACGTACCATTTTATTGTATGTTGGTCCACTTGTTTTAAAAGATGATATAATAGAAATTGCTGCCTATGAACATTTTTTATTATTTCATTGTGGCATAAGCATATTATTGTCAGATTCTCATATTAAAAATAAAAACTTGGGTATTTCTGGATTTCAGGAACTTACTAAGGATCTTTGTTCCACATTGCGAAAATCTTTATGGTAAACACTTTCTAATTTATAACTCCATAATTTGTGTCAAATAAGTGATGATGCAGATCATTTTGGGTCCTTAAACAATGTATCATCCTTTCCCATTAAAAATTATTTAGGACATCTTAGAACTTTTATTGTTAATGGAACATAATTGTGAGCCACTTTTGCTAAACAATAATGTAATATATAAACAATATAAAAAAATTCGAATCAATCATATAACTTTATCAGTATATTCAGCTAACAGTAGAGGTGATTATTATTGCATTCTGCGATCCAATAAACTTGTAATTCAAATTCACAATATAATAATTGATCACGATAGAAATATTTTTATTATTGGGAAATAGTTTTGCAAAAGCTCACCTTTCCACGAGTATCCTATAAATTCCAAAGAACTTGGAATATTAGTAGTTTCACATTTATTGAATTTCAAATTCTGGCCTTTAAATGAGGTGATTTCCAAATGCTTATGCATGCCACTAAATTTTAACGCAATCGATTGTAGAAAATTTTTGTTACTTCCAATCTTGCACACGGTCTAGTAGAGCATTATAAAATTTAATACCATTAATACTAAGGAATTCCCTGCTTATTTAACATTTATTTGTATTATTCAACCTTTTTACTGGACACTTATTTGTACTAGTTGATTATATGCAAAACCGTCTACGGATTTGTGCTTTGATATACGAAATATATATTTCAAACTGTAATATTGCGTGTATTGTTATATATGTTTATACATGAACTTATTTTGGTCCAATTATTTATATAAATCAATTATATTGCATAGGAAAATATTCGTCGTATATTTTGTCGTAAATTCCGTTAAAATCACCTTAATTATATTAACGTACCGTTATAACGTACCATCGACGTTAAAATTTGACGTGGATGGGCTGTCATTATCACGTCAATAATGACGTGCTAAAGACGTTAACTTATGCCGTCGCTACATCATATAAAGTGACTGTAACTACACGTTATAGTGACGTCATTGTGTTTGCTGGGTTAGGAAAATAATACAATCATTTGAAGAGTACATCAAACCAAGAAAGAACATTATCTACGAAAGATACAATTTCTACTCTAGGAATCAAAAGGAGAATGAAGAATTTGATCATTTTTATACGTCTGTAGTAAAAACTATTAATACTGTTTCTACCATGTGATTGCATAAAATTTGTCTTGAAAATGTAAATGTCGTAGAATTTAAGCTTGATACGGGTTCAGAGGTTAACATACTACCTTTTAATATTTTAGCAAATTAAGTTTTAGTAAAAGTGTAAATAAAACGAATGTATCCTACAAGCATATGGAGGGTTTGAGAATAAGCCAATATTTAAAGTCACATTGTGGTCAAAGTTAATGAAATTGAACAATACATTATGAAATGTCAAATAAAGCATATATTGAGATAAACATGCAAACAGTTGTGATGTTAGATTTATTAAGAATCAAACTACGATATATTGATATGTAAAGGAAATATTTGGATTTGGTAAAATTGTGTGTAGAACTAAATATTCAAGATTTATTGTAAAAGATTGTAATAGAATTTTAAGAGAAAATACTTATGATTTGAAACCATCTATGAATAAGCCAGTATTGAGTTATTTAGATAATCATTGTAAAGATGATCTATCAACTAACAGAGACCAAAGTAAAGCTAATAATAATAACAATGTTATTATAAGAAGACAATGCACTAGAACTGGTCCTTTAGTCGATAAACCTACCTATTTAAAGGATTTTGAGTTTTATTAGTTGTGAATATGCACATACTTAAGAAGGGAGACGTTGTGTTGTGTAAACCAAAGTTGCCTTATTCAAGAAGGTGTAAACGGGGTTTGTTATTATTATTACACGAAGGTTAATAAGTAAGGAACATGGCTACAGCTAATTGTATTTTTATTCAATAAATTCGTAAACCAAAGGCTTGTTAATAAATATAAAACACTAACGATATTGTGTCACATAAGTTTGAATTGTTTTATTTCAGGCCTAACTATGGCTACAAACCAAGCGATTAAGTTTGCGGTAAGAATCGTTCGTATAATGTCCAGTTAAAATTTAACAAACTCAATCCTCAGAACTTGATTCATTATCACTTAAATGGATTACCAAAGGTGAAACTTCTACCATCAGTTGTTTCTCTCTTTCGTACCAAGTTCTAACCAAATCTTCGGTATGTAGAATACATTCCCTCCATCTTTCAGCAGTACATATTGTTTAAGCTTCAGACCACATTGCCAATACTTTGTCGTCTCCATAACCGTCACGACCGATATGTGCGTTATAGTATCTTCTACATTGAGCCGATATAAGTTCGATAGCATTGAGACCGAAATGATACGGTGGAAAACGCAGAACTTCAACCATGCTGTCATACCAATTCATTGATAACGTACACTTTTTATTTTTTATTGTGTTTATCCAATTGTAGTAGTTCGCATTTTAAAAGACAGTTGGAAAATATTACATTATTTTATGTAACCATGCTATAATATAGTCCTTTTTCCAAGCTGAAGTGGGTTGTTTTGATAACAAAATGCTATGATAGGGTGTATTATCTGACAGATGGTTCTTCTAAATTCGGGATGAACTTTTCTTGAACCCATTTTGTAAATATCTCCCCATTCATTTCACCGTGGTAATCGCTCGTCGGAGATTTCAATTGAAAAAGTAAGCTGGCCTCAAGAATAAAACCATTTCTGTTTCCGGTATCTACAACAATAAATCTTTTGCCATCGTAATTTTCTTTTCGAACACTTCGGACATCACTACCTTGCCAAGATCGAGGTTTGCTACCTTTAGCAAACATCCATGTTTCGTCAAGGAAAACAACCTGTCGATGAACAGACTCGCTGTTAATATTTGCCATATAATTTCTTAAAAATGCAGTTCTCACACTAGAGATATTCAACTTTTCAGTTAGAGCTCTACGGTTGTCGTCTTTTTTTAAATTAAATCCAATTTCTTTCAGCACTGTATTCAATGATGTACGATTAATTTCGATGGACTTTTTAGCGGTTAACCCTGATATGAAAGAAGTTATAGTGACCTATTTTTAAAAAGTATAAATTATTTCATTGTTGCACTTTTAAACTATGCATGGCCTTCTTTATACATATCGTATAAGGTAAGGATTAATGGGCCTTAGTTTGCTTTTTCTCGATTAAAGTAATCTATTAGTTCAATTACAAGTTCTTGTGATTGCGAGTTTAAACGTTTCCCCGCCATCTCGAGAACTAGAGAAAAAGATTAGTAATTAGTAGTTTAAAGGTTAATAACGCCTATTTTAAAATAATTCTAAGTTCAATACTTACGATGAAATACAATAATGTTGGCAAACAGATTGGTATAATATTTAAAAAAGATGAAATAAATCACCGGCGTAATAACTCGTACAGATAGAATGTGAGGTTAAGTTAGGTTTCGGAATTCGACTAACGTTGTAGGTTGAACAGCGTATCACTTTCGCTGCGCCGTGCGTACGGCTTAAGCTATATCTCTCTTTTTCTATAAAGACTCCCGTATTTATGTTCTATCCTTTCATACGTTCTTCATAAGATTGCTTAAAATCTGAAACGTAGGTGGTTTAGCCAGCCATTTCATGATTACGCAATCCCAAAGATCCTCGGATGTATTGTACGTGTAAATTTTCCTTTGCCTAATGGATATTAGAATATATATATATATATATATATATATATATATATATATATATATATATATATATATATATATATATATATGTATATTACATAACAGTTCAAGAAAAATTAAAATTTCTTAGTTTGGTAACACTGAAGTAATTTAGTTTCAGTGATTTGTTTGGTATGAGATCAATATCAACAAAATTATTAAAATTGTGTGGCAATGATTAACATTTTGTAAAATGAATACACCCTTTTAATGTGTTTTTGAAGCAAACTTTATCTATTGGTTGTAGTAAAACAGCACGGGAGCTTTAAAAAAATCAAAAGTTTGCGCTAAATTATACGAGATTAGATAGTTACATATATATATATATATATATATATATATATATATATATATATATATATATATATATATATATATATATATATTACATAACAGTTCAAGAAAAATTAAAATTTCTTAGTTTGGTAACACTGAAGTAATTTAGTTTCAGTGATTTGTTTGGTATGAGATCAATATCAACAAAATTATTAAAATTGTGTGGCAATGATTAACATTTTGTAAAATGAATACACCCTTTTAATGTGTTTTTGAAGCAAACTCTATCTATTGGTTGTAGTAAAACAGCACGGGAGCTTTAAAAAAATCAAAAGTTTGCGCTAAATTATACGAGATTAGATAGTTAATATATATATATATATATATATATATATATATATATATATATATATATATATATAAGTAAGTGGGTAATCTTGACTGATAATGAATATAAGATAAGTTTATTGAATGCAGTCAATTATGAAGGCCAAAAGTAAAAACCCTTTGTTAATGTCAAGCTTTCGGAATGCTTGTCTTGATAAAGGAATAAAGCATTCCGAAAGCTTGGCACATTAACAAAGGGTTATTTCTATTGGCATTATAATTATATTAATATATATATATATTATATATATATATATATATATATATATATATATTACATAACAGTTCAAGAAAAATTAAAATTTCTTAGTTTGGTAACACTGAAGTAATTTAGTTTCAGTGATTTGTTTGGTATGAGATCAATATCAACAAAATTATTAAAATTGTGTGGCAATGATTAACATTTTGTAAAATGAATACACCCTTTTAATGTAATAAAATACTTATCTTTTTTGGGATTTTTTAATGGTGTACTTTAAATTATACAATCTAAACGTTTCGATAACACTTACAGTTATCTTCGTCAGTAGTAATGTTAGTTAAAAATTGTTAAAGATGTAGTAAACAATTTTGTCAAATTTGAAAAATTCAAACATAAACATAAGCCTGCTATTAATATAACAGTTTGAGAAACGTATAAGCCAACTATAAAATTGTAGTAAAGAATAACTAGGTCATTAAAATTAAATATTGTTAAACTGCCTCAAAGATGACAAACCAGAACACTCTCTACGACGAAAGCTAACAATGAAATTTTCCAGCCAAAAAACACATTTAACAAAATTTAATCGAGTTATGATGTAAGTGTAAAGTTGTGAAAAACTTCAATTTTAAAATGATAGAAGCATTCACAAATCCAAACATTACATCAAAAAATAACCCAGTTAAATCTAACAAAGAGATATCTTTATCAATAATTGGAAGTGTTATTAACAATGAAAAGCACAATGCAGAACGTTCTTTGTAATTTTTAATTTCAATTTAATTTCAACTACTTATGTTAAATTATAGTGCTGTGGAAATTTAACATATAATTGATAAAGCATTTGCTTCAAGGTCTAGGAAAAACACAGCAAAAAACCTAGACATACCAAAAGTTGAAAACAAATTAAAATCAAGGCGTATCATTATGCTCTTTTTAATTATAAGATGCCAAAACCTATTTAAACGGAGATTTTCTTCTTGTCTATTAAAATTATTCGGTGTTTATATATTTCAATAGCTTCACGTTGCAAACGAACATAATAATGGGTTTGTCTTGACAATATTTTCATATTGTCAAATTGAATGTCATGATTTAAATTATTCAGGGCATGGTCAGCCACAGCAGACCTCTCTGGTTGACCCAATCTACAAAATCTCATATGTTCTTTGCGTCTTGTATCAAAGCTACGTTTTGTGGTCCCGATGTATACTTTTCCACATGAACAAGATAACTTATACACTCCGGAAGATGATAAAGGGTTTGACACATCTTTAGGTGATCTTAAATGTTCTTTAATTTTTCTTGTAGGTTTAAAAATAGTCCTAATGCCATGTTTGATTAGGATTTTTCAATTCTATTTGTAACATTAGCTATAAAAGGAAGAAAAGCAGTACCAACATTAAGAACTGGTTTTTCTTTAAGGTTACGCCTAGAAGGTGTAATAACATTATTAATATCTGTAAGTGAATATCCATTATCTTGTAAGGATTTTCTTAAATATTTATATTCATCATTCAAAATTCAGGGTCACAAATTCGTTTTGCTCGATCTACTAAAGATTTAATTACACTAATTTTTGACGTGGATGGTGGTTGGATAATTTATGAAGGTATCTATCAGTGTGTGTCGGCTTTCTGTAAACCTTAAAAGATAGTGAATTATTATTTTAGATATTAATATGTCAAGAAATGGTAAACTTCCATTAGTTTCTTTTCCATGGTAAACTGAATACTAGGATGTATACCATTTATAAAATCCAAAAACTCATGCAGTGCTTCTTCTCCATGTCTCCAAATAACAAATGTGTCATCTACATATCTATACCAAACTGAAGGTTTTTTAGGTGTATTTTGTAACGTTAATGTTTCAAATTTTTCCATATAAAAATTAGCTATAACAGGACTAAGGGGACTACCCATTGCTACAAAAGCACTGCATGAGTTTTTGGTTTTTATAAATGGTATACATCCTAGTATTCAGTTTACCATGGAAAAAGAAACTAATGGAAGTTTACCATTTCTTGACATATTAATATCTAAAAATAATAATTCACTATCTTTTAAGGTTTACAGAAAGCCGACACACACTGATAGATACCTTCATAAATTATCCAACCACCATCCACGTCAAAAAATTAGTGTAATTAAATCTTTAGTAGATCGAGCAAAACGAATTTGTGACCCTGAATTTTTGAATGATGAATATAAATATTTAAGAAAATCCTTACAAGATAATGGATATTCACTTACAGATATTAATAATGTTATTACACCTTCTAGGCGTAACCTTAAAGAAAACCAGTTCTTAATGTTGGTACTGCTTTTCTTCCTTTTATAGCTAATGTTACAAATAGAATTGAAAAATCCTAATCAAACATGGCATTAGGACTATTTTTAAACCTACAAGAAAAATTAAAGAACATTTAAGATCACCTAAAGATGTGTCAAACCCTTTATCATCTTCCGGAGTGTATAAGTTATCTTGTTCATGTGGAAAAGTATACATCGGGACCACAAAACGTAGCTTTGATACAAGACGCAAAGAACATATGAGATTTTGTAGATTGGGTCAACCAGAGAGGTCTGCTGTGGCTGACCATGCCCTGAATAATTTAAATCATGACATTCAATTTGACAATATGAAAATATTGTCAAGACAAACCCATTATTATGTTCGTTTGCAACGTGAAGCTATTGAAATATATAAACACCCGAATAATTTTAATAGACAAGAAGAAAATCTCCGTTTAAATAGGTTTTGGCATCTTATAATTAAAAAGAGCATAATGATACGCCTTGATTTTAATTTGTTTTCAACTTTTGGTATGTCTAGGTTTTTGCTGTGTTTTTCCTAGACCTTGAAGCAAATGCTTTATCAATTATATGTTAAATTTCCACAGCACTATAATTTAACATAAGTAGTTGAAATTAAATTGAAATTAAAAATTACAAAGAACGTTCTGCATTGTGCTTTTCATTGTTAATAACACTTCCAATTATTGATAAAGATATCTCTTTGTTAGATTTAACTGGGTTATTTTTGATGTAATGTTTGGATTTGTGAATGCTTCTATCATTTTAAAATTGAAGTTTTCACAACTTTACACTTACATCATAACTCGATTAAATTTTGTTAAATGTGTTTTTGGCTGGCAAATTTCATTGTTAGCTTTCGTCGTAGAGAGTGTTCTGGTTTGTCATCTTTGAGGCAGTTTAACAATATTTAATTTTAATGACCTAGTTATTCTTTACTACAATTTTATAGTTGGCTTATACGTTTCTCAAACTGTTATATTAATAGCAGGCTTATGTTTATGTTTGAATTTTTCAAATTTGACAAAATTGTTTACTACATCTTTAACAATTTTTAACTAACATTACTACTGACGAAGATAACTGTAAGTGTTATCGAAACGTTTAGATTGTATAATTTAAAGTACACCATTAAAAAATCCCAAAAAAGATAAGTATTTTATTATGAGTGTTAATGGTGAAAGTTTACATTTTCATACCCTTTTAATGTGTTTTTGAAGCAAACTCTATCTATTGGTTGTAGTAAAACAGCACGGGAGCTTTAAAAAAATCAAAAGTTTGCGCTAAATTATACGAGATTAGATTTATATATAATATATATATATATATATATATATATATATATATATATATATATATATATATATATATATATATATATATATATATATATATTACATAACAGTTCAAGAAAAATTAAAATTTCTTAGTTTGGTAACACTGAAGTAATTTAGTTTCAGTGATTTGTTTGGTATGAGATCAATATCAACAAAATTATTAAAATTGTGTGGCAATGATTAACATTTTGTAAAATGAATACACCCTTTTAATGTGTTTTTGAAGCAAACTCTATCTATTGGTTGTAGTAAAACAGCACGGGAGCTTTAAAAATCAAAAGTTTGCGCTAAATTATACGAGATTAGATATTATATATATATATATATATATATATATATATATATATATATATAGTAAGTGGGTAATCTTGACTGATAATGAATATAAGTAAGTTTATTGAAGAGTCAATTATGAAGGCCAAAGTAAAAACTTTGTTAATGTGCCAAGCTTTCGGAATGCTTGTCTTGATAAAGGAATAAAGCATTCGAAAGCTGCTTAACAAAGGGTTTTACTTGGCCTTCATAATTGATCATTCTAATAAACTTATTATATATATATATATATATATATATATATATATATATATATATATATATATATATATACAAGTTCAAGAAAATTAAAATTTCTTAGTTTGGTAACACTGAAGTAATTTAGTTTCAGTGATTTGTTTGGTATGAGATCAATATCAACAAAATTATTAAAATTGTGTGGCAATGATTAACATTTTGTAAAATGAATACACCCTTTTAATGTGTTTTTGAAGCATACTCTATCTATTGGTTGTAGTAAGAGCACGGGAGCTTTAAAAAATCAAAAGTTTGCGCTAAATTATACGAGATTAGATCGTTATATATTATTTTTCGGGATAAAGAAATGGTTATTGTTTATTTGTATTTGAATGTAATTAATATTAAGATGAAAAGCTTGAGTTTATTTCAATGAATTATCTACATATTCAATTTAAAAATATTTAAAATACGCGGCATTTGCAAGTGCATAAATGTGTTGCAGTAGAAGGGAATGACGCTATCATAATAATAATCTGCAGTTTTTAAAACAGTCGCGTTGAGTAAGTGAAAAAAACAGTAGCGTTAAGTAAGCTATCAGAAAAAGTCACATTAAATAAGCGATCAGAGTTAATGGGTTTTTAGTCGATTGACGCTGCAGCATAAGTGACATTGTATAGTAACTCGGCCCTATAAAGCGTGAAAATTACAAATAGCAATTAAGTAAAGATAACGCGTTTTGTATGTATCAGAGTGGTAATCAGTTGTGTTTAAATAGTGAACAATAAGTATAAAAGACAGTAATCGATCCAAATTGGTAAATCAAAGCATAAAGAATAATAACTCGAAGTGTTAATGAGGAGTAATACGATTGGACATTGCAGTTTGTAGCGTAAGCTGCTTGTCGTTCAAGTTAAACAATTAAAGTAATAATCGACTATTATAGATATATCAAGCAATAATTTACAAAAGTCATTGAATTGTTGGAAGGAAGATTGATGTCGCTCTCATACATATCAGAGGTGTAAGAAAAGATAGAGAAAACAAAGGAACCGGTTCCAGTTTGGCGGTCTAGTGACCTAAACCTAAACGAGGCCTCAAATTGCTAGAAAGGAGAGCCGGGTTACGTTATCAACTATCAACGAAAATAACAAGTAAGAACCTTTTGATTGTGTGAATAAATAAAATGTTTGTGTTTGAATTCCTCTACACTTTAAATTTACACATCATAATTAAGCTAAAAACAAAACGGTTTAATTCTGATAAAGATTTTTTTTTTATGTTAGTTTAAAGACGGTTATGACAGGTTTGATTTTTATATATATTTGTAAACAACGCATGGATGCATTTTCGTTTAGATTTGAATTTAATTAAATGCGTATAACGCTTGATTTACTTTTATTGCTAAAGTTTATTAATATTAAAATCTTATACAAATATTAAATATATAAATGCAGAAAGAGTTCAACTCAATATTAATCCAGATAAATAAATAAATCGAAACATAACTTTGGTTAATGATAACAGTGATCATTTCTTTATTTTAACTTTGAGCTGGCCGCCGTACCCAATTAAGAAAGGAATTCGCAAACGTACATCTTAGAATTTATTTACGCAAGCTGAAAATAAATAGCAAGCGAAGTAAAATTTCGCTAGTAAATGATATCTTTATAAATTGAACCCATTCATCTTTAATAAAACGTAGTAAAAAATAATCATTTTAAGTTTCACAATAACAATATTAAATGTTATTCAATAATGTTGAAAAAGAATTTTCAAAAACTGTTATTCTTTGGAGCGGGTTAAACCAACAAAACTAATATCCAAGGGTATTACGCCCGTTGCATACTAAATTGTAATTTTCGTTTTAGAAAAGTTTAGGATATAATGAAATAACCTCGGAAATACTATTTATCGATGGTGCATGATATTACTTGATATACGTCTACTTTAGTCTATATCTATAAAACACAAAAATTGTTTCTACCTATGTCCATTATAGACTTTGAAACCATCCAACCGAAGTGCTCAAATATGGTTTGATTAGAAAGGCAATAATTCGAAGATGGTTTTAGACCAATAAAATAGGCACATTTGATCCATTCATGATTTTGATTTTCCCGAATTTTGAAATTTATTTTTATCCACTATTATATTTTTTTTATAAGAATAAATATCGTAAACGGTTACTGAGGTGTGTTGTGACCATGGCGCGGAGCGAAGCTCCACGACAGATTAATAATGTTAATGAATTAAAAACTGTACAATTTGACAATTGTTTCAAATAGAAAACAGAAGCCTATGAAGTACCGTATGACTTATTTTAAACTATGTAAATTTTAGATGAAACATATTTGATAATGCATTATGTACTTTCTGTTATAGTTGAAGATATATTTATTTAGTAAATAAAGAATAGGTTATTAGATAATAACTTGATATTGAACAATGTGATAATTTAGCTTATGATTATTTTGAAAACACTTCTGGTGCATTAATTATTTATAATGGTATTCATCGTTTCTGTAACTTTTTAGTTTCAAATATATCAATAATTTCATGAATAAGGAATTTATTAATAAAGGCATATTAAACATATTTTTGATTGTAATGTAATAAGATATGCATCACATACTTTATTTTAAGTTATGGCATTGCTTCTGCCACCATTCTAATCAATGCAAATAGTAGTCGGCTGACTTTAAAATCACAAAAAGGTCATAAAACGTAGCAGCTGTATTGAAAATTCTGTATTTAATAAAGCGTCGGCTTCCACTACAATGTAGTACATACCGTATATTGAAAGGAGTGAATTTGAACCTACCATTTCTGATTAAGAGCATCATTAAAACCTGTGTATGTACTTATGCCATTTACTTCATTGTTAAAAAATATAGTCCATTATCGTAAACTGCAAATATTTTTCAATAAATTGCGATAGTTTGAAATACAAAAATCATGTAACTCACAGTTTGTAATACATTTAAGTTTATCCTGTTGATAAAATGAAATTTCATACTATCATTAACCATATCAAGTGCGCTTATTTTGCAAAACCAATGGCGTCACTAGTTCTATTTATTTTAGTCCGAATTTTAGCTTTAACTGGTAATGTGAGAATTGAAATACGCCATACAATCCTGTAATACATGTATACTGTAATTTTTATAGGATCGTCTATTACAACATTAGGTATGCGTATAAAACGATCAATGGTCATAAGAGTCCTACTGAGTGGCAGTTACATACTACTCATACATCATTCCTCTTAGACTTTGTAGGAGTAGAAACACCATAGTACACAACTGAGGTGATAGTGTCTATTACGCAATCGTTTAAATTACCCCATTGGATTGCTTCGCTCACTCGTGATCATAATAAGACACTCCTGCGTAATAGGCTACTTACCACCCTTATTATGTAATATACTATATTACGCTGCTTCGCCCGCAAACAACATGACTTCGTTAAACTTACTGTGCTATAATTAACAACAAAACGAACTAGAGCGGCAAAGTATAAACTTCAAATCTAACACGATCCCGACTTTATGAATCAATTTAGAAACAGAATTATAGTATGTGCTAATTAATTAAACAAGATTAATTTTCACCTCATAATATTAACTAAATAAGCATTTCAAGGTTGTAGGTTGGCAACGCTGCATTCACACATTAGTAGAAGGTACGATAACAGTAGCACCAACATAATTTTGGTGACAAAATCTCCAAATGTTTTATAAAAACCATAACGTGACTTGCTTTCACTTCGCGCTAGGCATGCGGCCTCTCGCGGAAAACGCTAGTCACGCTGTAATGCGTTTTCCGCTCTTGTAATATAAATTACTATAACAATTTCAAAGTCAAATGGTTTGTGTATCTTTTACACATCTGGCGAAATACATTGAAAAGAACGGTTCATTCATCATTTATAATAAAATGTTCTGCAAAATGTACACTATTTTGTATCATGTAAATAAATCTTAAAAAAATAAGTGCATTACTATATTATAATGCTAATACTGTTAAAAATACCATCTTAGTGTGTAATTATACCAAATAACTTAAGTAAGTAACAAATCAGACTATATATTGAACATTTCATGTAAACGAAAAAATTATTAAAGTACAAATAGCTATTCTCAGACTGACCAACGCCGCCTTATAATATAGGTGTGGTAGTCTCTTTACCCTAACGCAGCAAGTCAGTATTCGCAATGCAATTTAGTAGTTCTCACTTCTTTTCACTGAATAATGAGTCTACCTTTCTTGCACAATTTAGAATGCGGGTTTTCCAACATGAGGAATGTGCTACCACGTAATAAATGTAATCGAAGTTGTCAGCTTATAAAATTGCCTCACTTTCTACAAACTCTTTCAACTTTTCTTTATAGTTGGGGTGGTCACAATAATACAATACACGCAAATGGAAACGTTATGATAAGATGAATGAAAAGCTGACACTAATAATAAATGTAACGTGGACTAAATCAGCCATAAAACACGGGTATGATTAATTATAACTAATCCTTTCAATATGTTTTTATTTGGGATTTTTTTTACTGTAAAGTAAAACTGACGTGAAGTTATCCACGAATTTCATCCGCGGATTCTTATTTTGAGTAAATTTACATCAAAACGCCGCAAATCCTTAAAAAATACTAAGTAAGAGCTAATACACCTTGTTTAAACATTATTTAAAAAAAAAATTATTGACATTAAAGTTATAATTTCAGTTACATTTATCGCAACCATGCCATATACAGAAACAATGTTCAATGTTATTGTACAAAATTTATTTAAAAATAGTCTCGACTTTTAAAGTTTACATGCAAGATGCTACCAAAATCAGATTTGAAATACAAACATCCTCAACTAATTAATTTATTAATGTGGTTAAAGTTTAACTAATGTGTTTATACGTGCGCGCTGGTCTATTGCTCAATATCAACGTAATGGACAAAATTGATATTAAAACGATTTACATATTTCGACGAATCTACAAAAACATACAGGTAAAGTAAACTTTAAAATACAATTAACTCATGCTAATTATTTTATCAATTAGGATAAATCATGGCTTGTGACACTTCTTTAATGGACAAATTATTTTACGAAACAATTTACATTACTAGTATCTTTATGAAGTATGCCACCGATATCGATTTCAAAACATAATCAACCCCTTCTGTTTATTACCCGAAAATTGGAGTTCAATTAACATAATGCGCGCACGTTGCTAGGGGAGGCTCAGCGGTAATAATAAAGGATAATATCAAACACTACAAAGATAGTAATTACGAAACATGCGAGATACAAGCGACAGCTATAAAAAATCCGTCCAAATTTTAAAGATAACTCAATATATTGCCCACCTAGGTATATGCTAGAAAGGATTACATCAGATTCTTTCATGCTCCAGGAGATCACCTCATAATTGGAGGTGATTTTAATGCTAGACATACATTTTGGGAGTCAAGACTAATCACTACCAAAGGTAAACAGCTGTATGAAGCAATCAAGCAAGCCAACATATTGACCATCAGACAGCAACGAAATACCAGACCTGATTGACTTCTTCTTATTGAAATGAATATCTTCTAACTACATCAGTATAGAAGAAAACCATGACCTATCATCAGACCACTCGCCTATTATATTGACAGTAAGCGAAACTGTTATCCTTAAAGAACAACCGCCCACTTTCACCAACAAAAGGACTGACTGGGAGGGATTTAGTATAGAACTTGAACAATCAATCAAGTTAAATACTCCACTAAAGGTAACAAACCAACTAGACAATGAGATAGAGCAACTAGTTACGGAATTGCAACAAGCATCATAGAACAACACTCTCATACTGAAGAAAAAGGAAATCGTAATAAACTGCCCGAAAAAAATAAGAGAAATGGTAGATGAGAAAAGAAAGCCTGAAGACGATGGCAACAATCAAGAGCACCAGAAGACAAAACTCAACTAAATGCATTAATTCAACAACTTAAAATAAAAATTAGGGAAAACAAAAACGAAACATTTAATAATTTCCTAAGATATATGTCTGACGAAGCGATTCAGACCATTCACTATGGAAAGCGAAAAAACGCCTAAAGAGACCCAAAACGCAGGCGGCACCTATTGGGAAAGAAGATGGCTCTTGAGTGACAGAAAATGAACAAACTGCAGCTCTGTGTGTGGAGCACTTGGCTAACACCTTCCAACCGCATCCCCAACAAACTGCAGATGAGAATATACCAGCAACTAATAACGATGACAACACCCCAATCAAACTGCTCACACCATGGGAAATTGCTAAGGAGATAAACAAGAGCATAAGCACTTAAAAGGCTCGACGTTTTGACCTCATAACTGATTTTGAAGGATCTCCCAAGAAAAGGAATTTTAAGCCAACATACCTAATCAGCGCAGCGTTCTGATTACGGTACGTACCCATGCAATGGAAGGTAGCGGAAATAATAATAATAATAATTCCAAAACCTGGCAAATCACAAAATGAGAAAACATCCTACCGGCCAATCTCGTTACTGCCAATGATATCAAAGCTATTCGAGAATCTCTCACTAAAGCGACTACATCCGCTGGTTGATAAAAATGAACTGATCCCATATCATCAATTTGGGTGTAGAAGCAAGCACTCTACGATCGACCAAGTTCACAAAATCACGAACATAATTGAAAATGCACTTGAAAAAATGAAAATATGCTCTATTATATTTTTCGATGTCGCACAATCGTTCGGTAAAGTCTGGCACGAAAGCCTGAAATATAAGATAGAGAAAAGCTTGCCCAAGGAACATAGCCTACTGTTAAATTTGTACATTTCAAACAGACATTTCAGAGTTAAGAATGAAGACAGCTACTCAGAAATAAAAGAAATATTAGCTGGTGTGCCACAAGGGAGCGTATTAGGACCATTTCTGTATCTCCTATATACGAGTGACATACCACATACAAAAGAAACCACCATCGCAACATTTGCTGATGACATACATAGCAGTAGATGACAGTATTAAAGAAGTGACAATTAAATTGCAAACTTCCACAGACAAGGTTAACAACTGGACTAAGAAATGGAGAATCAAGTTGAATGAAGCAAACTCAACTTGAAGTGTAGAAAAACGTATTGGCTAATCGGGAGCCATTCTGAGTCATTGGCGGCTGGTACTAAAGTGCATGTGCCCACCCAACCACCAAGGTAAACACAGAAAAAAATTCGCACGTAATTCAGTGCCATTATTTTATTTTATTATTTTTACGTTTCTTTATAACGATGGTACCAAAGCTTCCTTCCGCATACCAGGCGCATGCAGTGCTAACGCTCAAAGCCATCTGAAGTATACCTATTTCGAGTATGATTCGGCTAACAATGGTTATCTTCGCCATATACAGGCGATTTGGGATACCGAGCAGCGTATCTGCAGTAAACGTCTTGCCTTTGTAGAGTATACTGTATGTTGTCGGCGCGTACCGCGCATTTGTGAATTCATACATGTAAAGTGACGTGTATTCTCCATGATAGAGGTTAATTGTGTGCAAAATCTTTTAAAAAATTCGCTATCATTTGAGAAAAAACTTTTAATTAAGAAGAAGGGAAGAACAAGAATATCTATGAAAAATACGAGTGGATGTGCGGATGTTCTATAACAAATAAACTATTTTGTTTCATGTGCTTAATTTTTAAGAAAGAGATTAGTGCATGAGATAAAAAAGGGCTGAATGATTTAAAACACATCGCAGAGAGGGCAAAGAAACACGAAAATTCCATTTCTCACATGAATGCATAGTAGAAGCCGGACACCTTCCGCCATCTTGGATTTTGACGTCATAAGGCCGGCCACGTGGAGACCGTATTTTTCACCCTTATTTTTATGGTTTCTTTTCGGATGCCTTTTTCAATCCCTTGATGGAATTTTCATCCCTAATTATGATCTTTTCGACAGCAATTTTTTTGTCGGCATTATTTTATGGTTTCCTTTCGGAGGCCGTTTTCAGCCTTTGATGGAATTTTCAACCCTTTTTGTTGTACTAAGAGCCTTTTTTACAGCCAAGCCTTTTTGTACTTGCTCACGTGAGGGATGTATTTAGGATTTGGTTTTTGGGTTGGTCTTGGGCTTGGGGTTGGTCTTGGACTTAGACTTGGGGTTGGTCCAGGCGTTGGTCTTGGATTTGGGGCTGGGCCTGGGTGACGGCTTCTTTTCGGGGGGCCTTTTTCCACCCTAATTAAGGTCTTTTTGGTAATATTAAGAGCAGTGCATCCCTGGAGATTAGGCAATTGCACGTGTTCTGATTGAAATAGATTTTTATTTAAGCTGTGTTTATTAATTTTAGGACCCATTTTTATTTTATCAAATGAGATTGCATAATGGTATTTCTTTCAATTCCTATCTACAGATTGTGATCTTTTACCTATACGAAAATTTATTAATACATTGGGGTTGTATTCTAATAATTAAATTTCACTGTCATTTTAAATTAATCTCAATACGCAATGCAAAAAATTATTAGAGTTAATTACAGGACAGTAATCAGAATATTGTTTTTCTAAACGACTATTAAAACTGGTTGCTTACCTTCGAAATATCTTTAATCACCATCCTTTCGTTAAAATTGTTGTATATACACAGGTCCTCGGTATCCAAACACTTAATGTTTTTAAAAAAGATATGTTGTTTGCACTAGCTGTAATTAAATCTGTGCAACTAAATAAATAAATAAAGTTTATAACTACCGTTTTCTGCTGCACGTATAGGCACACTAATACCACTTTCTATGTTTTGACTTATGCTTAATTGATATAAAACAGGTTATCGAGTAAAAGTAATTTTTGGAATGTAAATAAAATATAATATGCTGTACATACAGACAAAATTGTTTTATAGAAAACAAATTCATTATAAAATCCTCATTAAAATATAAGATAGAGTTAATTACAGTTGGTGTAATTATATAATACCAATATTGAGTAGCATACTTTGTTTAATAATAAAAAGAAGAGGAATTTCACTAGATTGGGATTCATGGCGAACACAATATGGTTGAGTAACCTTTACGAATTATGGCAAGCGGATCTTTGTGATATGCGAAATTTAAGTAAACACAATAGTGGACACAACTACATACTAACGGTAATTGATGTGGTTAGCAAGGGGGCCTGAGCGAGAGCACTTAAAACGAAGATAGCTGCATCTGTAATTGAAGCATTCGCGGATATTTTTAAGGAAAGTAATAATACCCCGGCAAATCTACAGACGGATAAAGGTAAGGAGTTTTGGCGATCAGTGTACAAAACTTTTTCGAGAAACAAAATATAAATTTCTATGTAACAAATAACCCTGATGTAAAAGCATCTGTAGTTGAAAGATTTAATAAAACATTGATAACAAGGATGTGGCGTTATTTCACTTACAAAAATTCCTACAGGTATATCGATGTACTCCTAAAACTGGTGACTGCTCAATAGCCCTCATTCAAGTATAAAGATGACCCCTACAGCTGTAAACGATGGAAACATTTTAGAGGTGTGGAATAACCTGTACGCGAAGGTTTAGGTACTGTACGTCATACTAAATATAAGGTCGGTCAGCATGTCAGAGTCGCCAGAACTAAGTACACCTTTGAAAAGGGATATGAAACGAATTGGAGCGAGGAAGTTTTTACAATTAGTGCAGTGATAAAAAGAAGACCACCAGTTAAGCCGGATAATCGATCTTAATAACGATCCTGTTGAAGGTACCTTTTACGAAGAAGGATTGCAAGTTGGTACGGTCGATAAACACACTCCATTCAAAGTCGAGAAGATTTTAGCAGAGAAGTGTAGCGGACGATATAAACAATATCTGGTCAGGTGGCGTGGATACAGCGACAAATTTAATAACTGGGTACTAGCATCGCAGTTGAGCAATATATAAAGATGGAGTTTTATCTTACCTTATGGAGAAATAGCTCTATGACGTATTTTCCTGACAATATGACTTCAAGTTTTATTACGCAGCTACCAAAACGAATAAGATTAACAAGATCATGGGTTGTAGGCATATCGGAAATTCAGTACCCTTGTCCTTTTGCCGCTGTAAGTGCGACAGACAATTTAATTTATTATAGAACTGACCCACCCAGGAGAAGAGGATGTGTTAGAGACGATATTAAAAAAGGCTGCATCACATTTCCAACACGACAACGAGAAAGCTATTTATACCGAGGACGGTTGGTATGTGTTGCGAGCTAATAAGTAAATTGCTAACAATCGAATACCATAATCTAACTAAGCGCGTCACTACGAAATTGAAAAACCCCCTCTCGCTATTCGGCTTCTCACAACGTTTAGCTTTACAGCTGGGTTCTCGGCCCGTACTAAAACATAGCTATAAAACCAATACCCCCGCACCCCGCTAGTATATGGATAGGATTACCAACGCAAATGTTTGTTTATTGCGATATCGTTGAACCGCAAATTGTGGGCGATGTTTTATCTCCGCTTATGCGTATAATAAATATTACCTCAGAAAACTATGCTTACGGAAGCCATAAAGATGTGGCTTTTTCACCTGCACACTACATCCCGTGATGACACGGGAATTTGAAAACATCGAGATTAATATAAAAACAGATACGGGTGCAGCAGTTCCATTCGAGTTTGGGACGTCGTATCTGAAGCTACACTTTAAGAAAGTGCAATAATGGTTTGTAACAATATTATATGAATCAGGCCGGTAACGGCATTGGATCCATGTACAGAGGCGCACCATATCAACGTGGTCACGGAATAGGAAGCTGGCTAGTTGGTATATTTAGAAGTATAACACTGTTATTTAAGTCTGGTGCAAAGGCTATCGGAAAACAAGCTCTCAGAACGGGTGCCAATATTCTTGGTGACGTCATAGACGATCGACCGATTAAGGATTCGTTTCAAGAAAGATTTCACGAGGCAGGTAGAAATCTTAAGAGTAAAGCCGACGAGAAAATCGATAAAATGATGGAGGATTCGGGGTATAAAAGAGTACGTCTGGCCGATAATAACCAGAGCAGTTTGAACCTTCAAACGTAAGCCTCTACCCAGCCTAAGCGCTTGTGATTTTCATTACAATCGCTTAACTTCGCAAAAGAACCTAGCGTTTCGCTCATCGTTCCGGTTCCGGCATCGTGATCTTCGCCGCTTCGGAGGTAGATCTGTCACTGTTTGCATACAGATAACACGAAGAAGCGGTCATCAGTAGAGGAGCCACACCCTAGCCCCCTAGCCGCAAGCAGGAGCCGCCGGAATATCAGCAGCAGTGGAAAATTCCAGAGTTATACAGGACACAGCCAACAGCAGGATCGTCGTCAGGTCAAGGACACAGTAATAGGTATCATTAATAAAGAAATTTAATTTAATTACTTTGTTATTTTATTTTAACTGTGTATTTCCTCCATTTCGAATTGGGTCTCTGATTTCCAAGCCTTTTTTCCTCGGGGTGTGAGGCTGCACCTTGGCAGAGACCCGGCCTTTTCATAAACGATTTTATTTTCCGAGATGGTCAAGCAAGGTCGCCACCGAGCTACCGTCAAAGTTGTGTCCCCTACCCCCGACGCCGTCCGTCCACCTACACCACCACTCATTACACAATCCTACGCACACACACTCGTTTCACCTCCACCCGCCTCACGTACACGCTCCCACTCCAATGCATCATCCATTTCCACTACATCCATTCACTCCTACATTTCCACACGCTCTACTGCCTCCACAGAACCACTCAAACCCGCACACACACACACACAATCCCGCACACACACACAATGCCGCACACAATCCCGCACACACACACACACACAAACCCGTTCTCCTACCTACACCCGCTCTCTTACCCACACATGCTCAACCACCTGTACCCACCGTGAGTCCTACACCTGCTAACCTCAATCCTTTACCCACCCACTCACAATCCTCGAGATATTGCGTCCGCAATATCCCGAAGTCCATCACCTCACAGAAATCCTCTTCAATTCCCTAAAACCCTTATCTCCCGTGGTTGAACTTAACGTTCAACCACAATCACACCTGCCTCCTCGAAACCTCCTCTCCCTTACCGGATGGAACGCAGCTTAGGCTGCGACACCACTTCGGTGAACCTTCCCTCACCCTATCACAGTTATCCGGCCACCGTCCACATACCTCCATTCCTAAACCTCCCTCCTTTTCCTGCGTGATTCGCCACGTGGATAAGGACATCCTTGCCAACGAGATCCTCGACGCAATCGACCTGCCTCACGTGAGAAAGGCCGTGCGCATCACCTCGAAGGCCACCAACAAACCCACATCCCTAGTCCGCGTCATCACAAATTCCCAAACCACCCTAGAGTTCCTTTTAGCAACCGGTGTCTCCATGTTCGGGAGGCACTTCCGTTGCGAACCTTCCTCATCCCTGCACCTCTCCCCATGTATTGTGTCACCTGCACGCAGGTGGGACATACCTCTGAGGAGTGCCCTACCCGATCCATCAAGTGCCCCAACTGTGGCGGAAGCCACAGATCCACATCCTGTAAGTCCGCGGCAAACCCAAAGTGTAGCAACTGCGGGATGCCCATCCTACCTACTCCTTTATGCCGGATGCGGCGGAACCTCCCAGTTCCCCGTCACAGATGGCAATCCTTGATCCCATCATGTCTGACGAGTCTGACTCTGAAGACACCCTTCACCTTAAACCAATCCCCGACACAGATCCCGTCACAATCAAATCCTTCATACAAGTCCTTACCCACTCTCTCCTAGACCTGTTCCCTCACCACCAACGCCGCGTGATCCGAACCATAGAATCCTTATCCCTCAACTTTTTCCAACGGCGTATCAACGTCTGCGTAGCCGGTACGCGGAGGAAGGTCGCCGTAGTCCGCCAACCCCATCCTTAAACGCCTTTGTTCCCAATGGACATCATAACAGGGACCATTAATGCTAGGGGCGTTCGTCGGAAACGCCCCCTAATTAAACACTTCTTACACCAACACAATGTACACGTCCTTTCAATTACAGAAACCAAACTCTCACAGAAAAGCACACTACAATTTAACACGTATAATTCTTTCCACAACCATAGCGCACACGGAACCGCCCTCCTAATTAAAAACTGTTTCCTTCAACCTGTTTCAACTACCTGCACATCTGCAGCAACTCGAATGCGTTGCTGCAACGGTGCACTTCCCCACTCCCATAGTATTCATATCCTACTACAATCCACCTGGGCACAATACACTTTCCGATGACCTGTTAGTTTATGCCTCCAGCCTCCCAAATGCAGTCATCCTAGGAGATTTCAATTCCCGCCATATTCAATTCGGTGACACCGCAACAAATGGAAACGGCAACAGACTATCATCTGCTCTGTTGCAGTTGCCTATGTTGAGGATCGCCAATACACAACCCACTTATTTTGACCACTTAGGAGCCTCAATAACAGATCACATAATAGTTTCCGAATCAATAGCACACTACTTCGATCGTGAGTGCTTTCTAGGCACCACGATAACTTCAGATCATATTCCACTGCTGGTCAAAACTTCATTTTGTCCAGCTCCCCCAATACCCCCTCAAAACACAATCATTAAAGATTTTTCGAAAGCAGACTGGAATGTGTTCGCCGAACACATCTCCAACAACCTTCCTACACCCGATCTTCAAACTACCCAAGATCTCGAGAGAGCCATTAGCGACCTAACTTCAGTAATAACGGAAGCGGTCGACACCTCAGTCCCGCTTAAAAACATCGCCATTTCCAAAAAACCGCTCCCACGACACATAGTGAACTGGATCAAAGAGAAGAGACGAATCTATCGTCAATTCTTGAGATCCAGGGATCCGGCTCTCAAGACGGAATACAATCGCCTTAACGCCTTAATCAGGCGAGAAGCCAATAAACACGCAGAAGACTCCTGGGCCAAAGCCACTTCCCAGTTAGATTATCGAGACGGTAAACGCTTCAGGCAACAGTTTGACAGACTGACCAGAAGAAAAATTAACCCGAAATCCCATCTAACCGACCTTCAGGGCAACCTAATCTCCTCCGACCAAGGAAAGGCCGATTTCTTTGGTCACCACCTCCAATCCGTACTCCAATCCCCCAACGATCCACAATTCGATCCTGGTTTCAAGGTATTCCTCGAGAACCGTCTCGTGGAATTCCGAAACCTTAACCTTCCCGAACCCCCTCTCGACAACGAGAATCCCTTCTATTCCCCAATTACGCCCGACCAGGTCAATGCCTATTTTAAAAAGGTAAAACTCAGCCCCAGGCCGCGACGGCCTCAATAGAAAAATCCTCCGTCACCTGCCCGGCCCATGCCTCCAACTACTCTCAAACATATACAATAAGTGCCTAACCCTCTTACTTCCTGACGGATTGGAAATCAGCCTCCACCGTCATGATACCAAAACCTCACGCAGACCTAACCTCACCTAATTCCTACAGACCCATATCCCTCCTGAGTTGCCTCGGAAAATGCTTCGAGCAAATTCTAGCCAGGCGGCTCAGGGAACACCTAGAGTATAACGACCTCCTTCCCAACAGCCAATTCGGCTTCCGCCCAAACCGGACGTGTCACGATCCATTGTTGAAGCTGCTTACCGAGACCACCAGAGCATTCAACCATTAGCAATGTAATCTGGCTGTGTTCTTGGATATTAAGCAAGCATTTGACAGGGTCTGGCACGCCGGTCTCCTCAAAAATCCGAAACCATAATATTCTGACCCTTTCTCCAAACTCCTGCTTTCGTACCTGACCAATCGATCAGTCAGGGTGAAAGTGGGTAAAAACCTTTCAGACCCTTTCCAACCCACTGCAGGCGTTCCGCAAGGTTCTGCTTTAGCCCCCATCCTTTACACCATATTTGCTTCAGATATCTCTCAAGTTACCCAACCCGGAGTAGTCGTTGCGCAGTTTGCAGATGACACCGCCTTCTGGTCGGTTAATCGGAACAGCGAAACGGCCTCCAACCGCATATCCAAAACCCTTCGGAACTTTTCCAACTGGACCAACCGGTGGAGAGTCTCCGTTAACCCCTCCAAAACCCAAGCGATCCTTTTCCGCCACCCTAATTACGTAGATGACAAATTCCCAAACCTATCCTCTAGAAATGTCTCCTCACCATTAACCAAGAAAGAATCCCCTGCAAGACCAAATCACATACCTAGGAATCCTATTCACCAGAACACTTAATTGGCTCCCTGATGTTAGGAAAACACTTAACAGAATTAGAAACCGTGCAAACCTACTGGCGCCCTCCGGGGTCGAATCAGAGGTTGTCACCCCAAAACACTCCAACACACATACAAAACTTACATCCGCCCTGTTATGGATTTCCGAGCACCAATATACACAAACATTAACCCTAACCACCTTTCTTCTATAGCATCCTGCGAACGCCGAATATTTAGACGTATACACGGGCTACCCTTCAGGTACCCAAGCAACCTCACAACACAACACGCAAACATACCACCAATCACAAACAGAATCCAAACACTTCAGAAAAACTTTACACACAAAAGGATTTTCGGCGATACCATCCCTACCAAAGAAATCATCACAACTTCCTACACCTACCAACCTCCCAAATTCCCCCGTAAAAAACCCAAACTTAAATTCAAACACCCCCGCGATCTTAACCCAATTATTAGATGACATCCCAGAGGAGATAGAAGAGACCCTCGATAACATTCCTTATGCACTCCGCATCCCACCATCAACTGGATAACGACCACGCAAGGAACCGGTCAACGAATCGTTTACACCCCTCACCACACTCAACCATATGCACACCTAAACCTAAAAACTCACAACATTAATAAATCATACCTTCAAACTTTTTTTTACACCAAATAAACCCTCAACAAATAATTTTCTTTTTTTTATACACCAAAATATTAAACTCATGATTGTAAACCACACAATTACAAAAACATCACAACACCAACAATAATGGAATGACCAGGGCTGAAGAGGAGGAACCCTGAACAGTCTACGAATAAGCATATAAGCATAAAACATAAGCATACTAACCAAAAGCATGAGCATACTAACCTAAAAAAAAAAAAAAACGATAATAACCAGTCTCTACCGAGAGCTGTCGCTAAGAAGAAGAGAACGCCTACTTACGACGATATATTTTCAAGATAATGGCTTTTCTACATACCCAATCGTGTGAATGCGTCAAGTCCGAATTGGATTTGTTCGCTTTACCGTCGACGCAGACAAGTATAGAGAGTGGTAAATGAATATTTTACAAACCCTTATCAGCTCTGAGTGATGATGCCCCAATGGAGTTTGTAGTATCCGGAAATGGGAACGATTACATAGATTTAAGCCAGACCATGTTGTACATTACAGCTAAAGTTCTAAAGCAAGACGATACAGCACTTACTGATGCAGATGTAGCACCGTTAAACAATTTTACTTAAATCAGAAGATGGTCTCACAACCAAACAACACTTACGCCTACCGCTCATATATCGAAATGTTGCTAAATTATATAAAGGGGGCCAAGAGTTCGCATCTAGGTTGTACCTTGTGGCACAATGACACAGCCGGTCAGATGAATACACTGGGAAACGGAAATAACGGTTTCTCAAAACGTCAAGCACTTGTAGCGACCAGTACTCAGATTGAGATGATTGGTCACGTGCACTCGTATTTGTTTAATCAAGAAAAGTTTCTCATAAGCGGTGTTGAGCTAAAGACCAAATTTGTACGATACTTTTAGCCTAATGGCGGCTCACGCTTCAACTTACAAGACGCGAATTATGGATGCTACCTTGCTGGTGAGACGTATGCGCACACGGAACCGCCCTCCTAATTAAAAACTGTTTCCTTCAACCTGTTTCAACTACTGCACATCTGCAGCAACTCGAATGCGTTGCTGCAACGGTGCACTTCCCCACTCCCATAGTATTCATATCCTACTACAATCCACCTGGGCACAATACACTTTCCGATGACCTGTTAGTTTATGCCTCCAGCCTCCCAAATGCAGTCATCCTAGGAGATTTCAATTCCCGCCATATTCAATTCGGTGACACCGCAACAAATGGAAACGGCAACAGACTATCATCTGCTCTGTTGCAGTTGCCTATGTTGAGGATCGCCAATACACAACCCACTTATTTTGACCACTTAGGAGCCTCAATAACAGATCACATAATAGTTTCCGAATCAATAGCACTACTTCGATCGTGAGTGCTTTCTAGGCACCACGATAACTTCAGATCATATTCCACTGCTGGTCAAAACTTCATTTTGTCCAGCTCCC
Source organism: Vesta saturnalis (assembly GCA_036346205.1). NCBI lineage: Eukaryota > Metazoa > Arthropoda > Insecta > Coleoptera > Lampyridae > Vesta > Vesta saturnalis. Next base: position 3,659,646 of record JARFJB010001795.1, read on the forward strand.
CCAATACCCCCTCAAAACACAATCATTAAAGATTTTTCGAAAGCAGACTGGAATGTGTTCGCCGAACACATCTCCAACAACCTTCCTACACCCGATCTTCAAACTACCCAAGATCTCGAGAGAGCCATTAGCGACCTAACTTCAGTAATAACGGAAGCGGTCGACACCTCAGTCCCGCTTAAAAACATCGCCATTTCCAAAAAACCGCTCCCACGACACATAGTGAACTGGATCAAAGAGAAGAGACGAATCTATCGTCAATTCTTGAGATCCAGGGATCCGGCTCTCAAGACGGAATACAATCGCCTTAACGCCTTAATCAGGCGAGAAGCCAATAAACACGCAGAAGACTCCTGGGCCAAAGCCACTTCCCAGTTAGATTATCGAGACGGTAAACGCTTCAGGCAACAGTTTGACAGACTGACCAGAAGAAAAATTAACCCGAAATCCCATCTAACCGACCTTCAGGGCAACCTAATCTCCTCCGACCAAGGAAAGGCCGATTTCTTTGGTCACCACCTCCAATCCGTACTCCAATCCCCCAACGATCCACAATTCGATCCTGGTTTCAAGGTATTCCTCGAGAACCGTCTCGTGGAATTCCGAAACCTTAACCTTCCCGAACCCCCTCTCGACAACGAGAATCCCTTCTATTCCCCAATTACGCCCGACCAGGTCAATGCCTATTTTAAAAAAGGTAAAAACTCAGCCCCAGGCCGCGACGGCCTCAATAGAAAAATCCTCCGTCACCTGCCCGGCCCATGCCTCCAACTACTCTCAAACATATACAATAAGTGCCTAACCTCTTACTTCCTGACGGATTGGAAATCGGCCTCCACCGTCATGATACCAAAACCTCACGCAGACCTAACCTCACCTAATTCCTACAGACCCATATCCCTCCTGAGTTGCCTCGGAAAATGCTTCGAGCAAATTCTAGCCAGGCGGCTCAGGGAACACCTAGAGTATAACGACCTCCTTCCCAACAGCCAATTCGGCTTCCGCCCAAACCGGACGTGTCACGATCCCTTGTTGAAGCTGCTTACCGAGACCACCAGAGCATTCAACCATAAGCAATGTAATCTGGCTGTGTTCTTGGATATTAAGCAAGCATTTGACAGGGTCTGGCACGCCGGTCTCCTACAAAATCCGAAACCATAATATTCTGACCCTTTCTCCAAACTCCTGCTTTCGTACCTGACCAATCGATCAGTCAGGGTGAAAGTGGTAAAACCTTTCAGACCCTTTCCAACCCACTGCAGGCGTTCCGCAAGGTTCTGCTTTAGCCCCATCCTTTACACCATATTTGCTTCAGATATCTCTGTTACCCAACCCGGAGTAGTCGTTGCGCAGTTTGCAGATGACACCGCCTTCTGGTCGGTTAATCGGAACAGCGAAACGGCCTCCAACCGCATATCCAAAACCCTTCGGAACTTTTCCAACTGGACCAACCGGTGGAGAGTCTCCGTTAACCCTCCAAAACCCAAGCGATCCTTTTCCGCCACCCTAATTACGTAGATGACAAATTCCCAAACCTATCCTCTAGAAATGTCTCCTCACCATTAACCAAGAAAGAATCCCCTGCAAGACCAAATCACATACCTAGGAATCCTATTCACCAGAACACCGATCCTGCAAACAAACCAGGTCAGCACTGGACTGCTATGTACATTGACGAGAATGGTAACGGGGAATATTTTGATTCCTTTGGATGAGCACCGCAAGGGTATCATTTACGCTTCCTAGAGAAAAATTCTAGATGGTACCATTATAACAAAACGACTCTGCAAGATTAGCATTCGAATGTGTATGGACTTTATACGTTAATGTTTCTATATTTTAGATTACATAACTTACCTATGTTTGATTTTGTAAATAAGTTTTTCACTGTATCTTTAATCTTAAGTGACGAGGAATTATTGTACAATTTTTGTTTTCCTACTATTCTAGTCTGATAACCAAAAAAGCAATTTTATTACTTTACTTTTTTAATTAAGCGTTACGTAATACCTGTCATTTCTTTCTTTTAATCGTTTTATAAAAATTTATAATCTTTAGCATTTATTATTAAACAAGGTATGCTACTCAATATTGGTATTATATAATTATACCAACTGTAATTAACTCTATGTTATGATTTAATGAATTCGTTTTCTATAAAACAATTTTGTGTGTATGTACAGCATATAATATTTTATTTACATTCCGAAAATTACTTTTACTCGATAACCAGTTTTATATCAATTAAGCATAAGTCAAAACATACAAAGTGGTATTAGTGTGCCTATACGTGCAGCAGAAAACGGTAGTTATAAACTTCATTTATTTATTTAGTTGCACAGATTTAATTACAGCTAGTGCAAACAACATATCTTTTTTAAAAACATTAAGTGTTTGGATACCGAGGACCTGTGTATATACAACAATTTTAACGAGAGGATGGTGATTAAAGATATTTCAAAGGTAAGCAACCAGTAGTAATATTTGTTTAGAAAAACAATATTCTGATTACTTTCGTGTAATTAACTCTAATAATTTTTTGCATTGCGTATTGAGATTAACTTAAAATGACAGTGAAATTTAATTATTAGAATGCAACCCCAATGTATAAATAAATTTTCGTATAGGTAAAAGATCACAGTCTGTAGATAGGAATTAAAATAAATACAATTATGTAATCTCGTTTGATAAAATAAAAATGGGTCCTAATACATATTAATAAACACAGCTTAATTAAAAATCTGTTTTAATCAGAACACGTGCAAATGCCTAATCTCCAGGGGTTGTACTGCTCTTAATATTACCAAAAGGACCTTAATTAGGGTTGAAAAAGGCCCTCCGAAAAGAAGCCGTCACCCAGCCCCAGCACCAAATCCAAGACCAACGCCTGGACCAACCCCCAAGTCCAAACCCAAGACCAACCCAAAGACCAAACCCTAAATACACCCCTCACGTGAGCAAGTACAAGAAAGACTTGGCTGTCAAAAAGGCTCTTAGTACAACAAAAAGGGTTGAACATTGCATCAAAGGCTGAAAAAGGCCTCCGAAAAGAAACCATAAAATAAGGCCGACAAAAAAATTGCAGTCAAAAAGACCATAACTAGGGATGAAAATTCCATCAAGGGGTTGAAAAAGGCCTCCGAAAAGAAGCTATAAAAATAAAGGTGAAAAATACGGTCTCCCACGTGGCCGGCCTTGTGACGTCAAAATCCAAGATGGCGGAAGGAGCCCGGATTCTGCTATGCATGTATAGATTTTAGTGTTCTAGACAAAGTGGACATACGTGAAAGGTTAAACAATGCTTATTTGGGACATAAAATTAAGTACAACGAAGATGCGGAAAAAAATCGCCGTGTTTTGCGCCGGTTAATTATATGTATAAAATTGTGCGGGGCCTTTGAATTAGCGTTACGAGGCCATGATGAGACATTGACGTCGGAAAATTCAGGTATTTATGTACGCTTAATCAACTTTGCAGTTGAATCAGATGCTGTGCTTGCAATACATATGAAAGGTTTACAAGTGTTTAACGGCGTCTCAAAAACTATTCACAACGAATTTCTGGATGCAATGTTGCAAATTTACAATCAAGGAATATTAAAAAAAAATTAAATCTGCAAATTTCATTGCTTTGGAGGCCGATGAAACTACCTCTAATCATCAGAAAATGGTTGTTATTATTTGATACGTGTTTAATGAACAAATTTTTGAACGCTTTTGTTCTTTTTTTAGGCCGGGTGGACATAATTCTGATGTATTAGCAGAAACATTAGTAGTAAACTGGCACCATCCTCACTCCTCTTTTTTACGTCACTAGCCCCGCCCACTTTGACTTTTTTATATGCCCACGTGGGAGACCGCATTTTCCACCCTTATTTTTACTCGCTCACGTGTAGGACGTGTTCTTTCACCCCTATTTTTACACATCCACGTGTGAGACCGTATTTTCAACCTTTTCTTCTCGAAGGTCCTTTTTCAACCCTAATTATTTTTTACTTGCGCACGTGTAGGACGTATTTTTTACCCTTATTTTGAGATGGTGATCTTTTAATTATTTTTATTAATATAAGATGATGATCTTTAATTATTTTTATTAATTAATTATCCTAGGGAAATTCTCAATCTGATAGTTTATAAGATGATGATGACCTTTAATTATTTTTATTAATTAATTATTTTTAACCTGAGGGAAATTCTTAATCTGATAGCTTTAAGATGATGATGATCTTTATTTATTTTTATTAATTAATTATTTTTACACACCTACGTGTGAGACCGTATTTTCAACCCTTTCTTCTCGAACGCCCTTTTCAACCCTAATTAAAGCCTTTTTGATTTTTAATGGCTTACGTGAAGGACCATATTTATTACCCTTATTTTTATGATTTCTTTTTGGGGGTTATTTTTCAAACCTTATGGTTGTATTAAGGACAGCTAGGTCTTTTGCTAACGTGAGGACTGTATTTAGAGGGTGGGGGCTGGTCTTGGCTTGGCTTAGGGCTATATTTAGGGCTGGGGGCTGAACTGGGCATAGGGGCTGTATGTAGAGCTAAGGTTGAGCTTAGGGTTGGTCTAGGGGTAAGTCTTAGGGTTGTTTTCTGGTAATTATCTTCAGCCTTAATTAAAGTCCTTTTGGTTGTAACCCCTGGAAGTTAGACAATTGTGCTCTTTTAAATTGTATCTTGTAAGATACGTTATCTCTCTCTCTCTCTCTCTCTCTCTCTCTCTCTCTCTGGCCTATCTCGTTTCTCTTTCACCCTCGTTTCTCTCGCTTATCTCGCTTCACACAACCACAAGCACGGATACTCAAATGCTCAAACACACAAACATACAAACACGCAAACACACAAAACGAAAAAACACGAATCAAGGCTAGGAGCTGGAACTCACCCTCAAGGAGTTGGGGTTTATAAATAAAATAATTCTACTATTTTATCTGTTTTATTCTTTATATCCAAATGGAAGAGTATCAAAATTCTCAATTCTTCGTCGTTTAGAGTAACTTATCCTATACTGTTTAGCTTCAGGTCTACTTAACACATTGTAACAACTATCTCTAACAATTTTTCTGTCATTATATACAAACAGTCTTTACTATTGCTAAGCACCATGTCTTTCATCGCTTCAAAGTTTATAACGCGCGAGTTCTTATAGTTTAAGGTAATGCCTTTCACTTTACACACGGATTTAACTGTTTTATCACTGGTAGAAAACACATTATAACTATAGTTTTTAGGTCCGGCACTAACAAATTCGGCTATATAGCTTCCTCCACCGTATGCCTCCAGCTCGTCGGTCATCTGGCCAAGGAAATCCCCACATGCTGGATTCCAGTCGTCGGGTTTTGCGACAAATATCACACTGTCTGTGTCGTAATACAGAACGCGGCGGTCTAGTTTCTCCAAGTAACTATATAGCTCTAAACGTGCATGAGCTGTTGTGTATGCGGCTATGGATACATTAATTGTTTTTTGTGATTCACCCTCTCCCTCCGGTCTATCCCAATTTACCATTACAACGTTATCATTTATAGGTATTATGGATTGTATCTGAACCAATGGATCGGTAAACAATTTGAAAAAGTCCTTTGGTTCAGATACAATACTGCACTGGGTTAAATTCTCGCGTTGACCAAACTTAGCCCAAAAAGAATTCAGCATAAGTTTAGCCAGGTACCTTAAACCGGGGTTCTTCTTAATATTACTCGCCTCTAGTCGAATCCCCTCTTTTTCATAATACTCCGTTACGTAACTCAATTTTGCAGTCTGACGTGCAATGGCTAGGCCACCCTGAACATTCCTGCTTGAGTTTTAAGAAATTATCAATATAACCGCTAAATAAACCTCCCTGTTTAGTTGCTCTGTCATACGTGGTTACCTCATACTCCCAAACTTCAAAAACATTTAAAACTTTATAGTTTTTAGAGATAGCTTTACGCAGTTCGTCAGCTACAAACGTCCCCACGAAACTGCGCTCAGCTTCACTATGTCTACATTCCCCTTGATTTAGCTCAACACCGCACGTCCTACACAACACAAACATCAGTTTGCCATGCATTTTTAACGGTAAAACAGGGTGATAGAGATTAGAGGGTGGTAGTACTTGACATTTAACTAAACCTCCACCGTGTCTAATTAAATGTTCTTACAATCTAACCCTACATGAATTTTCGGATGACCTATAGGATATTTACGGTATTTATTTACAAATGGGTATAATGAGCACGCGTCATAATACATTATTTTCTCACTAATACCGTCACATTGATGGTAAAGCTTACTAGCATTAGTGCGACCTCCGTAAAGCGCATCTCGAGGGTTTAAGGGTTCGTCATCTTGTTTACCCAGACTCTGTATGAATGCCCGTAACTCATTATTCACAAGTATTTGTTTTTTAAAACTGCATTCACGCATCTCAAATTATACCCGCGCTCGCGTATAAATTGGGACCGTGCCACCGTGTTCTCATTCCGTGCAAGCATGGAAGTACTTACACCCAGTTTAGGGTCCATGTTGGCGTGGTTAGGGAAACATTCCTCGCAACCGTGCCAATAACAACCAAGAAATTCAAAAACGGTGATTGACTCGACACAATACCCGTCGACCTTAACGCCTTCAGGTGTTCTAAACTCGCGAATCTTCCCTGCGTGTTGTATACTCACCTGCTGAGAATGTTCCACCCAACGTAACCATTGTATCGCGATTTTGGATTGACTGTTGGCCCGTCTATAACCACCCTTAGGAATAAGCCCTATTGTGTTTTTTATGAGGAAACGTCTGCGAAACACTTTATTGCAAGCGCTAGCAATAGTGGTAGCCTCCTCAAACGGATCGACTTTATTTTGAGTCGTGAAGGTGGACCGGAAGCTAATGCAACCTTTAACGGGGATCTTAACATCCATCAGGCAATATCTCTCAATCTCCTCGCGCATCTTAAAAACATAATTACGAGGGTCCTTTGCCAGCACTTGAATATTATTGTGCAGATCAGATGTCGGCGGGTTATCGGCAAGACTGGCACGCGGCCCAGAGTAATTATGTGTTTAAGATTGAGTTACGTAACGGAGTATTATGAAAAAGAGGGGATTCGACTAGAGGCGAGTAATATTAAGAAGAACCCCGGTTTAAGGTACCTGGCTAAACTTATGCTGAATTCTTTTTGGGGTAAGTTTGGTCAACGCGAGAATTTAACCCAGTGCAGTATTGTATCTGAACCAAAGGACTTTTTCAAATTGTTTACCGATCCATTGGTTCAGATACAATCCATAATACCTATAAATGATAACGTTGTAATGGTAAATTGGGATAGACCGGTGGGAGAGGGTGAATCACAAAAAACAATTAATGTATACATAGCCGCATACACAACAGCTCATGCACGTTTAGAGCTATCTAGTTACTTGGAGAAACTAGACCGCCGCGTTCTGTATTACGACACAGACAGTGTGATATTTGTCGGAAAACCCAACGACTGGAATCCAGCATGTGGGGATTTCCTTGGCCAGATGACCGACGAGCTGGAGGCATACGGTGGAGGAAGCTATATAGCCAAATTTGTTAGTGCCGGACCTAAAAACTATAGTTATAATGCGTTTTCTACCAGTGATAAAACAGTTAAATCCGTGTGTAAAGTGAAAGGCATTACCTTAAACTATAAGAACTCGCGCGTTATAAACTTTGAAGCGATGAAAGAGATGGTACTTAGCAATAGTAAAGACTGTTTGTATATAATGACAGAAAAATTGTTAGAGATAGTTGTTACAATGTGTTAAGTAGACCTGAAGCTAAACAGTATAGGATAAGTTACTCTAAACGACGAAGAATTGAGAATTTTGATACTCTTCCATTTGGATATAAAGAATAAAACAGATAAAATAGTAGAATTATTTTATTTATAAACCCCAACTCCTTGAGGGTGAGTTCCAGCTCCTAGCCTTGATTCGTGTTTTTTCGTTTTGTGTGCTTGCGTGTTTGTATGTTTGTGTGTTTGAGCATTTGAGTGTCCGTGCTTTTGGTTGTGTGAAGCGAGATAACCGAGAGAAACGAGGGTGAAAGAGAAACGAGAGAGGCCAGAGAGAGAGAGAGAAGAGAGAGAGAGAGAGAGAGAGAGAGAGAGAGAACGTATCTTACAAGATACAATTTAAAAAAGCACAATTGTCTAACTTCCAGGGGTTACAACCAAAAGGACCTTAATTAAGGCTGAAGATAATTACCAGAAAACAACCCTAAGACTTACCCCTAGACCAGCCCCCAGCCCTAAGCTTAACCCTAGCTCTACATACAGCTCCAGTGCCCAGTTCAGCTCCCAGCCCTAAATATAGCCCTAAGCCAAGCCAAGACCAGCCCCCACCCTCTAAATACAGTCCTCACGTTAGCAAAAGACCTAGCTGTCAAAAGGTCCTTAACACAACCATAAGGTTTGAAAAATAACCCCCAAAAAGAAATCATAAAAATAAGGGTAATAAATACGGTCCTTCACGTAAGCCATTAAAAATCAAAAAGGCTTTAATTAGGGTTGAAAAGGGCCTTCGAGAAGAAAGGGTTGAAAATACGGTCTCACACGTGGGTGTGTAAAAATAATTAATTAATAAAAATAAATAAAGATCATCATCATCTTAAAGCTATCAGATTAAGAATTTCCCTCAGGTTAAAAATAATTAATTAATAAAAATAATTAAAAATCATCATCATCTTAAAAGCTATCAGATTAAGAATTTCCCTAGGATAAAAAATAATTAATAAAAAAATAATTAATAAAGATAATTAAAGATCATCATCATCTTATAAACTATCAGATTGAGAATTTCCCTAGGATAATTAATTAATAAAAATAATTAAAGATGATCATCTTAGATGATCATCTTATATTAATAAAAATAATTAAAAGATCACCATCTCAAAATAAGGGTAAAAAATACGTCCTACACGTGCGCAAGTAAAAAATAATTAGGGTTAAAAAAGGACCTTCGAGAAGAAAGGGTTGAAAATACGGTCTCACACGTGGATGTGTAAAAATAGGGGTGAAAAAACACGTCCTACACGTGAGCGAGTAAAAATAAGGGTGGAAAATGCGGTCTCCCACGTGGGCATATAAAAAAGTGAAAGTGGGCAGGGCTTGTGACGTAAAAAAGAGGAGTGGGGATGGTGCCTGTTTACTACTAACATTGCTGAATGAATTGCAAACTATTTTAAATTCTCCTTCTGGGTCTGATAACAATAAATTAATCGCTCAAAGTTACGATGGGGCGTCCGTGGTGAATGGTATGACAAATGGTGTTCAAGCCATTATCAAAAGAACACTTCCACATGCACCTTATATTCACTGTTATGCGCATCAATTTAATTTAATTACATGTTGCACGAGCAGCACAGTGCAATAAAAATGTAAAAATTTTCTTTGCAAATTTGCAGTCATTTTCTCGATCGCCAAAACGAACGGTATTTCTTAATGAAATAGTCAAACGTAGATTACCACGCGCTGCTCCTACATACTGGATTTTCAAAAGTCGTACTGTGACACACACATTATTTGAACACCAGGATTCTTTGAAAGAATGTTTAGGCAAAATTATTGACGAAGATAGGATGGATTCAGTTACTATTAGTGAAGCAAGTGGTTTATTGGAACATTTGAATTGTCCGGAATTTCTCTGCTGGTTGAAAATATTTCATTTCATCACGCAACATGTTGAAATATTATTTAATCAGCCTCAAATGCGCCAACAGTGCTCAACTACAAAAGGCAATTGAACAATTCGAACAGCAAATTCAATGACAACAAGAATGCAATAATGAAGAACCTGCAAAGAAAAGACAATACACGACAGCTGGAGATAACAAAAACGTTATTCCAAAGGAAATGTGTGACACTATTTTAATCCAAATTAGCGATAGATTTGATTTTAGGGATCACTTAAGTGCAGCAAAGTTATTTGATTCTCAAAATTTTAGAACTTATAGACATGATATCCACAAAAACATTTTGATGAAACTGTGAAACCTTATCCTATGTTGATAGTGTAGAATGGAAAAGTGAACTTCCAGCAATTTATAAGCGGAATGACATGTGTGACGTAGATGATATATTGCCACTTTTAGTGTTCATAACAGACAACAATCTAAAAAAGGTTGTGACGGAAACATACAAACTGTTAGATATTTTTTGTACAACGCCCATGTCGACAGGAGAATGTGAACGATGTTTTTCCACTCTCAAACGCATTAAAACTTTTCTGAGAAGCACATTGTCAGAAGATCGACTGAACTCATTGGCGGTCCTATCAATAGAAAAAAGTTCGTCCAGTGTATCGCGGATTTTGACAACAAAGTCATAGACGTCTTTTCCAGCATGAAAAATTGCAGAATGGATGTTGGATACAAAAAATAGGTAAGTTTTTTCTTGTGCCCACCCTCTTTCATAACTCACGAGTCGCACCTGATGAAGACATGAAATGAAAAGCTGACATCAATAATAAACGTAACGCGGAACTCTAAATCAGCCATAAAGCACGGGTATGATTAATTATAATTAATTCTTTCAATATGTTTTTGTTTGGGAATTTTTTTTACTGTAAAATAAAATCTTAGTGAACACCGACTATGAGCTCTAGAAGCCTTATTTATTACAATCATTCCAGAAACGGTGGACTGATTTAGATTTAGATAATTTTATTTAACCATAACTACGTTAAAACCTTTAAAATCGCAAGTGATTTGAATGTCTCACTATTACACTATAGATGTTTATTGCAATGATGACATATATAAAAATACATTTTATGATGTTGAGGAATTTCCAAAATGTTGGATTTCCTGTTCCATTCCTTTCCTCGTATCTATAGCATATTATAGAATTGTACGTTACTAACATTGCATGCAACCTACTGCATTTAAAAGTCGTATTAGATATATTTTCCACTTTACATTTCTTTACACCTAAAAATTTCAACTTGGCATGAAATTATATCTTAACTATGCCCACATTTCACGATAAAATATTATAAATCTTTCTTACACTTAAAATGAAGTAAAACACATATGTTGTTTTAATCTTGCAGTAAATCACTGAATTTTATGCCCTGTGAATATTTAATGAAAAGAGGTCGCGACCTGACATTTACAATAATTAACAAAAAAAATTATTAAGGAAAAGGTTCTCCCCGTTTTTGGTATAGTTTTGGTAAATTACAGATAAGGCGTCATAAAGCTTTCTCAAGAATCTCTTTTGTGCTTTTGTAATATCGAGATCACAATTTTTCTTGGTCCATTGTCTTCACGATGACGGTTTTATCGGATGCCTTTATCAACTACTATATTCATTGCCAACGGTACGGTTAAACGCTTTATTGATAACTTAAATTTCACATTCCTTAAAATACTGGCTATTTGCATATAATTAATGATTTGATAACATTGAAGGTGAAAATTTGGTCAAATTTCCTTTAAAGTGTTAGAAGAGAAAAATTTTAGTGTGTCACGTATTAGTAATGAGCAACTCTGTAACTAACCACCTTTAACAAAATAAATATCCCAACAGGTGCTTGGCTCGGCGCCAATCTTCTATGCTATTAACTTGATGCAAACCTAATTTCTATGCCAAGTTTTTTTATATAATTCTAATGAATATTTTATGAAATCAACGTGCTTGTACTTTAATGCGAAAGTGTTTAAGGGGTACATGCAATTACTAACAGTACCAATTTTTATTACTTACTACATTCAGGGCTTGCAATATAAAATAATGATGCTTGTTATTCTTGCGTGTCTAATATATTTTATGAAATGACTGTTATCTTTTATTATTGGTTGCGTGATTTTGCAAATTTGTTTCACTATAATTTATATAAGTCACTCAAAAAAAAGTTATTAGTCAAATTTTCAATATAGTATTCGTTCAACGTCAACTGACCGGATTGTTAGAGAGGCAAACGTAACATTTTTACATTCAAAAGTAAAATACAGATTAATTATTATTTGAAAAACGGGATAATATAAATTATTTTCATTATCTTTAAACAAACAATAAACAAGAGTGAATCTATAAGTGCTTTTCTTAGAGAATGAATAAAGCAGGAGACCATAGTAAACCTTGCTTAATGCCCGTTGCTACACGCAATATTTTCGAAGTATTATTTATTACATTACTACACTTTATTTATTATAATTTATTACTAAACATGTACCTACACTGCTAAAAAAGTTGTTAAAATAACTGCTTATACGAATTGAGCTTCTGATCACCACACAAGATTATCTAAACTATAGCGACGATATTCACAGAAATTGAATCAAAAAGAAGTATGCGAAAGAAATTTGGTTTTGGATTTAGTAACTATGTTTATTGTATTATACGTACTTACCGGATTAATATTATTAATAGTTATATTATCAGATTTACTATTTGAATAACTGTATGAATAATGAATTCTGTCACAGGTAAATAAAGCTTATTTCAGTTACTAAAAATCGCATATTAAACTCCAAAGAGTTGTACTTGAGGACAAAATATACCAAACCCAATTTTGTTTTTACTTTCTTAAAAGTAGTAGTAGGTGCGTAAACGTAAACATGCGTACGTGACTACCGAAGCACGTGCGTATGCACGCAAGTACATGCGTGCGTGTGTGCGTACCTGCGAACGCACATGATAATGGCTGTACGTTGTCCGAGGCCTCTAATTGACACTCTTTCAAACAAAACTTTGTTTACCCATATGCATGGTGGGCCGAGATCTAAAAGTAGCCCTACGCTTATCGCATGCTTTAAAATATGTGCCTGTGTGTGTGCGTGTGCGTGCGCGTGTGCGTGTGCGTGTGCGTGCGCGTGCGCGTGGGCGTGTGCGTGTGCGTGTGCGTGT